>QGQB01000090.1:110749-184429 GCA_003385265.1 Neonectria hederae | reverse complement strand
ATCCCTTTGACTGTCGTAAGGCGACACTTCCGTACCGGGCCCCACATGAACCCAGCTAAGGCAGAGATACATGCAGTGACGTTGAGCAGCCAGGGATCGCCGCTGAGTTGAATGTATCTCTATGTCGATCTGAGAAATGTGAGGACTTATATTGCCATATTAATTTATGTGAGGTCCAATGTACCTCTGAATTGCGATTTTCTGGTTGGACCAAATCCTTGCTCGTGACCCGAGTGTCGCCTTACGACAGTCAAAGGGATAGATGACAGTAAAGAAAAAAAGAAAAAAAAAGGTGTTCTCCCAAATCCATCATTCAATCGTCATAGTTAAGGATTTATTGAATTGCTGCATTGCAGGCAATGTTCTAGAGTGGAGACGATCTAACCAAGCATGTCTCAGCGTGGTGTCTCCGGCATTTCATTCTCCCCATGAAAACTTCGCGGGTACCAGCCGAGTCGGTTTCTGATTCGCTGTTGGCTTTAATTCGCCGTCCCGTCTGAGTGAGCGGCCTAGCCGGATTGGGTAATTAACAAACACGAACGGACACGCAGAACCACGGAAACGAATCCACTGGCAGGCGATCCATCTGCCGACGACAAGTCTTCCCTTCCTTCTTCTCATCGCAACGCATCGCGTCACATCACCGGCCGCCACCAAACCGTCTGGGTGCTGTACCGCAATTCTGACATCCTAGCGACCGACCTCCTGACTCGCGAACTTGTCAAAGTTGTGCCGGACCCCTTTGCCTTGCAGCTTGCCACCCGCGAAGTCGCGACTTGCGGCTCACCTCACCTCACCTTCACTCCACTCCCATCCTCCACCCGACCCTCCCTCCATCAGGCTTCGCCATGTTCTAAAAGTTCTCAAGCCTATCCAGTGTTATCCATCGCCTCGTTCTAGCCCTCCCACTTCCCGGTCCAGTTCGCCAAGATGCCCTTGGGAATCCTTGAAGCCAAGGGTGTCGAGCACGTCCCTGGTAAGCATCCACAACAACTCCGTCATCTCTACGCTGCTTGCTGTCTTCCCGTCCCCTCTTTCTACTATGTAATTCCCTGCCCCTCACCCTCGCCCTCCATCTCCAATATCGATGCTCGAGACCAGTCCATTTCATTGACTGCGGGCTCATTTTCGAAGCCTAGACAATAGATCAACAAGAGCTAACAATGACAAAGGCACCACGCGATATTTCGACGACCCATCTCGTCCTCAAATCGCCACCAATGACCATGCAGGCCTCAAGTGCGATACCAGCGGCAAGCAACCCATCATCCTCGTACGTCCCGCTCGCTTTGGTTTTTGGTCACCTCGTGTTGCCACCTTCTTTCCCTCCCCGATCTGCTCACGCTGTCCTAGATCCCTCAACCTTCCGACGACCCCAATGACCCGTTAAATTGGCCGCTGTGGAGACGTGATCTCATCACCTTCACCCTCTGCTTTGCCGGTATCCTTGCCACCGCCCTCGGTCCAATATTAGCCGCCAACACCATCACCGTCACTCTCCTCTTCTCCAAAAACTTCACCAAGGTTGCCCTGCTAACCGGGTACTTTCTCCTCGGAGTTGGCGCTGGAGCCACCTTCTTCGTTCCATCTGGTCGCATTTGGGGCAAGCGTCATCTCTTTCTCATCGGTATATGCATCATCATTGCCTCTAGCGCCTGGGCTGGCTCGGTCGGTACCAACTATGGCAGTTTTGTCGGTGCCAGAATCGTCCAAGGAGTGGGTTGTGCTCCCTTTGAGAGTTTGCTCAATGCAGCTGTCGGCGATCTTTACTTCGTGCACCAGCGGGGCCTAAGAATGGCATTCACAAATCTCGCCGTTTTCGGTGGCGCCTTCTTTACCCCTATCTTGGTAGGGAAGATTACAGACTCTATGGGCTGGGAGTGGACGTTCTTTTTCATAGCCATTTTTATGGCCCCTACGTTGTTCGCCGTCTTCTTCTTCTGTCCCGAAACAACATACCGCCGCGCCGCGAATCTCAACACCGATACCACCGTTGCCGAGGACTCGAAGCCGGAAGCGTCAGCAGCTCAGCCAGACTCAGAGTCCCCAGAACGAAGCAGCGTGCCATCCCACGGTTTTGTTCTCTTCCCAAAATCAGGAGCCCTTCAGCCCTTCGGCAACGCCAATACCCCGAAGAAGAGCTTCGTAGAGTCGACCTCGCTATTCGATGGCCGGAAGACGGATGAGCGGTACTGGGTTCTCTTGCTACGACCATTCCCCCTACTCACTCATCCCGCATTCATCTGGGGTTGTTTGATTCAAGGTACCATGATCGGATGGACCGTCTTTATCGGGGTTATTGTGGCAGCTATATTCATCGGGCCGCCGTATTTCTGGGGTGAAGTTATGGCTGGGTATGCATACACTGGCGCATTCGTTGGTGCACTCTGCGGTTTCCTCATTGCAGGTCTGCTTGCCGACTCGAGCGTCAAATATTTAACCAGACTCAATAAGGGCATTTACGAGCCCGAGTTTCGCATCCTCCTAGTCATTCCGATGCTGATTATCGGTGGCATCGGCCTCTTCGGGTTTGGACTGACGGCCGGAGACGTCCTCTCGGGGAAGTACACTTATCATGTGCCCCTGGTGTTTTTCGGATTCGAGGTGGCTGGGATGGTGATTGGCGCCGTGGCCAGCTCGCTCTACATCGTCGATGCCTATCGTGCGTATACCCCTGCCTCCAGGTGCAATTGGGTTCATGAACTAACTGTGTTGTTCAGGCGACTTGACAATCGAAGGGTTCACCATTATGATCATCTTCAAGAACTTCTTCAGCTTTGCCTTGACGTTTGGGGCATACGACTGGATTAATGAGGGAGGTATTAGAACCACGCTTTTGGCCATTGCGTCTATCCAAGTCGTGGTCTGCTTATTAAGTGTTCCCATGTGTAGGTCTTACATTTTAAGAATCCTCTGCGAACGCCAACTGACATAGTGTAGATATTTATGGCAAGCGAGTCCGAGCGTTCTATCATCGGCATGATCTTCTTGCTCTCACGGGTCTTAGGTAAAGCCTCATCAAATGCCTTGGTCTTGGCTTTTTCCAGATCTCGTGACGTATACATCATGACTCAGAAACTATTCATTCAAGGCGCTAGCGGACGGGGCCGTGAAGCTCGTATCGCAAGATTTCACGTTTGGGTTTATTATTTTTAATGGCGAACATATCTACCTAGTTCAGTTTGGAACTTGCATCATGCGATTAATTGAGAGGTGTAGTTATCATCCCCGAGTTTTATTATCCATAACTTCATCTTGCTTAGTCGTGACTGAACCAAAACATCGACTCCGTGTCATTACATTATCGTACCCTTAGACATGAAAGATTTCTAGCTCATGCCTTAACACCGCCAGCGGAGGATGTAGCAGGAGCCAGACTCGACTTCTTAACCAAGCGCAGGCCGCCAAATAAGAGAGCGGCGGCCTGAATGCCTAGCACGACAGCCAGGGTAACGAGAGCACCAATGACGCCCGCAACGGGCTTCGAGACGCCGTTATCAGACTTAGAGGAGTTGGAAGAGGCATCGTCGCCGCTGCTAGTGCTGTTGCTGCTGGAACTCGCGCAGGTGCCGTCAGTGTTGCCGCAGAGCTTGCACCAGTGCTCAGTGTCCTCGATGGCAAACTTGGCCATGCCGGTCTTGAAGTCGCCCCATGAAAGAGTGGTCTCGTCCTGGCCGAAGAGGGGGAACAGGGTCGGCTCGTTCTCGGCGGCAGTACCGTTCGAGAAGTAGAAGCGGACGCTCACGTCGTCGACAGTGGGCTCGGTGGCGTTGGTGACGAGCTCAAAGGTCATGGATGAGGCGTAGTCGCAGATGCCCATGAAGTCCGGATCGGCCTTGTAAAGATGGGCGAGGCCGAAGAAGGCCATGAAGGTGCCGTAGGCGCCAAACTGGATGTTGAAGGTGGGGTTACCCGACTTGCGCTCGGCGAGGGGCGTCAGGGCCTCGAGGATCTGGCCGGCGAGCACGGAACCGGCGATGGCGCGGACGGGCTCGCTGCTGTTGTAGGCGAGGTTCCACTCGTGGATGGAGGCAAGGTTGTACAGCTTGTCGACGGTGGACTCGGTGAGGAGGCTCTCGGAGGAGATGGAGGTATTGTGGACTCGGGCGACGTTGATGAGGTCGAAGACTAGAGGGGTGCAGTGTTAGTGAGAGGAAAGGCGACACAAAAAGGGCATGCAGGGGGATTGGCCGTACTGGCATAGCCGTTCTTGAAGTTGGCCTCGTTCTCGGCGTAGGTTCCGTTGATGACGGGCGACAGCTTGGTGTAAAAGGCTTCGGAGCCGTCGTATGTGTCCAAGTACTCCGGGGAGGACAAGTACTCGTTGGAGCTAACCTCGGCGTTTGTGCACCCACTGTTGCCCTGGAGCCAGGCGGTGTTCTCGGAGTCGGCGGCGCTGGCGGCGCTCTCGACGGAGTTGACGGGGATGTACTGGTAGCCGTCGAGGGGCGCCTCGACGCGGGAGCCGTTGGCGAGCAGCTCGACGCGGCGGGAGGGTGGGTAGAGGCCCTGAAGGAAGACGAGGGCGGAGTTCTGCAGGACGTTGTCGACGGGGGCGGTAACGGCGATCTGCGAGAGCACGGCGGTGTCGGGGCTGAGGCGGCGGACGGGCCGGTCGGCGTCAGCGTCGACGTACCGGGCGCGGTAGAAGGCGCCCGACGAGTGGACCTGGTCGGCGCCGAGGGCCGTCATGTTGACGGGCTTCCAGGCCTTGGCGGTGCGGTCGCCGTGGCGGTGGAAGATGTACACGCCCAGGACATCTTCGGCGACGGTGACGGCGGGGGAGAGGGCGAGGAGAAGAGGGATGGAGGTGGAGAAGTGCATCGTGATGGTGTTGGGGTTGGTGTTGAGGGATGTATACACGTCAAACTCCTGTCTACAAAACGACCAACAGAGCAGAACCAGACAGGATTGCATAGTGGAGGGGACAACACGCAGGTTTATATAGAAACAAACCCCAGCCCAACTAACTGCAATTATCGCAAATCCATTCCCACCCAGGCCCATGGGCCAGCCATGATTTGCATGCGTCTATGACAGGGCTACGAACAGAGAAAGGAAAGAACGGAGCAGCACACCCACTTCGACCCCGCCCCAGAGGAAAACGCCCCGCAAGCAGGGGAGAGCCCTCTCTCACCCATACAGGACCACACCGGCCGGTGTTGTGCAGTAAACTTGCTGCGTGCTATCTATCGTTGAGCACTTTTGTTTGGCCTGGCTTAAGAAGGATCAGGCGGTTTTTGTAGATAGAGAAGGAGACCTCTTTTGCCCTCACAGCTCCTGCCGAGGGAAGCATACTTCCCATATGAAGCATCTACAAGACAATAAAGACATCAACTCTATCGTACCTTTAACTAAACAAGCAGCTTACCACGGCATCCGCTAATGCAAACCCGCTTCTTGTCTCCCCTCCCCGAAGGTGGGATGTAGCATTTCCCCAAAAGACCACCCACGGGCCGATTCGACCAGCTTGACTCACTCCCCGATAGTCCACTTGGTCGCTGGCCGGGAAACTTGCCCCGATTATGCGCTTGTGGTGCTGCGCTACGGCCGTCGGAAGGGCGTCGGGCGGCTTTGCGGATAGGGAACTCCGGTGTCCGGGGCCGTTTCGTTCGGCGGGCGGGCAAGGAACAGGGACCGAGAGACGTAACCCGCACCACTAGAGAGGGGAAAGGGCGCCCTCGGTCTAGTCTGGGAAGGTGGTCGAGTCTCTGGTTATTCCATAATTCTTTCTTGCGTTTGAGTTGTATCGTGGTGTGAGCAGTCGGCATCTCTGAGCCGTGCAAGACGCAAAGTGGTGGCTGCAGTGAGGACCTGCAATTCTGCTGATTATTGACACTGCAAACGCGAGGTTGGAGAAACCGTAAGGCTGGGCTTAAAGCATAACTTATTAACCTGGATTACATAAAATGTCTGCAAGGGACGGGCCGCTATCTGCAAAAATCGCTATCACTCAATACTGACGTGTGCGGGACAAGGCTTGAGGGGGTTCAAGCGACTCCGCGGACTCGGAACACGGCACGCAAGCAGGTCTCTCTCTATCTCTCTCTCTATCTCTTTTAGTTTCCCGTCTATGGCCAGCCTGCTCTTCCTCCACCATTCTCCGTCTCTGTGATTCAAACATCTCCGGTCAGGGCCACGAGCTACCCGACTTGACTGGCTCTAGCCTCTCCCCATCCCAGCATATCAGAGGATGCCCATGCCTCTTCAGCCCTGACCCATATTTATCTCATAACTTAATCCTTCCGAGGTGTTTCTTTTGTCTTATTCCCAGACCCAGCAGTCAGATCACCACCTCAATTCTAGCCCCGCACCTCCCCCCTCCACATGCACGCATCGTGACCAATCCTCCGCCGCACCACTAGCACAAAAGGAAATCCCGCATCCACAACATCTACCACCTTGGAATTCCGCCGAAAATGCAAAAAGAATGGTTCCGCCCGGGCTCGAACCGGAGACCTTCTCGGTGTGAGCGAGATGCCATAACCAACTAGACCACGGGACCTGAAGCTTGATGTTGCTTGTGAAAGATGTGCTCCCACATCACAACTTAGGCTTGCCCTTCTCGCCCGCCCGGCGCGGATCCCGGAGGTTCTCCGACATCTGCCCCTTCAGCAGGTAGTCCGGGTACTCCATCCCCTTGTCGATGCCCACGCTGATGGCGCCCTGCCGTCGCCACGCCGCGCCGTCCACCGCCAGCACCTGCCCGTTGACGTAGCTCCCGGCGTCGCTGAACAGGAACACGGTCGCGTCCGCCACGTCCCGCACCGTGCCGAGCCGGCCTAACGGGATGCCCTTGGCGTAGCCGGCGCGCTCGGCCTCCTCGCCGCTGCCTAGCCGCGCCATGCCCTCCGTGTCCGCGATACCGCCCGGCGCAATGACGTTGCTCGTCACCCCGCGCGGGCCGTACTCGAGCGCCACGCTAGCCATGAGCGAGTCCACCGCCGACTTGGCCGCCGACACGTGCGCCTGCATCGGCATCCCGGTGTAGTGGAACGTTGCCGACACGTAGATGATGCGCGGGCTGGCGCTGCGCATCAGGTGCGGCATTGTCGCCTTGACCGTGTTAAAGGTGCCCAGCACATCAATGTCCATGACTGTCTTGAACGCGTTGGAGCTGAGTCCTTCGATGGGGGCCACGAAGTTGCCCGCCGCGCCGGCGCTGTTTGTCGGGGTAATTAGCAAACATCCTCCGAGATTTTTGCTATCCAAGCTGAATCTTACATCACGAAGTCGATACCTCCCAGTTCCTTCGCGCACCGGTCTGCCGCAGCTTGGAGACTCTCCGCCTAGACAGCATCCGTATCAGCATCCAGTCGGAGGTCTCATTGCGAGGGTCTTCATACCTTGCGAACGTCGCAGCCTCCAATTCCCAGGACCTTCGCGCCGGATCTCACCGTGGCAATGTCGTTGGCGGCTGCCTCGGTCTTCTCGACGCTCCTCCCGATGATGCAGGCATTAGCGCCCAGCCGGACCAGCGCCCTGGTCTGCATGCTGCAGATTGTGCCTGCGCCGCCCGTCACGAAGACGACGCGATCCTCTACAGTTCAGGTCACGTCAGCTGTCTGGTTGATGCTGCGGAGGGTAGTCGCGGTGACGCACTGAAGATTCCATCCCGCCACACGGGACTCAGGTACTTGGACTCTGGGACAGACATGGTGGTAACTTTGAAATCGAGGGTTGGTTGTGAATTGAGGGTTCAAGCTTTGTGTCACGATTGTTGATGTCGTTCAGAAACAGATGTTGAAGGAATCAAGACGTCACCCTCGATCCAAAGTCGTCCGCGGTTTTGGTACGTGACATGTTGCCAGCCTCCCACATGGGCTGCGCTGAGGTAATGCCGTAATGGAGCCTCGGCAAAAGTGGGGTCTCCAGATATCTGGGGTCAGGTTCCACTCTCGTCCGGGACCCCGTCGCCGAACTCGCCCACTCTCGGCCGAGTCTTGTCCACACCGGAGCCCCTGAGCCCCGGCCGACTTCACCGTCTCCGATAAGTCTTCCCATCACCCAACACCGCATTTCAAGGACGGGGAGGGCGGCCTGGTGACGGATATTCGATTGAGGAGAAGCCCCAGGCCCACTAGCCAACGGACCGCGCTCTTGGCTTCATCACTGGATGGCATCCCTGATTCTAAAAAGAGACAAGATTACCACACGATACACCTGGTCCATTCCATCCTCAAATGACCCAGGTTTCTTCTTCCCGTGTTCCAGAAGCACGCGTATAGCGGCTCTTCGCCGGTGGGATCTTAGTTCAACTTCCCTAAGGTCGTCCAGGTTTTCAAGGCCCCTTCCGGACATGTCCTGCAGAATCAATGCGGCTAATCTGCAAGTCTCATTGCCACTCGAGGGATTGGCCCCTTGAGAGCCTCTCAGATGCTGTCCCAACGTCAGATCGGCCGCGTCTCACTCGCCATGTTATCTATCATCGGCATCCGTCCACGTCATGTGCGTCCCCACGTACGCCGCCCAATGTCTCTCGGCGTACCCGCGAACCTGGCCCCACCGCCACCGGCGAAGCCCCCGGGAGCCAATCCCCGACGACAACAGCCACGGAAGAAGAAGCCACGGCGGCGATTTGACAGCTGAAACCCCGTGGGGGAAGGGGCCGGGTGCTCGAGCCGCCGTGGAATATGTCAAACAGGGATCTTTGGTAGAGATCTGCCTCTGCGGCCCCGTCGACTCCGTACTCCGTGAAAACGGAGCCTTCATTACGGAGCAGCACGGGCACGCTGCTTTTGAGTTTCGGCGCCTACTTCTCCAGCTGGCATGGCGCCTCACACGACCGGCGCTCAACTTGCTGCCCTTCTCGGAATTGGGCCGACATGTTCGGGAAGACGGGGAACAATGAGAGAATTTCCAACAGCAGCCGAAAAGCCCTCGCTCTACATAGTACATAGTACCTACGTACCTACGTCCTTTTTCCCCCGGTCATCTCCGGAGTCAATATTTCCTCTTTCGGCACGTTCCCTCTTGCCTCCGTCCCGCCCATCGACAGGGTCCCGGCCAAGCTGGACCGGGGACCCGCGAAACGTTGGCGAGCTGTCATTCTCCGGGGTGTGAGGATACAGTTGGGGTGATATTGGCCCCATCCAATCTCATCCTATCGCCGCCAACCACTGGCCAGCCATAGGCCCGGCTCCATGCTCCTCTGCAACGCCATGACGGCTCATTGACGTCTGAGCAGAACTGAGGAAAAAGAGCAATCATGTCCATGGCCCGATAGAGTGGATCGTACGACGACTGGTGCCACCGTCGACTACGTAAGGTAGTACCTGCCCACAGCAAACCGAGCAATCATCACCAGGGTATTACTCTTGCAAGACGTCACTAAAAACACAGGGTGACGACTATATGACTGTCCAAGGTTCAATCACGCTGTTGGGTCTAGAAATAGAAAATGGTTTCAGATCAATTGATGCAAGTATACCCAACTTTTTTCTTTCTCTTCCGGGCAGTCCTTCAATAGACCCGCAAGAATACGAATACACCAAAACGCCCGCCGTTGGGTATGGACAGAATCCTTTTGAAATCCCGCAATATCGCCTAGCACCTGTAGAATGCCCTTCTTGTACTCCTAAAATTTTCCCAAAACAAGAAAGGAAAAGTCTCGCCATACCACATAGTGGCCAGTGTCCGAGCGGGGTGAAAACGGTGAGAGAACGCAAGCCCCTCGTAGGCTGGCTTGTGGAAGAGAGGTCAAAGCCACAGCTTAAACTCTCCGCGTGGTGTCCGGGTCCCAAGATCCACACGCCATGTAACCCATTCTCCTAGCACCCTCGTCGAACTGTCACAGCCCACAGCGTATGCTCGGTCGGGTCCCCATAATCACCATTATTTCCACCCTTTCAGTTCTCCGTTCGAGATACCGCCAAGGTTCAAGCGGACCAGCCGTAGTAGGATGAAGGTGCCCCAGTCCGACCCGAAGACCGTCGTGGCCAAGCATGCTTCCGTGACGCCTGGTCAAGGGAGCTTCCAGGAAAAGGCCCAATCATTAATAGACAATCCCACACCAAGCAAGTCAACAGCAGTCTGGAGTACTGCATGTGCTTCGGAGGTGCAGCGTAAAATAAGTACGAGGTGAGAAGTGAGAGTGCTTGTGCTTGTGCTCAAATGGCCAGCGGCCGCCATGGACTTGAAATCCACGAGCTTAGCTCAGCCACAACATAGCGGGCAACTCTCGGGAATCACAATGTAGCGCTCGTGGGGGCCTTTTGAGCAGGATTGTTTTCGGTTTCCATCGGTTGAGGTTTTGCAAAAGTGAGTCCCGGGGTCCACGCAGGATGTGTAAATGTAGTAGTTTTTGGTGAAGTCACACATGATTGTTAACAGCGACCGATGTGTATAGGTAGGTATGGCCTGTAACTGATTTGTTAGAATGGTGTTGTGGCTAACCACTTTCCGGAAAGGGCAAGCTCACCAAATGCTTGTGTTGTAGGGTGACAGGGAGTAAGTAGAGTGGAGTGCTGCCTCGAGGACGTTTGTACTAGGGAACGAGCAGAGACCGAGCGAAAAATGTCCTGAATACGGGAGAATTGCGGGTTTAGAGCAATAGGAGTGGCTATTGCGGCAGAATGCCTTCGTTTCGGAACAGGTGGATGAATGAATAGAATGTCCACCGAGGGAAACTTGACATAAGTGGAAACGTCCTTGGATTGTCGTGAGGGTGGGCGGCGCTTATAACAACAGGCAAGTAGTAATAGGCGGGACAAGAAGTGAACGCGGTCGGACAACGAGAGGTAGGCAGGCTATATCAGGGTATCCGGATGCTTAAGAAGCACAATGCAAAGGACGGCAAAAAGAGGGGAGGGTGGGGTGCAACTTGTAAGGCTACACACGAAGCGTGTGTGAGGCGTGAGGTGCGAGGTGAGAGGTGCGAAGGTGTCAGAGGTGGTGTTGGTGGGCTGGTGGTGAAGGATGCGGACACCGGCGCCCTTAAGACACGACGCCCAAGATGAGACGCTGTTCTGCCGCTCCCGTCGAGGTGAGCGAGCCATCGTCGCCCTGGCCCATGTCGGAGGAGCAATGACGCTGCTTCGATATGAGAGGGGGATGGAATCCAGAGAAAACGTGCTTAGCCCAGGGTCTGGCAGTCTGGTCCTGTCTGAGTTCACTGCCAGGTCTGGGCATTGATACAGCGGTACCCACGCAAGCCACGTCCGGAAGAGTGGGTTCCTCACGTCGAACACAGTGGGGGGAGGCAAAATTAGGCCTCCTCCAACTCTCGAACGACTGGGGCCAAGCGCAAGCGCAAGCGCATCGACGGTACCAGGAGCCGACGTACCCTCTAACCGTCAGACGTCGCGCGGGCCTGGTGTCTGGCTGGTGTCGCCATGGTGTCGCTCTGGCGCTCGTTTCTGGCGCTGTGCTGGTTGGACGCTGGGCTATTTCCAGCATTAAACGCGAGCCCAACATCGAGGTTGAAGCTGGCCATCACAGCACGACGAGGGCACGCACTACCACTAACCCTGGTCCTGGCTCTGACCCCTGTGCTATTGTACTGTGTCTGATTGTCTGTCTGTAAGTACGTAGTATTCGTACCTAGTGTCGTTGACTGCAGCACGATGCGCGCATGCACAAAGTGTGACGATGGACGCTGAGGTATCAGGACGCAGGACAGGACCCGGATCGATGAGGGGCCACAGCGCCGCCATACAAGGTCACTCCAGGCGAAGGTATTCCGCATCCTCGCTTCGCTTCGCCTCGCCTCACCTTTACCCATCCTGAACGTTCAAGAGATAGATAGAGAGGCAGGCCGCAGCAGCAGCATAGCACAGGTACCGGTGTATCGGTGTACAAGCATGCCGGGGAACCATATCCTCGACGGGGATGTTGAGACGGCGTCCACATGGCGTCAACGATGTGAGCACCTCAAACTCGGTAGGGTGGGATTCCAGCACCCCACCCTGACCGAGGCGAACGGCTTGGGGTTCTTTCCCGCGGGATGGCGATACCATCAACACATGCGACGGCCCCTCTACTCCGCGGCGAATCCAAGGGCAAACGCCACGGCGGCGATTTTAGCCTCCGACAAGCTTCTAGCAGGCTTTGGCGAACAGTGTCATGTCGAACCTTATAGAGGACCATGTCAAGACGACTACCTCCAGCACTCCGTACCAGGTAGTGCCTCCAGCGCTACCTCCTATCCGCGCGGTCCGTGGTGGTTTTTTAGAATCCCAGTGAAGGCCGGTCAGGGTCTCTGGTGAGCCGGTGGCTCTCGACCCATGAAACCCTGCTGTCGCAATGGCACTGACACTTGACATTGATTGGAAAACTGCCAGTAGGGCTGTGCCTATCACATTGTGGGCTCGCTATCAATCAATCCAGCAAGGGCATCAAATCACACCCTAAGGTTGTCCTCACCCATGAGGTTGTGTATCGATGCAAGTGCCGGCAGTGCATGCAACTCGCAACGGCAAAGCCGGACTAGGAGTTCCGTGAACCCGAGAGGCGGACTTGGCGGAGCGATGGAGCATGGCTGTCCAACGTCTGCCCAACACCATTTCGATTCAAACGTCGGCGACCAGTCGCGGCGCTGGACTAGGCTTGTGGCAGTTCTTCAGACGAATACAGGGGTCACTAGCGCCCGACGGTATTAGGGTCCTGCAGGATGGAGCATGGACTCCGGAGGGACGTTGAGCTAGGGTGACTGCGGTTCGTGCTTCGTACAACAGGTGCAATGCTCGTCGCGGGTTGTTGCCCTGTTGCCGAGGTCCTGTTTCCGATGCCTCAATCCGAAAGGTAAAGGGTGAAAGGCGAAGGGCGAAGGGCGAAGGGCGATAGGGGGAAGATAGTTTGTTAGACTACCAGTCGAGAGTAGGCCGTGCTAGCATGAAGACCGGCTGCTCCAGCTGAAGTGCCCCAGTTCCCCAGCACTGCTGTTCGGGTACTGCAGCCGCGTTGATCTCTCCCGACGGCTGGAAGTTGGGTTGGCACTTCCACAGGCCTCATCTTCATCATGGTGGAGCAAGACTGGAGAAGATTGTGTAAAGGTAAGACTGATTTCGTACCTTTACCATTCACGTGCTCTCTATGTTAGAGGTGCCATCCATGATACCGAAATTGAGGCGTTTTGGGGCAGAAGGAAGGCGTACTGAACAGCCTTCCTTCTCGGGTCGGGTGCAGCGCTTGCCTCTCCTGCCTGCCGCCTTCCCGTGCAGATGATATGATATTAAGAATGCATTTTGCTTTGTACAACGTACCTCCACTTGCCACGTTTTCCCTCAGGGGCGTTCCTTCTGGCTCGCTATCTTACAGTCTTCCTCGTTTATCCTTGCTTTGCAGTCAGTGAACCTTCGGGGCGCCTGTAAGCCGCAGCCTGTAAGTCGCAGCCTGAGGCTTTACCAAGGCGATGTGCCGTCTCGTTTGGCGGCTGCAGGCTTCCTACATGAGGACGATGGGCTCAGAGCTGTCAGGCCGTGATACAAAGGAAGCTACTGCATCCCTCATTCACTAGGGCAGTATCTACAACTATTCTTCCCCTACTGGAGATGGTCTTCCATCACAACCCCATCACAACCCCATCCCAGTCCTGACATGGCCCCTGGTCATCGGCCGCCTGGCGTTGGTATCGTGTTCAGGGCCGGGTCCAAGCACGTCGATCATCAGCAAGCAAGACTGCAGGACTTCACCTTGGCGACCATCCAACTCCCAGTTAGTAGTCCCCTGGTCTCACAGCCTCTTTCCCGATTTCCAACTGCCAACTGCCAACTACCAACTACCAACTACCAACTACCAACTACCAACTACCAACTACCAACTACCAACTACCAACTACCAACTACCAACTACCAACTACCAACTGCCAACTGCCAACTGCCAACTTTCCACCTCGTAGTACTACGCAGTTAGTCGCATACTACGAGGGTCCACCAGCTCGAAACCCGCAGCCTGAGTCTCCCGCGTTGTCCTGTCTGAACCCGAGGTAGCCTGTAGCTGTATGTAAAGTACTCCTGTAGCCTGTCACTCAAGCCCAAATCCGGGGTGATACCTTCCTACACCCATCCAGTAAGCCGTCCGCCCACATGCGACAATCAGGGCAGTGCCGGGGCCGGGGCCGGGTAACTACAGCGCCTTCGTCCCCGAACGGAACACCTTGTCGTGCTGCTCTTTCATCCATGCCTCATCCACTAGGCCCCAGTACGCTCTAGTTCGCTGTAGCTTGGGCTTGGCCGCGCGACCCCACTCAACGGCCGCTTTCTTGGCGGCCTTACCCTTAATTCGTCTTGCAGCGGCCATCTTCAGCACAAAACGCTTGTGCACCACAGCATTTACCCACCCACGATCCGATCTGTCTAGCTATGCGCCTACCATACTACGTGGCGAAGCGCAAATATGTCTCCGTCCCCTCAAACTCCCTCTCAAACCGAGTCGAGTCGGTAACACGTACTCGTTCGGCCTTCTCCGTCCATCGTTCGAGCTTGATATTCCGGGCTCAAAGCTCAGGGACAGCCTAGCGAACGCCACAGGGCAGGGCTTCTCCTTGGCGCTACGGGTACCGTTTGACATGCATCACATCGCTCAGGAGCCGCAAAAGGAAAATCACATCCAAGCTTACTTATTCTGTCCATGGTACGGACTACGGAGCATCAACCCTTCAAAATGAGTTGATACAATACCCGCCCTCCCCTCGTGGCCAGTGGGACATGCCGCAGGTCCAGCTACATGGAGATTGGAGAGAGCCGCAAATCGTTCGATGCAATCATAGCCGAGTATCGCATGGCTGCCTCGATTTGCAGGAGATCGGCGCCTTGGGTGAAGCGACGTTCCCTCCCCGGACTCGTCGTCTCGTCTGCGAAAGCCGTTGAGGTTTCTGGCCCAAGTTCCAAGTCCAGCCCTCCAAGTTCCAGCCCCATAGCACTACCACTGCCATTATCACTACCATTATCACTGTCAACCAGGGCCCGATTCCTCTGCCCAGAACCAAGATTCGGACCCAGAGCACGCATCTTGATGAGATCTGGGTCATGTTTGCGCGGTACTGGCGACCTGGGTACCTACCTAGGTAGTTCGAGCGGCACTCAGTTGAGACGATTGTCAACGTGCTATATCAGGGAAGCCCGGTGAACCCATCTTCACATTCTACAAGGCTGCGTACGCAAGGCAGCTACTACTATGTATGCTAACATGGCAAGTTCGACCAAACAAGCTGAAAAGCATGTGCCCATCTACAAGGGGTCGCCCCTGTTCGACCTTGCGGGTGCCGGGTGATCACCCGAAGCAGATTCGTCCGGGGCGTCATTGGTGATGGACCGGTGCCAAGATCGCCATCCACTGCAAGTTACCACCGATTAGCAATCAGACATGGCGCGAGTTTGGAAGCAAAGGCATTGCCGCGACCACAGCCGTGAATCCCAAACTTGCTCATCCATCCACCTCGACGTAGTCTCTTGGCCGTTGTGGTTCATCATTGGCCCGGTGGTGAAGTAGGACACGGCGCCAGCAACTAGTCTGCATCACCCATGACCGAGGCAGACCATTCCACAAGCCCGCAGAAGCTTCCCAAGTTCCATCCGATTAGCCCCTGTCATGCAAGTGGATACCATCTAGCTTCCGCTGGCTTAGCCTATGCACACCTAAAAGAAGCTACCTTATTCTTAAGGCTATAAAAGAAGATTAAAATAGTAATAAAATTATAGATAGTGTTTATGCTCATTTGCTATCTGCTGGTATTTTTATCGGAATTATTTACAATGTAATTCTAGAGGAAACCAGGAAATGAGATATATACTGACAGAAATACTCACTCAGCTAGTAGCGGTGTTGGGCTAGCTATGTGACTGAATACTTTTGTCACCCTTTGTGGTGTGCGGTATATTTTTCAGGCCGCTTGCCTAGACACAAATTGGTCCTAGTGCCGCGTGGTGTTTCGAGGCGGGGCTAATAAGTATGGTTCAGCTGGCGGAAGTGCCTTGTCCTTTGCCCGTCCTTGAGCGTTTCGCCAACCGGATTCAAGGACTCGGAGCTTCTGGACGATCCTTTTCATATCAGCTTCCCCATCCGACCCGCGCGGGTATGTGGGCGATTAGTCACCAAATCAGGCGAGGCTCGTGTTGACAGATGAATCGGACGCATCGCAGCCGCTTCCGCACCCGCGGCGATCGGCGTAGAGCTTTTCTTTTTATCTCTCTAGTATGTCTCTATCAAGCCTTTTGCGAGCCTTTCCTTCTAGGACAAGACGAATTCCCTTTTCAAAACTACAGGTCCGTGTCCTCAGCTCAGTGACATCCAAAAGGACTGGCGCGTGGCATTATTCCCGCTGGCAACGCGGCGCGGAGACGCTGGTTGCCAGGATTAATGCTTAGGCAAGTATTCGGCCTCGCGGAATCACCGGCTCTTCTGCTTCTGGTCCTCTCCAGGCTCTCCTTACCATAATCGGCCGTCGACGTTGGGTCAAAGCGCCCTCCAGAGTTTCACTTAACTTAGCCTCGTAATTACGGTCTTGTGCATCATCCCTCGGCTTCTGCTTCAGAATGTCACCGACTGAATAATCATGAGGGCCTAAGGGTGGCATTTCTAATGGCCTACAGCTAATAAAAAAGAAGAAGAGACTCGTATGGGTGCTCGGCACAACCGGGAAATGTTCAATATTGATGAGCAAACATGTCATTGACTTTGCCCTAGACATCTCATCGGAGACAGATATGTTGTGGAAGTTGTGAATAATTTTGCGTCAAGACCCGCAATCATCGTCAAGGCAGACTCTTTTTTTCTTCAAAGCTCCTGCTTCATCTCTATTGTGTCATAGCCTATTGGTCGTTTCTAGTTCTTTCTGGAGCAGTCCTGTTACTTCCAAATTCATGCACGCGGTCCTGATCACCATTCCGACGATGCAGGGAACCATTCCGATGGTGCAAGAAACGTTCCGAACAATTGAAGAGCAAAGACTTTCCTAATTGAGACACTCCGACAACTGCCAACTAGACCAGAGCAAGAAGCGCCCGGTCCCGCCTGCCCGTCTCCTCTCTCCTTGTCCTGGTCGTGGCGTTTGGTCAAAACACCTTGATGGTCTTCGGAGATGATAACTTGCATGTCTATACTAGCCCTTCGACCGGTCGCACATAAGGTTCCGGCTGAGACAGACTAAGATCTAGGGCAGCTTGTAGATAGACACTTGATATTTTTTGACTTTCGGCCTTGCCAAGTGGTATTTTGGGGTGAATAGGTACCCGTCCGAGCGCCAGATTAATGCGTCATTTGGTGTAGGGTAACAACTCATTTGTCAAAAAGGTTCCAACTCCTGTAATGACTGAAAGTGGTGGTAAGGCCATCTTGGGCGGTTTGGTAGTAATGGCTATTTAGGTGCTCTTTTCTTGGTAAGAACACATTGTGGTGCCTATGTTTGTTAAGGTCCATACAGACTATGGAAAGTACCAATGATGGTAGCCGTCTATGAACACCTAATGCAAGCCGTCACTCAACTGATCAACTTGTCTTAGCATGATGTTGGCAACCGGTTTTCCATACCTAGACTGGATTTATGAGATTGCTTAGTTATGCCGAGGCTTCCATTTTCAAATAGTGAATGTATAGTTAAAGACGGAGGTCGAAAGAATGCCGTAAAATATGATTAAATAAGACAAGTTTATACTTCACACAGTGTCCAAAATACCCTCGAGACGGGTATCCCTTTGCAACAGCTAAGGTACGTTAGCCATACCGGTCCACCTTTTGAAATATTACGATAGGCTACAGCAGAAGATACATTGACTGCCTCATAAATTATGCTATAATAGAAGTCTTCCATCTAATCTGCAGATACAAACTGCAACATTACACAGGGCACTACGCATAGCTGCTAGAGGTATTACTCATGTCGCTCTGATATCTGTTGTGGCAGCGGCGGAAAAAGTGGATCAGTACGGCCAACGTGCCTTAGCTGTTGCAAAGGGATACAGGGGTTATGCTATCCACCAGCCACAACGCGAACCGGACTCGAGTCACCAACAATGTGGCGCGACACGCACTCCGCCGCTCAGCCACAGGCAATTATCTGTAACCGGTCCTATCCGCGCTAGGCGTGGGAAAGGGGCCAATCATACGTCTTCAAGCCTCGCCACTGCCGTGAATTTACCTTGCTACCACCCGGGTTTATCAAGCCTGATCCAACCACTCGATGCAATCCATCGTGATCCTCCAATAGAGCTTCCCTCCAGCTCCATGCCCCCTCATCCCATGGCCATCTTCGATCCATCATAATCAGGCCTCTGGCATCTCGAGCATCGGCGCATCTGTTCTCCCACATGCTTCATCCCATCTTTTCCGCCATCCCCGTTTCGCGACCGAGTCTTGACACGGCGCCCACGACGGCTGGGCCTTCAGCTTCAGCTTCAGCTTCCGTCTCCAGCCCGGTGCCGGCTGATTATCAGCCTTTACGATGCCCGACTCCTCCTCGCCGCGAGCCGTTCGCTTCTCGGGTACCGAAGATGAAGCCCGCACGGAGAAGAGAAGCCACCGACGCGAGGCTTCTGGCTCAGGCGAATCCAATGGCGACCCCCACGTCACCGACCGCGATGATCTGGGCTCACTCACTCGATACGCCGAGGCCGCGGCCCATACCGGGTCCATGTCATCTCTGCCTCCTGTAGGTACTGCGGTCAATGGCACCCCGAAAGGACAGCGTAACAGTGCTGGCGAAGAGGCCGCTCCCTATTCCAATGGTGGCTGGCCGCAGCGGCCCCTGGGTCCAACGAGGACTCCGTCGAACACGTACAATCCAACAACCTCGAGGATGCCGTATCATCCGCAAGCAACGCCAATATTCACCGAGGCTATTCGATCGTCATCCAAGACGCGCCCACGACAAGGCGATAGCAGGTTCCGCGCGCAAGAGCGAGCTTATGTGCAGAAGCTTCGCCAGGACTACTCGGGCGAATACTTCGCATCGTATCCAGGCATGAATGGGAACGACTCGGATTCCGAAGGCGAGACACCATCATCGGAAGGCCCGTTCGATGACCGATTTGATCAAGAGACAATCATGTTCTATGGCAACGATAACCTTCAACCAACCGACGAAGACCTGAAAGATCCCGAAAACCGCGAAAGGCTCGAGTGGCACGGGATGTTGGAGGCTGTCCTGACAGGAGACGTTGTTCGACAGGAGAAGAAGCGACTGACGGGATCCTCGGATCTTCAAGTCGGCAAGACAGCCCATAAATCAGAACTATGGCTTGGCGTTCGTTCCAAGGTCTGTGGCAGGCACATTCCAGTACAGAGGCGTATGGTCGAGGAAGCCCGCTCCACTCTAGACCGTACCTTGGACGAGATTATCAACTTTCAGGTCAAGGGAGAGAGCGAAGTCGGGAAGCCACCATATGAACAAGTCAAGGATATGGTGGAGAAGATTGAGAAATGCGAGTATCTCTATCCTTCCTGGCAGTCTCTGGCTGCGGAGCACAAGGCAGCAGATACACCATTGTTCAGAGAGGCGTACGAGTCGATTATGTCGTGGTACAACACCAACGAGATGATTAATACCGAACTAGGCATCCTGAAGAAGTGGGTGGGTAATGAAGAGTTGGATTTCTCTCGTACCAAGGAGCGTTCGCCAGCTGTGAACGGCATCAGTAATGATGAAGCTTCCTTCCTCGATCGGCTGATGAAGGAGGACGGACTTCAGTCTCTATACGACGACGATGAGAGTTCTACACAAAAAGGAATGTTGGTACCGATATCGTCGATTATCAACAAAGCCAAGGACACTCTCATTAGGAACTCTGCGCCATTTAGAAAGCGGCACCTACCGCCATACCTGGAGGAGCTCCTTACACTGATTAGCTTCCCGTCACGTCTCATTGAGGAGATCACCCGGACACGTCTGGCTTATGCGAGGAGAGTTAAGGAGTCTGCTCAGCAAAATCCACTCATGCAAGACCAAATGATATCCCAGTTTCAGCTTCTCCTCAAGTTCGCCATCCGAATAAAACTTGAGTGCACCTCGATTGCTAACCCGGAACCTGGGTGGGATTTGCCTCCCTGCATCGATGAGTCGTTCGACCAAGTCGTTTTGGAGGCTCTGAAATACTACTTCAAGATGCTTAATTGGAAGCTTAGTGGTAACAAGAACACCTTCAAGGAGGCTGAACTCCTTTTCCAAGAATGGGACTTTGCCAATGAAATTGGTGGTCATCTCCACCGTGGCCATATTGAGGTTGCGGAACAATTCAGCTCACTCACCTTTAAGGCCTTGAACCGGCTGAGCCAAACTTTCGAGAAGGAACTGCAGGTCAAGCCTAAGGAAAGTCCCGCAGAAATGAGCAAGCGATACAAGGCTTGTCTCGACTCCGTTCGTGTTCGTCAGAGAATGCTTCAGCGTTTTACTCGCATGCTGAGCGACAACTATGAACACGCATCGGATTATAGCATCTCGTTTCCCCCGGAGACGATGCAGAAGTTTTACGACCAGCTGGTCGCGTCGGGACACTTCCAGGTCGACACTGGTATCTTCGAGCAGGACAACATATATGTCATTGCATCCCCTGAGTTGCGTGAAAGGGTTGAAGACATCCAAATCATGATGGCCATTACGTCCAAGGACCAGTTTCCAGGTGAACTTGGGGAACACTACTTGCTGATTCTTCGACCGGAAGACCCGTTGAATTGGTTCGGAGAGGTCATTCCTGTGCCACTACGAGAGCAAAACATTGACCTGAAGCGTGGACACATTCGACTCTGTGCTTCAGGCCCACAGACCTTGCCCGACGCGCGACGTGCTTTTCTGGACGCCGTGGACATGCACGTAGATCTTGTGCAGGAATCCAGGTCAAACATTCACAAAGTTAACACCAGATTGACTGAGCTGAGGAGAGTTGCCTACAAGCTCTCCAATACCTTCATGGACAGTGTCGAGATTATTCGAAAGCAAGCGGCAGGTAAGGATTGTCAAGAGCTCATCCAAACCTGTTTCGTGTTTGCTACAGAATTCGGTCAGCGATCATTGCTTTACATGGACAGCAATAGACGCCAGATGAACAATTTGAAGCTGACAAAACTCGCTCTGGACTGGGTGAGCTTTATATGCGACGACTGCGTAGCCTCGGACCGCAAGACGTTCCGTTGGGCGGTGTTGGCTCTCGAGTTTGCTATGGGCATGACTTTGGGGCGCCATATTCTAGCCCTTGGCGAGGACGAGTACGCTAAACTCCGATCCAAGGTTGCGGGCTGCATGTCCTTGCTCATTTCGCACTTTGATGTCATGGGTGCAAGGTCAAACCTGGCAGCCCAAGCTGAGAAGGAGAGGATCGAGGCTCTGGTGGGACAATTCAGAAAACTCGACAAGAACAGAATGTTGAACGACGAGGAAGCCTCCAGGTGCATCACAGAGCAACGCATGGATGAACTGGAAAAACTCGACGACTTCCGGCGAGAGAAGGAGGCAGAACGACAGGCACTAGGACGAGTTCTGGAAGGCAATAACGAGGTCGACCGATCGTTGGCGTATCTGTCGTCATCTGCCACTAACGTGACGATGCGTTGGCAGCAGGGTCATTTTGTAGGAGGCGGAACGTTTGGCAACGTTTACGCGGCCATGAATCTTGACACGGGCCATTTGATGGCAGTCAAGGAGATACGGCTCCAGGATCCCAAGCTGATCCCTACCATTGCCGAGCAGATCCGAGAAGAAATGGGCGTGCTCGAAGTTTTGGATCACCCTAATGTTGTCTCATACTACGGTATCGAAGTCCACCGAGACCGCGTCTACATCTTTATGGAGTTCTGCTCGGGTGGATCCCTTTCTAACCTGCTGGAACATGGACGAATCGAGGATGAACAAGTTATCATGGTTTACGCTCTCCAATTACTTGAGGGTCTTGCTTACCTTCACGAGAGCGGCATCGCTCATCGAGACATAAAACCAGAGAGTGAGTGCGATGTTCTCGTGTTTGGATTCGACTAACGATATTAGACATTCTCCTCGACCATAACGGCATCATCAAGTACGTCGATTTCGGCGCCGCCAAGGTGATTGCTCGCCAGGGCAGGACATTGGCAGCAGAGGGGCATAGTAGCTCGCAGGCCAACCGATCGATGACGGGAACACCAATGTACATGTCACCAGAAGTGATCAAGGGGGACAACCCTGGAAAACCTGGTGCCGTGGATATTTGGTCTCTTGGATGCGTTATCCTTGAGATGGCTACTGGACGAAGGCCGTGGGCTAGCCTCGATAACGAGTGGGCAATCATGTACAACATTGCGCAAGGAAATCCGCCTCAATTGCCATCAGCCGATCAACTCAGTCCTCAGGGCATCGATTTCCTGAAGAAATGCTTCCTGAGAGATCCTCGGACCCGAGCCACGGCCGTCGAGCTACTCCAGCACGAATGGATCATCTTAATTCGAAGACAGGTCGTGGAGCCAGGGACTCCAAGCGACACCAGCTCGGCCCAGTCAACGCCCACAGTAGCGTCCGCCTCGAGCAGAGGGGGAATGGGAGAAGGATTCTACTGAGTAGAGGATGTGAATATTTTTAAGCGTTTCAAACAGTGCTAGACGATACATGGGAACGGCACATTTTTATGGGGATTGAGAACCATCTTGGCAAATTTGTGTGAGCGATGAGTTCGGAGTTGGCGATTGATGAGGGATGACCGTTGGCAGGGAAAGGGATGGATCAATGATGGTCATGGGTAACATCGGCCAGTGAATACGATTAGATACGAGATACCACCTGATTGCACGGTACATATAATAATAGGACTTTGAGTGTATGCTGAGATGGATAATGAGAAGTGGTTAAAGAGTCCTCTGGAGGTTTAATATGGCGAGTCTGATCCATAAACCTGATCAGTGGGTTAGTAATGAGGGTTAGGTTCGTACCACAGCGCTATTGATATCTTCGCTACTTGGCTTAGCTGAGCCTACTTCAAATCATTGTGTACCTTTTGAATTGCATTTCATGTTTCGTTATCGTGTTCGCATACTTGTACTCTGTAGTTGTGCCGCTCGCTGCCTGTTGTGATATGTGATACCGATGCAAATGATACGGTGAAACGGCGGGGAATGCCCCGCTCCTCGGTGAGGTCCGATGCGGAGAGACTTTGATAAGGCCCCGCTTCACGGACACGGGACAAGTATATAGGACGTGGGCCTTCAGGTGGACAGCCAAACGAGGCTTACCCAACTTTGTTCTGCCATTTCACCGATCTAGGACTAGAAAAATGGAAACCCCCGAGATCATTGCAGGCCACGACGCGGAGAAGACAGCGGCGACGTGCGCGGCGTTCGGCGTGAGCGAGGCCGAGTTTGGGGAGCTGCGGCGGCGGGCGGCGGCGGCCAAGGCGACGGCGTACTGCCCGTACAGCCAGTTCCGGGTCGGCGCGACGCTGTTGGCAGGCGACGGGAGCTTCATCAGCGGCGCCAACGTCGAGAACGCCTCCTACCCCGTGGGGACGTGTGCGGAGCGCGTCGCCTTTGGGGCGGCCGTGACGAGCGGCTTCCGCGACTTTAGGGCTGTGGCTGTGTCGACGGACATTTCTCCTCCGGCGAGCCCTTGCGGCATGTGCAGGCAGTTGTGAGTTCCCCCCCTTCGTTCTACTGGCTTGTCGTTGCTTCCTGTTGTCATCGTGTGAATGGGATCGCTGAACGGCGGGGATATAGCATTCGAGAGTTCTGTTCGTTAGATACGCCCATCATCATGTTTGACAAGAACGAGGACTACGTCGTCCTCAGACTCAAGCAGGTTAGTTTCTTACCGTCAACCTCACTTGTGACTGGAAACTCATTTGACGTGAAGCTTCTCCCGATGTCGTTTGGGCCTGACCAACTGCCACCTCCTGGAGCACCTGGCGCGATGTAGGGGAAAACGGAATACTAGTACTCGGGGTTGGGCTGTCTTCGCAGGAAGCAACCAATCTCGGTAATGTTTGGATCGGCCGCCCACGTGGCGGTGATGGTGTTTTCGCACCCACACGCCACCTTGTTGGCCGCAGGCGGTGACACGCACGTTGTATCGATGCTTGGTCAGATTGTGGTGGCATGACGCTGCGTCGGTGGGTTACATCCGCTGGAAGAGCGATCGTGGAGTTGACTGGATGGAATAAGGACCTACTACGGCGTATGTATGTAGGATCATGGATGTAGGGGCGACGATCGCAACTCGCGGATCCGGAGATATCAGAAGCCTTCAACAAACGGGCTTTTCGAGACGTCGGGCCAACAAGGCGTGAAATGAAGGGTTTGCATTCCTTCTCAGGCCATTGTCGACCGCCTTTCGGGCTGAGTGGTAGGGATTGATTCACCAGACCTATAGTATTAGCAAGGAACTGATAATAAAGCATGGAATAAAGAACGACAGGGTACGGTAGGGCGTGACATGGGTGACAGAAACCGTTCCTCTTGCGTAAGTACGCGATGCGAATACCTGATTGATTCCGGATTACATTGTGAACCCCTCCCTGGATGGTCAAAGAAACTAAATGTGACTCCTCTGTGATTCCTTTGGGTCGCTTGTGATGAACCCGTTCATCTCGTCCTGCGGTGAAGCTGACGCCCGTACCACATTTATTCATTTACACGGCAAAGGCCAAGAGACGTGACGAATATCTGATTTGCATCTCAGGGCTTCTTCGTGCGGCCGGACAAGCTTCGAAAAGACGACACGAGACGCCCTTCCGCCAGACTAAGCAGCATCCGTGGCCTGTCAAGGCTGATGAGCCTGAGCCTGAAATCCAGGAGAAGGATGAGCCCCCTTATGGCCATCCTGCCGACGAGCTACCGCAGGCCCCATGTTGTACTTCTGCCTCCAGCGGCATCGACCATCACCCGCGCGCATCACAGTCCAGGCTTCGCGCCAGAAAAGGAATCAAGCGGCCGGTCATTCCACTTTAGCTTTAGGGTCCTTTGCGGTGAATATTGGCTTTCCCTTCCCCGGAAGTCGACCCTTCCCCATATTATAGCATGCATAGAGATGAAAGTACGTAGATACTGGGTGTTTTAGATACTAATATAAATACTAATCCTAGCATAATTACTAAATACTAAGATAAATACTAAAACTAAATACTAAGTCATGATATGTGATATTAGTTTAGTATTAGTTAGTAGTATTTCTTTTACCAACCCTGACTGGAGAAAAAGCCTGTTAGTCAAGGAGCCCTACGCAGTACATACTTCGTACAGAGAGTCGCATACAATCCCCGCCCGATCCCAGACACTTCACCCTTTACCCTTAAATTCGAACCATTCAGCTGCGTCTCATCTGGCTTGATCCTCGCTGTATAGCATCTTTGGTCCTCTCTCTCGTCGCTGCTTCCAAGAGCCTCGCCCAGCCCTGACGCTGATGTTGGCGATGTTACCCGATCGCCCAACCACAGCATCAAGGCCCGCGCTACGAGGCCTTGGAACACTAACTCACTCAAGAGGCTCGTATGCCTCCCTAAGATGCGACAGTCAAGGTCCCCTTCTTGCGCACCTATCGTAGCCTGTCGCGGATCTTCTTGGCCTTTCCACGATCTGAATCTCGGCCAGAGCTCACCCATCTAGGTAACTGGGATCATCTCTCCCAGCACGAACCATGAAAACCCCATCGCCTTAGCTGCTAGTAGAACATGGTGATCTGGCGACCTGGGGAAACTGAGGGGAACCGGGGGAACGAGCTGCGAGATTGCGAACGCTGCGATCCTCCCTCTTCCGACAAGGACCACGGATTGATGTATATATCCCAAGCTTTCCCAGGGCTTGTTGGTATCCATTATCCTCACCATTCTTCACTCCTCAATTCCACTTCCTAGAAGAGTGGTCTTTTATTCTTCATTTACCAGTTGCTCTGCGTAGCGCGTAGCCCTCATCATGGCGAAGTTTCCTTCCCAAGATCAGTGAGCCTCTGTGATCTGGGTCTAAACTACACTACTCATACATGAAATTTTAGCAAACACCTACTTCGTGGCCATGGTGGCCACCGTGGATGGTATGCTTTTCGGATTCGATATTTCCTCCACGACTGCCATTGTCGCCATTGAACAATACATCGACTACTTTGACAACCCGAACGGTGTCAAACAGGGAGCCATTGGTTCCGCCCTTGCTGCTGGATCCGTCTTTGGTTCCTTGATCGCTGGTTCCATCTCTGATAAATGGGGTCGACGTTATAGGTAATGGCCTTGGCCTATGGTCAAATTCCTTCGTCTGACAGTGTCCAGTATCATGTTTGCCTGTATTTGGTGGTTGGTCGATATTGCTATCCAGGTTGCCACCAATGGTTTCGGATCCATCGTCAATGGCCGTATCATCAACGGTGTCTGTATCGGCGTTAAATCCTCCCAGGTCCCCGTCTACCTCGCCGAGATTGCCAAGCGAGTTAGTTGCTCCTTCCAGCGTCCTAAGATGTTTACTTACGTAATTAGGAACGCTGAGGACGTATCATTATCATCCAGCAGCTGGCTATTGAATGAGGTATCCTCATCATGTACTATATCGGTTACAGGTGCGGTTACATTGATGGTACTGCCTCTTTCCGTACTGCCTGGGGCACTCAATTCATCCTGTGCGTTGGTCTTATGATCGATCTTCCCTTCCTCCCTCGATCCCCTCGTTGGCTCGCCAAGGTTGGCCGCGAGGAGGAGGCTTATCAGATCCTTGCAGATATCCAGGCTGGAGGCGACATCCACGCTGCCCTCGTCATTGTTGAGTGGCACGAAATCTCGGAAACAATGGCCATCGAGCGAGAGTCCGGTTCTGGTCGGCGCAAGTTTATCAAGAACGGCATGTGGAAGCGAACCATGGCTGAGCCGCAGTCCAGGCCTGGCAATGAATGAGTGGCGCAAACGTCATGGTTTTTAAGTAACACTTATTCTCCTCTTTTGACTCAGGAAATTTGAATTCGATGCTCGACGGTACTGGAATTGTCAAGTCAGACTGGTAGTACACCTGCTGCCCTTCATCATCCAGAAGAGGAATCCCCACTTCGGATTCCACCCCACGCCCCACCATATAACATCCCGAACCCCATTTCCCCGCACCCGTCGGCCCCACTTCCCGCCTCTTACACGATTTTTGAGGTGCCGAATCATACTCAGCATTGCCGCCAAACGCAGCACTGTCGAGCGCAGCATTGTCGAACACAGCATTGCCGGACGCATAATTATCAAACCAGGATTTCGGACACATTATACTAGAGGCCACTATTTGCCATGCAACTTGGTAACAAAGTCACCTAGACTACATACCTTATGTGTTGCAGATGGCTAATCTCAAAGGTAAAAAAACACATTTAATAATAAAATTAAAACTTAACTTGCTAAGTTTGAACCTCAGGATTCCCAAAACACGCAGGGTTCTACACTGCTTGCTGCTAACGGTGCCATGCATTTTGCCCTAAAACAAGCCAGGTTAGAACCAGCCCCATGAAAGTACGTATTATGCGATGAACTATTGTCAACCACTTTCACTTTTGAGTATTATTATTGTCGCAAACTCTTTGGTTCTTATCACAATAGCATAGAGACATCCTGACTATATATATAAGGATATTTAAGTCTTCTACATCCTCAAATTGCGGTAATTGTGGAAGGGGTTGTGCTGATAGTTCCTCTTTCACTTTCCCTTAGGAGTATTCACACACTATGGTAATGTAGCATGAACCTTGATGCATTGTAATTTGGGAGTTGTTTGGACTCGTTTGATATCGTCAGTCCATTCGTGTTGCGTTGTTACGGTGACATTCCCAACCTTTGTGAGAATAACTCACTGTTTCGGGTTCTTAAGGAGTTCTCGCATCTCAAAGAATGGAATATCCCCCGGGTGCCTTTCCGTCCTATTTACTCATGTAAAATACAATCTACCGGTGGTCGTTGATGTATCCATCGAGGGTTCCTTCCAACTTCGGGAAACTGTCAACCATTTTGTGGCCTCAGGCGATCAGGTTTCCCGGGGCGCACATAAATTTCTCTCTACAGCCGAACGAGATCTATGAACCCTCCTTCAGCATCACAAGCTCCCAACCTGCGCCTCAAGCTCCCGACTGCCCACTCCAGGCGCGCCCCGACCTGCCGACCTGTAATATTCCGAAAGTGAGTTCTCCTTTATCTGGTCAATCACCCCTCTGGCGCTTAATCGTTACTAACAGTTCATTAGATATGAACCATCAACATTTATAATGGTGGTGGTCGCGGCGGCGTCCAGCGCCGGTTAATTGGTAAATCCAGCTCTGTAATTCATCTCCAAAGCCTCTAAATGCACATAAACATCGCCAGGAAACTAACTCGCTGCAAAGTGTGGCAAGAAGGCCCCATGGGTAGTGACTGTCATGTCCGGGCGGTACATGTTGGTGCCCAGCTGCAACTGCCCCCTCCCCTGCCCCCGCCGTCCCCCTAGCCCCCAATAGGCTCTCCGTCGGTCTTGCACCAGCAGCAGTCGCTGCAGCAGAAGCTGGCAGAAGGTATCGCCCGCCTGTTGGGGAAGTGGTATATTAGGAAGGAAAGTGAGACTTATAAAGAGATGGTCGATGTGCTGTGTATGTGGGTGTGCGTCCTTGACGAGAAGATGTTGGTTCTGTCCAACCTTATTGAAGAGGAGGAAGAGAAGAATGCCAAGATCATGAAGTTCTGTCCGTTTTCTCATCCGTGACCACGAACAAAGCCGCCGTAATCAGTAACTCAATAGGATATTTCCATTCTTTTTCAGATGCGAGAGCTTAGTTGGACACTGAGATCTCACACCTACATCCTTAGACCTACACTCTTAAACTAAAATTATTATTAGACCTCTATCTTTAGCTTGAGCACTAAGACCTAAGAACCATTGTATTTACATTAATAGCATCTTTAATTTAGTTAGTAAGATCCTAACTTGTTATATCAAGACACTGCCATTAAGAAACAATTTGTACTTGCGATGTGTTCGAGTCGACCTGGGTAGCAAGCATTGATGCAAAGACGTTAAGATCCAACCATCGCGTGACGAAACCTCTTATGAAAGAAAAAGATTGCCTAAGAAAATTCACGATTGATATAAACAAGACTGAAGCCGTTTTGAAGATAAATCCATACAGAAATGAGCTGCCACAATAAAAGGATACAGTGCCTTCAATCTCGATGCGAGCCTCTCCACCATTGCTACTGAATCACCATGATCACTGTAACCGATAACATATCCTTCTCTCGAGTCGTGCGAAGCCGCGAGCCATAAATAATTGTTCCGCAGGAGCAACGCCGAGTTCAAGCCCTGGCGATTGAAGAGGTTTTGACCTACGATACTGGTTAAATTCTGTCCTCGAGCCCCTCCGTTGACAACTCAACCAGAAGCTCCTTTCCCTTCCATGGGACCTTCCACATCTAAGCCCCTAGTTGCCTGAAATCATGCGGCCTTAGGCAAATAGGGCTCCTCGAGTACGGGCACTTAAATCTTTTCAGCTTCTGCCAAGCGCTGGCATCCTTCCTCAACATCAACAATACCACAACTACTCGAACGAGCACCAGACAAACAACATCACCAGAACCACCTTGATATTTGACGGTACACCAAAGGAACTCTAGGTCAGTGGTGTGAAGCTTCAATGATATCGACTCGAGCAGAGGAGTTTCTAACAAACAAAGCAGGTGCAACACATCGCAAACAGGGTTGCAGGCGCTTCCGCCCCCCGCACACTGGCAAATGCCAATCCGTGAGTCCTCTCCAGCTTGCATATCATTATCAGGCAGAGTATGTGGCTGATGACCTGAAAAGTGCAAAATGAAGAGCCATGTTCGCTGCGGTGGTGATGGTTTGCACAGTAGGCTGTGGTGATGGCAAGTTACCTTGAAGCCGCAAATGATCAAAGACAGTAAGTTCCTCGCCCTCTCAATTAATGACCTACAGCGGCACCGCTATCCACTAGCAAACCCACCGTCTTTTCCCCCTCCGCCACCAGCCAGCTGCACAGAGAGCGGCAGTGAACCACCACCACCACCAAACCCCTTTTTACTTCACGTGCAGCAACCCCACATCTGAGGAAAGCTACAGGTAAGAGTTCTTCCAGATCTTAGAAACGCGCCTTATCTAGCGATGAACAATCATGACTGACGAAAATCCTCTATGAAGCAGAGATTCTTTGGTTCAAGCTCATCATCACTAGCGAGGACTGATTCCTCGAGAACATCAAGGCTCTGCCAAACAAGGCAACATGGCGGAGGCTTGAGTCCCTACTGGCCGTCCCTATAGTCTGCAACCCCGACTTGACATTGACCTTCTCCTCCTGAATGAGCCTTTAGTCGCCTCATGGTCGCTGTCCTAGTACTGGAACCGCGCGTGTTCTCGGAAGTATGAAGCCCTATGTCGGAAGCAAGTTGAGGACCAGTTTCCCGAGCAGAGTGGGTGAAAGGGGAGGTGACGAAGATTAAGATCGAGCAATAGGAGGGGAAGGAGAATAAGATCAAGATCGAGCAGTAGGTTGTCTGGTAGGTGTCTTTCTAAGATGGTAGATTTGGACCTGTATGAACCGCTTGGCTGAACGCGCTTCTTTGATCAAGCAAGGTATGGCCACTCGTCGAGTCTATTTGCCCACCCACATAATAGTCCCTGCACCAAACTAAAACCCTGCGAGCTGGAAACTTGATGATTGGGAACGCAATGGCAAGGCACTGTTGATAATCCAACGAATATTATATAAACGACAATAAATGCGATCTGTTACATACTGGACCGCCTCGTCTTAGAATCATGTCAGGCAATGCATATATGCCTCCGTATACCTGAAAACCATGCTGCTCCCTATTAAGCCATCCGTCTATGACCTCCTCTATGTCGCGTCCCCTCCATACTCCCACACTAATATATATGTGTGTATCGCGCTCGAATTAAGCATTAATGTTTTTGAAAGACACCCCCCCCCCACCCCCCCCTTCGCAAAATTGTACAAACTGGACAAGTTCCGCATTCAACGACGAAACTCAAGGGTAACTGTTGAGGTCAACGGGCGAGCCGTTGTCGTCGTTCCGATGGGAAGCGGGCATCTCCGAGTGCCAGGTCTTTTACTGGGTGACCCTCAGGTCAGGTCGTACCAGACGTCGGGCTGCTTGGTACTGACCCTGGGGGGGGTTGGGGATAGGTGCTGTTGGAGTTCGGGGTAGGCGATGAGACAAGAACCATGGAGGTGCCGATCACGTAGCCCTCAGAGGTTGGCGTGGCCAAAGGCTCCGTCGTGGCAGAAAGGGAAGGGGTCATGTCAACGGTGCCCGAGGTGCTGGTCTCGTCATAACATGGCTCGGTCGATCCAGCGGGCGTAGCATATGGAGTAGTGAAGTCGCCGTAAGGAAGAGGCGTGAAGGAAGAAGAAGATCCACTAACGGAACTCATGGACGAGGTCTCATCGTCACAGGGCTCAGCAGACTCGACGGGCGTGTGAGACGTGCTGAAGTTACCAGAAGGAGGCGTGTAAGCAGCAGCAGGGTGGTCAGTCGCAGTCTCGTCGTCGCAGTCTGGCGTAGGCGTAACAGGGTTCTTGGCATCGATGCTGTGGCCCCCGACGGGAGTGGCGTAGATGGGCCGCGAGTGAGTGATGATTGAGTTGATGGTGAACCAGGGGTCGTCTGTGCAAGGCTCGGTCTCGGCGCTGTGATGATTCTCCACGGTGACCGTCTTGGGTCCTGGGTACGCAGGCGCAGAGCCGTCATCGCGGTTGGTCTCGGCGCTCGAGAGGAGAGAGTAAACCCCGGCGTTGTGGGCGGTAGTCGAATGGTCGTTGCCGGGCTCGTCAGTGTACGTGAAATTAGATGTGGCGGTGACGAAAATGGTGGTGTCGATGGTGGTGGTCCAGATGAAAAGACTAGCAGTGGGGCATTCGGTGGTCGCCACCGAGGTGTCAACGAAGAGCATGGATGACTCGGCGTTGCGGTGGGAGCTCGTGGGCGTAGACGTCTTGGTGAGGTTGTAGTAGTTAGGATTGGGGTAGGCATTCTTAGGGCTGTAACTGTTGTCCGAGTCTGCGCGAGCTACTCGTTCCCTGAAAGCCCGAGAACCCCGAGCATGGCGGGGCACTTCTCTGACCTATTGGACTTGTTAGATAGGTGCTCATGTCAAGACCGTTGGCTCATACCTTGTTGAACTCGGTGCCCTTGGGGGCAGCTTCGACCACTGTCGAGAGAAGCCCGACGGCACCGATAAGCGTGGGCAGAAGCATGATGAAGTCGACGTATTACTGAAGACAGGAGGCAGAGCAGGATGGATCAGCCTGGTGAATGAGGGGGCTGTTGCGGGAAAAGAGGAGGAGGGTGAGATGTTGGTGAGTGATGATGATAGTTGCCATTATGGGCGAACCTCGTCATCTTATATATCGACATCTTCATCGCTTCAGGGAAACAGCGGATGGGGCTCTTCAATAAAGGGACGAATATTGATGATGGTAAACGGTACTATCGATGAGGGAGAGCCTCTGGAAGCTTGGCTGTGTGAAGGGATTGAGGATTTTAGGGGAGGGTTTATTTGAAGGGCGAGTCCTTAGTGGCAAGGGCGGGCTGGCGGAATGACAAAACTGAGAGGAAGCTGACGGGCCGGAATGAGACACAATGTGGGTTCTATCAGTTTTGTCTTGATGCTAAGAAAGTTGCGTGATTCGCGGAAACCCATCTCGAGGACGATGGAGAGCCGATGAGGAGACAATGCAGATGCGACGCTATTAGATGCAGAGTAATGCAAGACGTGCATAAGAGACAGATGATGCAGGGAGACGGAGTGAGATGCGGAGATGCACACAGTATGCAGAAAAGGGGTATGTATGCAAGTTTCATAGAGAGGGTGTGTGTGTGATTCGCCATTAAAGTACAAAAAAAGTGCAGTCCGTCCGTATGTCTTGCTTGCATCAACGCAAATGTGCAGGAGAGGGTATCAAAACAGGGTCACGCAACGCCGCCGTGGCCCTTTGCCAACGAAAAAAAAACCATATGCATATGCCGAAATTCAATGAAGAGCCCGCCGCCCGTGATGCATCCGTATCCGTAATAAACAAGTCCCTGTCCAGTTTGGTCGCGCTCTATGCGACTGGCGACGCTCTTGTGGGGGAAAACCCGACCGTTTTGAGATAGCCCGTGTCTCGTTGCCTACTTCAGTCCTCCCAAATCGTCTCGAGATCGAGATCTCCTCTTCGCTCGGCTCCACAAACGCTCCATCGCTTCCGTTTGTCCCTGGACCCGAATCCCATCGTTCGACCACGGGCCAAGTCCGAGTTGCTCCGGCCCTTTGACTCGGAGGACTCCCCTCTCTCAGCGGCATCAGCCGCGGCCTTGAGCTGGGCGATTCGTTCGGCTTCCAGCGCCGCCTCTTCCGCGTCGGGCGTATCAGGAATGGTCTCCAAGCTGGAGATGCTGGGGCTGCGAGATCTCGTGGATGTTGGGGTAGATGGTATGGAGGAGAAAGTAGTTCCGTAGCCACTTGCGAGTGCGTCGTAGCTCCGGAAGGAAGATGCCGACGAAATGGAGGATGACGGGGTGGAGGGATATGTCGCCAATGACCCAGTGCTAGAATGGGCAACAGTTCGTAGAGGAGAGGAAGGTCTTCGCAGTCGGGCGGGAGTGCTAGTCGAGACGCCGAAGATGGGCGAGCTGCTCCGTCTCTCAGGATGCCTCCGCTCGGGCTCAAGAACCGAGGCTCGGATGGGCGAGGTTGGAGGGAAGGACTCGTCGGTGGGCTTTCGGGGGGCACGCACGCGACTCGGGGAGCCCGAGGGGCTGGCGGGCCGGTGCTGCTGGGGCGAGTAGAGGATGTGGCCGGAGCCGTTGACACCGGGCATGGACTGAGTACGAGACATTGGCGGCGCGAGGCTGGTGGTGGAGCGGGATCTCGAATGGGTGCCTGAGAGCGGGGAGGCGTTTCGCGGACGGTATGGGATGAAGGTGGAAGTTGCCCACGAAGCGGAGGTGGGCGAGGCAGGCGAGATCGGACTGGGATCGGTGCTTCGTCTTAGAGTAGGCGGCTTGCGGAGGACGTCAATGTCGAGCTTCGAGGCCGAATTCGGGTTGTGGATGCGCAGAGAGGGGACCGAAGGAGCCGAGGGTACGGGCGAAGGTCGAAACTCCTCCATCCGCTCCGTCTCAGGGACGGGCTCCATGGTGGCGGTGGTGGTGTCGTTGGCGGGATGGATCGTCGGGCCACCCACGGATGGTCAAGATAGCCAGGATGACATGTGTCGGGGCGGAAACGAATTGGACGAGAGCTGGGGTGGCGAACAGGAGCAGGAGCTTGTCGTGTGTGCGGTGCTGATTGTGACTGGAAGAGTGAATGGCGCAGCCCGAGGATGCGGATCGAGTCGAGGTCGGAAGCTGGCTGCGGCGTCTAACAGAAAGGCTTGGTGCGCTGAGGCCTGCTGGCGGTGGACGATGCGAATTCGAAGGAGCAGCTGGAGATGCCGTCGTCGTCTCGAGTTGCCAAAGCCAAAGGGCGGGATGGATGAAGCGTGGTGGAAATGCGGGGGTGGAGAAGTCGAGCTGGATGGAATGGAGGAGGTGACGGAGGTCGATTGAGGGAGAGAGACGGAGACTCGAGGGAGAAGTAGCGTTACAGTTCTGGCCGATCGACAGTAGGCGAGCGAGCGGTGAACGGGAGGAACAAGAGCGAGGAGAAAAGGAAGAAAGCTGGGTGAAGGGGAAACGCCGAGGGATAAAAAGGAAAAAAGAGGAGAGGAGAATTTGGGGGGGATGCAAGAAATAAAGGGAGGCGAGGAGGAAAGGAGAACGGGCTGAGTCGTGAGGCGTCGTAGTGTTGAGCCAGAACAGAAGCGAGAGTGAATGAGTGGTGGATGGTGAGTGAGTGCGAGAATGAGTGCGAGCGTGAGTGTGAGCAAATGACACTTGCACTGAGCGCGTGGTGTGTGACGAGTGACAGGCTTGCGGTGCGGCGCTGAGTCGGGTGCCCCCCCAGGAGGAACGAGGAACGTGCGACGCGACCTGAGTTAGTTGGGCTGTGCCAGGCGTGTGCCAGGCGCCGCGGGTGGGGGATTAGTGGCCTAGCCAACTAATCAATGCCCGGGAGTGCAGCCGTCACAGTGCTACGCGCCCTGCAAGGACAGTACCCAAGGTACCTAGAGTGAGTTGAGACAACACCAAGACATGGCTGTTCGTGAAAGAACAACCCAGACTCGAGCTGTCTGTCACCTTGTCAACTGTCGATGAGATGAGCAGCAATTCATTGATCATCACCCGACCTGTCTGTCTGTCTATCACATTCCTTTATCAAGGACGCAACAAACCGCCTAGGCCATTACTCATTCACCGAAACCAAGAGTGGAGATGGCAGCCCTTCCAGAACACATCCCGCCCGTCCCTCCCGTCCCCTTTCCCCATAGCGCAGTTGACCCAGTGGCGGCTGGGTTGGCTAGAGCCTAGCGCCTCCTGGCTCAGAGGGCCTTGAAGCCGGCGGGGCGGGCGCTCTGCCGGCGCTCTGTACGACGTCGTATCTTGCACGGGATGGATGGATGGATGGAATGCAGCAAAGAAGACGGCGTGGAAGGACGGTACGGGTTCCTGGATGCTGACGCCTCACTACCAGTTTGTCTCTCTCTTTCCACTCTTTCCCTTGGCAATTTCTCTCTTGACCGACTGAGCGCTGATCTTCCCAGGGCCGTGCTACCGGATTTCTAATGCCAGTGCCGCCATGTCCAATGCTGGGGTCTCCGGTCTCCTCCGTCCGTGTCCGTCCGTCTCCAGACCCGGCAAGAGTGAATGCCTAGTGGACGTCTCGATTTTAGGGGTCTCTACTCCGTACTGCGTAAGACTTCGTAAGACTTCGTTCGTAGCTGCAAGGGACCTACTAAATGGTGCTCCGTTAGCACAGTGTCTAAATAAGTTAGCCGTCAATAAACCCAACCAAGCATAACAATCTCACTCGGCCCAATGCGGCGATGATCCCAAGCCATTGGATGCAAGAACGGATGGGATGGGGTTCCTTGTCACTTACTCCAACGCGGAAGCTGGAAGTCGGTACGTACAAATCCTGCGTGCTTTGTACATGCGAGGAATGCTGCTGTTTCATGTGACAGGCAAACCAACAAATGGCTCATCCAATCCGGTCACTTTTAACTAACCTCCATCCGCTGCTTACCAAGACCCAGCAGCTTTCCCGAAACATCAAGATGGAAACAAAAATGATGATGGATTAAACACTGTTGCCACGCCCTTCCCTGCACGTCTTCGCTCCCTTAGCCGTTTTGCCCTGCAAACCCCTGCTTCACTAGTCACTGCTTCCCTGGGCCAGGGCGCCAGAACCGGGATTCGCCCAGCTCATTGGGCATCGTTCAGATGATGACGTCCATTTCAGGGCGCCTTGACGCTGTGGTACTCCATGTACACCATGGCAACGAAGGTGGCGAGAGGCGCCTTAGTGTAGATAACACGCTCGCGATGCTTCTGGAAACCCAGGATAGTGCCCGGTTCTAAATGCTATTTATTATACGTGCCTGGTTGGCACGTCAATGATTGGGATGCAACCACCGATTCGTCTGCCCCAGGTTTCGGTGTCAAGACTTCTCATTGTTTCGTTCATTGACTGTAACAATCACCAAGATTTAACTCATATCCATGAAGTATCTAGACATTTCCAGGCCTTTCATGTAAAGGAAAATTCTGCGGTGAATGAAGTTGAGAGAAGACTGAGATTAGACGGTGGCGTAGCAGGCGTGATGGTTTAATTAACATGTAAGATGGAGAAAATTCGTTGGGCTCAGAGACCAAGCGAATTACCGGCTGAGGCTGTATGTATAATGAAGAAAGCGCAGCTATGGATCGAAGTAGCAAGACTAGAGTATTCGATCATCTTCTTCTTGTCTCATCCTAGCGCCACAGCCTTCCGTACTTCAGGCATACTATCAGCCTCTCGGACGTCTCTAGAAGTCTGCTTCTCGTAAATCATTCCTCTGCTTCATCAACCATCGATCACTATTCATATTCTCGCTATTCTCCCCGGTTCTCATCACCGTCGCAAATACTTACGATAATACCAAAGACTCGAACTCGACTCCGTTGCAAAAAGGAAGGCTTGGGTTCGCATCTCCTTCCGGTGGTCAAATCGATGATGACGAAGGATCTCAACATCACTACCAGCTGATGCGTACAAAGGCTTATCAGGGGACCTCGGCACGGCCATTTTGGGGAGAGAGAAAGAGAGAAATAGAGATGGAGAATGACTGGGATAATCATGCAGCGATCTGGATAAACGCATCATTCATCATGGCTCGGTTACTCTATTTCTCTTGTCAAGTCTCAAGTCATACAAAATCCTCTAACCATCCAAATTTCCCGAGCTCCCAAGTTACCGTGTCGGTTTGTCTCTCCGCACGTTGGCGACAACCCGGCTTAGTTGCATACAACATATGCCTTGGCAAGTACCATTCGGCTGTCATAGTTTTGGCCATCGGCGTTTCCAGCCTTGCAAAGAATGGGCGATATAAAATAGCTGACTGAGCTGTGATCTGAAATTGGAGACTTCGACGCAACAGCCTCCATTTGTTCTGGGTTGAATTCGAGTTCACCGGTTGACTCTTGCATATCTTTGTCCCACTTCAGGAAGAAAATGGCCTTGGACAACATCATAATGTGATCAAGCTCCATGGCACATTGAATTATGCTCTTCACTTGGTCTCTCACTGTGGTTTCGCACGTGGTTGAACTGACGGGCTGAGCGGACCAAAATGGTTTGAGCCGATCGGTTTCGTCCTTGGTGATACGTTCAAGCAACTCCTCGTCGCATTTCCAAAGCTCGTTCAGGAGAGATGAGCCTTGAGAACGCCATCTGGCAATGCGCTGGAAATATGGGACAGAGGGATGTTCTTGTTCCTCAACTCCCTCTGTTAAGGTCAGTATTCCTGATACTCGAGGCTGATTAAGAGTGCCCATACCAATCATTTCGTGCTGAGCGGTTTTCAGAAAGAACGAAATGCTAACAGCGTTATGAGGTTCGAAAACCTGATCCTGTGTAAGCTTCCACAGATAGCCTTGCAAGAGGAAGTTTCTATGGTTGTCATCCTGAACATCAAAGATTCTACTCCAACCATGAGTTTCGCAAAACCTCTCCCTCATAACAAAGTCCATGTCTTGTTTCGGAACTTCTTTTGTCAGATAATAAGAAAGCTTGCGGATTGCAGAGTAGAGCTGTTTCCATTTGCTGTAAATCATGTTGTCCGTTGTCTTGTTCGAGTTCGCCAAGGTACCACCGTTGGCAATGCGCCTTTGAGCGTCTCGTTCCTGAAGAGCTATCTCAAGCTTTCTCGTTGTCTTTTTAAGCCTTTTTTCCAAAGACCTGTTCCTAGCCTCTAACCGCTGACAGTTCTTCTCCATCATCTGGATTTGCTCAGAGGCAGGCGTGAGGTGTCGTGCCAAGTCAACCATAGTGTTGGCAGTCGATCTAATGGAGGAATTAGGCATTTTCTTGGAGCCATGGTTGAGTGTATCACTTGAGGTTGTTATTTTCCCAGATCGGTCGTAACACGCGTCAAGGGGTTTATCAAAACCTCTTTCTTGACTTGCACAAAAGAACTTCGGATCCACCAAGTCGGTGCTCCCCTCCTTAGAGACAAGCTCTACTTCATCTTTTTGGCTTTCTCGTTGGCAACTGCCATAGGCATTGGAAGGTGATATCGCCGCGTCATTGTCTAATCTTTCCGGAGAACCCATGGTAACGTCGCAGTTGTTGCCTGTTTGGCAGTTGATGATGCCAAATTGAACCGTACAGGCTTCCATCGTTTGGAAACCTTTCAGAAGTTATGGAAACGCTAAGCTCGATTCGAATCCTGGAATGAGAATGATTAGTATTCCTGAGCGGCGGTAAGGAGTTGATTGTTCAGTGAAGCTCATGCAGACCACTTACCGTACTATCGCTGAAAATTAATCAAGATGCCTGAACGTAACATTTTGGAAGACTGAGAGAGAATGCTCGATTAAATGTCTGCAAGATAAGGCCTGGTGTTAGGGGAGAAAAAAATTGCTTGCCAATTGACAGCTGCTGTCAGTTGGCGGCTCACTCACTTGCCACGGCCAAATCATTGGTTGAGTAAATAAATACATCTTCCGCTTCCATAGGCTTCTTGTTTCTCTCTCTTTTTTTCTTTCTCATTCTTCTTCTTTCATTCACGCACACGAAGTGCCTTTGTCTGCCACTCCAGTTCCTTTCAACTGAGGTCACCATGCCGCCGAACCGAGGGAAAGCGGATGCCATCATCATCGGCATTGATTTCGGTACTACGTAAGCTCTTGGTGTCTCTTCATTTTTAAGACGCTACTAATTTGTGACCAGGTACTCCGGTGCTGCTTGGGCTTATTCGAGAGAGCCTGACGCGACAGAAATAATCACGAATTGGAATGTGACGCGAGGGAGTGGTTGTACAGATTCTGAAAAGATCCCAACCCAGATTCACTACGGTTCTGAGGGTACGACGTGGGGTTTTGGAATACCACTCGACAAAGATGGCCTCCGGTGGTTTAAACTCTTTCTCCTCGAAGAAAAGGATTTACCCGAGGACGTTTCTACTTCTTCTCAACTCCATGAAGCCCGGCGACTTATGTTCGAAGCCAACAAGGGCGCTATCGATACCATCTCTTCTTTCCTCCTATCCCTCTGGCGCCATTCTATTGGATGCATCGAACGCTCCCATGGTGCCGAGCTGGTCAAGAGGTGCAAGTTTCACGTGGTGATCACCATGCCAGCTGTCTGGCCACACTACGCCCAGCAACAGATGAAACGAGCGGCTGAAATGTCCGGAATTCTGGACAAGCGATCTTGCGGCAAAACCACACTTTCTTTCGTCTCAGAGCCAGAGGCAGCTGCTCTAGCTACCATCAAGGATATTTCGAAACGATCAATTACCAAGGTGAATCATGACGGGACATGATATATACCAGGAATTAATTTGAGATATTAACGTTTATTTTGTTTTCTAGGCAGGTGACACTATCGTTGTGTGTGATGCAGGCGGCGGAACAGTGGTAAGTAATTCTATACGAGCATTGCATACTGATCCCAACTGTCTCCGAGGATCTCATCAGCTATGTAATCGAGTCAGATGATCCATTTGTGGTCAAAGAATGTGTCAAAGGTGAAGGTGTGTATTCTCAGCTCTTGCTTCAGCCCAACATGCTGAAAAACAGTAAGGGGAATTATGCGGCGCCATGTTCCTCGATGAAGCATTCATCGGCCTGATCAAGCAAAAAGTTGGCCCCGCCGCCTGGAACCGACTAAGCAAGTATGAGCAAAAGAAGTTTTTGAACGATGAATGGGAGAACGACATTAAACGACTATTTGACAATCAGGGCGGGAATTGGCTAGTTGAACTCCCAGAGGTTTGTGGTGGGGCAAGGGCCGGAGTTAAACGACGCAGAGCGATTGAAATAAGCTCGTAAGTTGAGCTGAGACCTTCCTTTAGTCCGCAACTGACCAAATCTTCAGATCAGAGATCGAGTCCGTTTTCTTGCCCATCATTCAGCAGATCCAGAAATTAGTCGCCAGTCAAGTTCAAGCAGTCATCGACAAGTATGCTGTTCCGCCGAAAGTAAGGGACTCTAAGCTGCTATGGTCGACAAGTCAGCTAACTGACGCAGTATATTATTCTCGTTGGTGGTCTTGGACGAAACAGCTATCTCTTCCAACGACTTCAGGCTACGTATCCCTCCGCCGTCCTACAGAGCCACGGGAACAAGCCGTGAGTGTATATCCCATCTTAAAAGAGGAGCGTTGCTCTGATTCAAGTTCCAGATGGACTGCGGTCAGCCGCGGCGCTGTGGCCCATGGTCTCACAAGTCGACACTTAACTTCGGATTTTAACGTCAGCGTTAGGGCAAGAATTGCCCGCCTGAGTTACGGGGTTGAATTCCGCGTTCAGTGGGTTGATGGAAAGCACCTGGAATGCGACAAAGTCTGGGGTAAAGAGTGTTGCGTATGGGAAGCCGGTCGACAAATGGATTGGTTCCTAACTCAGGTATCTCAGAACAATCGAAGCGACATATGTCACTGAACTTACCATGTTTTATAGGGAGACGATGTCAATGGCAAGGAGCCGGTATGCCACCACTATACTTTGTACTATGACGAGTCTATCGATTTTGTGGAAACGGAGATTTTCTGCTCGTCAGCCTCGCCACCCCCTACCAGACAAGACGAGACTGTTTTCCGATTGTGTACAATGCGATGGGCCCAGCAAATCAAGCGAGAGTCGCTCCGAACATGGACCAACAAAACTGGCAAAGTCTATCGTTTGCTCGAATACGTCGTCAAGATGACTTGCGAGAACGGCACTGTCGACTTCTCAATCTACCACAAAGGGAAAAGAATTACAGAAAAGAACGTGGAGGTCGTGTTTGACTGAATGCTTCGCGTTCAATGTTCAACCTCACAACCTACCTTGACTATTTTTCAATCAAGAACTTCGAGTGTGAGATGTTTGATTCGATAGCCACTGGGTTGCTTTGCATGATCATGCGTGACAAGGGCTCGGAGTGATACTTTGAAGCTATTGTGTGGATCCGGGCTCTCGACTTGAGACAGTTCAGTCTACCCGATCTTTAGAGATGAACCACGAGAACCGTCTCGAACAGTGTCAATATGCTTGGTGTGGTACAGGCGATAACACATATGAAGAAGGGATGGGTTTTGGGGCATCGACCTCCCGGAGGATGGAACTGAGAACACCAAGATCATCGTGATGGAACTCAAAAGACTTGGCTCCTCAGCCTATACTTAAGCGCCTCAAGATTTGCGAGTTAAGCTGAATGACAATCCATAAAAAGCATGTCCATGATATGTCCCCTGTTCCATGGTCTCCTCAACGCCTTCGCTAATCAAGTTCTGTTCCGCTACGCATCCTCCATCCTGACATCATCCAGACGGATCGGCAGCTCAGTTTTCAATCCTGGGCTCTCCTTATCATCCTTGCTAATAACCCCGTTCTTTGCCCCGATATCCCCTATATTTCGATATACTCTCACCGTGTTGTCCTGTCCCGAGCTCACCATGGTCTCGCTGTGGACATCCACCCAAAAGCACACGCCCTTGTGTCCTTCAATGCGCTGCAGAAGTACCTTGCTCTTGACATCCCACAAGACGATGCTGCCGTCCTCGCTAGCGGAGGCGACAAAGGGCTCACCGTCGAGAACACCGAAGCAGCCGCCCACAGCAAACTTCTCGTTGAGGTGGCCCTGGTACGTCTTCTTAACACTGCCGGCGACGTAGTCCCAGAGACGGATACAGTTGTCGAGGTTGAAAGCTAAGACGAATCGCCCGTTCGGGGAGAAGCAGACGTTGGCGACGGCAGGGTTGTCTTCATGAACGAGGGTGCGAAGGCACTGACCTGTCGAGGTATCCCAGACTCGGCTGTTGTGAAAGTTAGTGTCTGAAGCGCTTCAGGGTGAGGGAGACGCAACTTACATCAACCCATCTGTGGAGCAACTGACGACAAGAGTGCCATCTCTCGAAAAATCGATGCCGCTCACGGGATCACTGTGTGCTGGCAAACTGCGCATAAGCCTCCCGGCGCGAACATCCCACAGAAACACGGCCTCGTCGTAGGAACCACTGGCGAGGATGTTACCCTTTGGTGAAAAGGCCAAGCAGTGAATATAGTTATGATGCCCCTTCAACGGTGCCATCTCCTGGCCGGCCACGGTTTTCCGAGCCGTCGTACGCGGCCGTCCTGTCACACGGTCCCAGAGCCGAATCGCTTTGTCGTCAGAACCGCTGGCAATGGTGTTGCTGTCGGGTGTCCAGGCCAGACAGCTCACACCGGCCATATGGCCAACCAGGGTGTCCATGTGAGCGCCAGTGGCGGCGTCCCAGATCTTGAGAGTGGCATCGGCGGAGGCGGAGGCGATGAAGCGGCCGTTGGGCGAAATGCGCACCTGGGAGATGGGTTTCGTGTGGCCGTGGAGGACGAGACGGGCGCGGTAGTTGGGTTTTGAGGGTTCGCGGGGAGGAGTAGGCTGCGGCGGGCGAGGGGAGAGAGAATCGGTCCGGGTGCGGTTTGTAGATGTCTGAGAGTGGGTGGGCGAACGAGGGGTTCGTGATCGTGAAGGCGATTCTAGAGGCGACTGGGAGCGCAATCGCGATTCTGACCGCGTGCTGGAGCGGGACCTGGAGCGTATTCTTGATCGAGATCGCGATGGTGTGAAGTGATGACTGAGGCCATCGACCACCGGGCTGCGGCTCATGGTCCTACTCTCACGCTGGCGCTCGCTGGTGGCCCGTCGCGTTGCAGATGGTAGTTTGCGGACGGCGGCATCATCCTGCTCATCACGGGACGCATACGGAGGAGATGAACCGCCGTGCGTCTTGCGGCGTTTATGTGGGGTTGTCGTGCCGGAAGGAACTGTGCCGGAGGACGTCATGCTGATTAGATATTGGCACAACTTGCGAGTTGCCTCTGAAGTGTCTCCCGCACAAAACAAGGCTGTGAGCTAGAAAGGATGAGAAAAGTGGCGGCGAGGCTGCGGGGAGACTAATGTGGCTAAGGCTGCGCGATGATTGGCCCAGTCAAGCCACTCTTGAAGATCCGCAGATCTTGGGCATCTCAAATAGGCTGATGACCTTCTCCGAACCCTACACAGTTGGGCATAAAGCACAAGTCATAATAAGATATTCTAATAGTAAATACTAAGACTGACAATATTTCTAACCTATTCTAACCTATTCTAACCTGCCCTACCCTACCGTAACCCCTATATGTTAGGCATACATATATGTGTTAGGGATAAAGCTGTATTTACTACATTGATCGGCTTTTCCAGCCAGAATAAGCTTAGCTACGAACAAAACAAGCCAAAAATAGCTATCCCAGACGAGTGGTTGCACCTCTTTGAATCTTCAAATACTACGTACAACATGTCATGGGAAAATGAGTTTAGTTCTGGTGGAGCTGGGTGTTAAATGCGTCCCTTTACTAGGCCAATGGCACGCAATATTAAGGAACAATGTTCACCACTACCCATATCGCCACAAACATGGAAAGTTAGGAGACTATATAAAAAAAATGGTTAATCTTGCTCTCTTGATGTTCACTTACCCAAAAAAACAAAAACAAAAAACCTCGAGCTCGGGGTTTTAATTATATTTACGGCAGATCTGGTTGAAGACAGTCTGCTATAAGCAAGTGCTATCTTCAAAAATATTTAAATCGGTGGCCATTTTGAAGACTTGGTAAATAAATGACGAGATTGTAACATCCCGTGGCTGCCCTTCAGTGCGGTGCCCACCCCATCGGCGTCGCGCTACCCCTTACGTCCCCTTTACATAGTACATTGACAGGCAAGGACAAATTAAACAAATCGCTAGTTTATCTCGCTATGCGGAAAGGGACTTGCGAATATGACCCACCGTTGGTTGCAGCAATATCCCGTAGACTTGTTTGTGCGCCAAAAATAACCATCAGAGCCATTCGCAGCCACGACGTTCTGTCATTCTCTTCACCGTCCAGACCGTAGTCAGAAAGGGGCATCTTGAATAGCAATGACGGGATCCTGTGATCCAGACTATCTATGGCGTGCCGCCATAGTGTTGTGAGGCGGCCGGTCGCAACCAGTGGCGTTGCTGAAGTCCTAGTCTTACCAAGTCCCATCAATGGTTGTTTCCAATCGTGCTACATACGGACGACACTCTCTCCTGCAGCATGAAACCAGGCATTAGTCCGTCACCGATGTCGCGTGTTCGTGGGCATGATTCATGTCGCTCAGTCAACCCCCTTTAACAATGAAACTACATGTATTGCTTTTAGTACGTGGTCTACGGAAAGGGAGAGTTAAGACAGTGAGGTCCTACGATTGAATCGGAAGAAAGAGAGGCACCGGTGCCGTCCTTGGTAGAGAGCCTGGGTGTCTGACAAGGTAGTACACACAGACTCACACCCAAAGATGTCAATGGCGCCTAGTTCGTTCTGGCCTCACATGGATGTGGTCATCAACGGCGTGGAAACGTGGTGATGATTGAGCGGCCTGCATCCTGCAGCTCTGCGACAAGTCGCAAAACAGTCACGCATCGTCCGCACAGCCACTCCAGGCAGATTCACAGCATGACGGTGGCGTAGGGAGCTGAAGCCCTGTGTCTGGCGTCTCCATCATATATTGGACGCCATTAGGAGGCACCAAGCGCCCGGAAGGACAGGCGTGACGCTAGGAGTGCTGTGGGCTTCAGCTGTGGCGGGCTTAGGAAACGCCGGGACGCTTCGATGTGGTCGCCGGCAGATGGTAGATGGGCACTGAATTATCCGGCTCTTGCATCAGTTCCGACGGTCTTCAATGTCTTCATTGAGAGGCTGGGGATATTAAACCTAATTTTCGTCTACCGAGATGGCGATGGAGTTCAAGTACAGTTGTCGGCTCGTCCGGAGTTCATGTAATCTGTATGAAAACTTACTTTGAGACGGGCATAGACGCTATAATGCGTATTGTGGGTAGATCTGTAGTAGAGTTTGCGTTTCTTTCACTTGATCGGCGAACGGGTGGAGAGTTGGAGAGGATTGGAGACCAAGCGCGCCTGGAAGCTGTTAGGCACAAGGCATTTTTCCACTCTTACAAGCCGGCCATGCATCCAACAAAGGGCCGCAGGATCAGATTGGGACGGGTCGAGACGACATGGATGGGTTGGAAGGGATCTAGGCTGTTCAGAGGCGCAGACGCCAGAGCCCCATGGCCATGGTGATCCATGGCGCAATTTTGGGTATCGATCCTTGGCGTTGGTTATGAGTGAGGGAATTGTAACATGGAAAGTGCAGCAGTTGGCTTTCTTTGAAATATGAAACGAGATGTCGGGGTTCCTGTGTGGCTATGGCTATGGGACGTTTTAAGTCCTCTCTAAGACTCTGGGTAGAGGAATTAGAGAGACGGTCAGGTTGAAGATTTGTTGGTTGCATTCATCCAAGTAAAAACCCATTCACGTAGCTTTCTCGTCTAGGTAGGTCGGAGGCGGCGGATGGTATCCCCAACTTAATTCTCCATGGAGTCATTTCGTTTCCACCCCCTCCTACTTGGACCCCTGTCCGGATCATGAGGGTGTCAACTCGCCGTCTCGCCTATTTCGGGATCCAGGTCATCTGGATCAACCTTTTTTCGATGCAACACCGCTTGGAATGTCGGGCACTTGGCAGAGGAACCAGCCCTACGAGCTATGGTGGCTGGCTAGCAGCTATTGTGATTAGCAGGCCACCGATATAGATCACTAACAAGAAAGGAGAGAAGAAAGCACGCCTCCTTTTCAGCCGTAGCATCACGCAGGGTTTCCAAGGCAGTTTCCTCCGTGGGAAAGCGGACAGTAGCCCACGAGCGGTGTGCGGTGAGTGCCTGTGTGTCGAGGTTGGTAGTGGCCGACTGTCAAGTGTGCTAGGAACAAGCATCAAGCATGCATTCTGATGGTCGGTTGGAAGATGTCGGCGACTACCTAAAGAGACCATGCGCGCCACGCAACCCCGGAAAGCGGTCGTAGGGGATTGGATACTGGCGTCGCATAATCCTGGCTCAGCCTTGCTGCTTGGGGATCCAATTCTTGACGGATACTGTACGCCGGCTACTGCGCCTTCTCGCGGCACGCACTCTGCTCCCACCACACCCTGCAAACGCATGGAATAATGGAGGTGACAGGTCGCCGAGGCCATCTCCATATCTCAGCGAGGCAGTGGCCGATCATTCATCGCTCGCCGATATCCTCGAGGGGGACATGGCCGGTAGTGCTGTCGTTGGTCGCTGTACGTGACAGACAGGTCTCTGCCTCTCTGTCCAATGCCCCCCCCCCCGGAAATCTTGGAAGCCCAGGAACCCCTGCCCCTGGACCCCGAGCACGGCCAATTGCGGTCACCCTGCAGTGCAGATTAAATTGCCTTTCCCCTGGAAAAGGCGGGCTTCCTTTCCACTGGCAGGTTCCATTCTTTGAGGGACTCGGGGCCATGGTCCGATCTCATCCCCAAAATTTTCCAGCCAGCCCAGGGGGAAAAGGGAAGTGGGCGGCCTGAGGACTGAACAAGCCAGGGCCTGGGCCCGGTGAAGGACTACAGAAACTACAGAGGAGGCCAGCGACGTCCGTGCCGGGCCTCAGTAGGGCAGGGTCAGGATGCCACCATCCAGCAGCGCGCTCCCTGATGAGCCACCCTTGGTGGAAGTGACTGGACGAAGGCTAACCTGGGCTAACCTAGCCTGGAAAGCTCGAGCTGCAGGCGGTGGCTAGTCTTGTCGAGCTCAGTCCGCCTTTTTGGGCATGCTCCGTTGGTGCGTCTAAGTTGGTAGGTTGCCTAGTAAATTGAACGACGCAGTAGCATGGCAAATAGGAGGTTGGATGGAAAATTTGCAGTTAAGGTTTGTGACTTGGGACGGGTATCTTGTGCCTCAGGCATTCGGGTATTAGATAGGTACTTAGGCGCTTACATTAAGACGTATAGTACTTAGACTCAGAACCTTCAGTGGTGGCATCACCAAGGCTTCAGCGACCTCCAGTGGCCGCCCATGACTGGTCACCCACTAATTACCCAAACCCCGGATCCCAGCTGCCGCCGAAGCCACTCGCCAGTCAACTTCAACTGTACATAGTAGTACCCAACCGGGCAAACCGGCCGGCGACCTTCGGGACCCCTGCTCTGGGCGCTGACGGCGCGCGCGTACCCTAGTGAACTCTAGCGAATCCCCGTCGAATCACCCTTGATTGCCCTAATTGCCCTGATTTTCTGGCTGCCCTGGCGTCTGGGACGGTGGTTCTTTGCCTTGGCCTCGCCTCGCCCTGGCCCTTGCTCATTCGCCCGTTGGACACGCGCCCACGCCCGACTAGCTGCGGGTACGTACCCCGACTATTTATCGTACCTGCCTTAGCGTCATCTCTTCGTCCCAAAGGGGAAAGTAATCTTTGGCCTCAGGCCTCCTTCTCTAGCGCAACTTTCACCTCACCCCCGTCGCGTGCCGGCATTTATCAAGTCAGCTCGGGCTTCTCGATCCTGTTCTCTTCTTCTTTCTTTCTCACCTCACCACCCTCTTCCACACACTCCAGTCACTCTTTTGACTTCGGCTTTCAGCCTCCCACACTCTTTTACACACTTAGGCAGCCTTACCCGCTCCTTCGTCTCAAACAACTCACCAACTTCAGTCACTCACTCACATTCATTTCGTCTTCCCAACCTCTTCTTCTTAATACCAACGAACACCTCCAAAATGCAGTTCTCCGTCGCCGCCGCCTTGGCCTTTGTTGCCACTGCCTTTGCCCAGACCGCCGACTTCGACGCCGTCTACACCCCCGCTGCCTGGGAGGTTCTCCCCGCGGGCTCTACCTTCAAGATCTCGTGGCAGGCTCCCCCCAAGTACGATGGCGAGACCATCTCCATTTCCCTGATCGGCGGTGCCACCCAGGGCACCCAGGTTCCCCTCATCGACATTGCCTGTAAGTTCGCTAGGCGGCATCGCGCACGCAATTCTACCTACAGGACTAAATCACTGACCCAATGCAGCTGGCATCAAGAACGAGGCCGGTGCCTATGAGTGGGCCATCCCCGCCTCTCTTGGTGACGCTGCCGTCTACGGCCTTGTCCTGAAGCTCGAGAGCAACCCCGCTGTCTTCCAGTACTCCAACCCCTTCAAGATCGACGGTGACGCCGCCGTTGAGACCACCAGCAAGGCTGCCGCCGCTGAGACCACCAGCAAGGCTGCCGCCGAGGTCACCACTGATGCTTACCCCGTCCCCACCGATGTCAAGACCGTCAGCCTGTCTTCCGCCCCCGCTGCCGACTACACCAAGGTTGTCGAGGTCACCGATGTCACCACCGTCCCTTGCACCACCAGCGTCGTCCCCGTCATCCCTACCGCGGCCCCCATCGTCCCCTGCAACACCACCGTCACCCCCGCTCCCTACGTTCCCGTCACCACGGCCATCCTCCCCCACGGAAACGCCACCTGGTCCACCGCTGTTGTCCCTCCCGCCTACACTGGCCCCAGCAACCCCGCTGTTCCCACCCCCGAGCCCACCGTTGTCACTGGTGCCGGTGCCCGCTTCGGAGCCGGCTCCGCTGCCATCGTCGGTGGCCTCCTGGTTGCCGTCTTTGCTCTGTAAATGGAGCAAAGTGGTTCGTTCGTCTTGGTTTCTACGTGATGTCATGATATCATGACCGCATCTAGAGGGTTACTCGTTTCTTATGGTATAGAAGCAGTCTGGGTATCAGGTTCTTTTGCGCGCACATACGTTGATTTGGTATCCTAGTTGAAAGGAAAGGTATTCAGGATTGTTAATGTATTATGGAAAAAAAACAGAAAAGCCCCCCGTGGGTTTGTTGTTCTATCAACTTCTCGACGTAGCATGCCTGTGTTCCTCTGCTGCTACGTCTAATAGACATTTAACCCAGTATCTTTTTCCAAATCTCGATTATGAAACCGTTGATTGCCCTAGATTATTATGTGGGCGAAGTTAACGACTCGGATTGAAATTGACCGCGGGCTTTCGATGTGCATGCCCAATTTCAATAGGCTTTTAACTAGTTGTGTTTACTTGTTTCACCCTGAATGTATGTTCTCTGCCAGCAGAGTGTGGACCGACCCGCAAGGCGGCGGCGAAGCACATCATCCATCCCCCGCCACTCTCCGAAATGCCTCCGCAATTTTTATGTGCCCCTTTGTTAGCGGCTAAGTGTCCGTAAGATTGCTTGATGAACAACTCCATGCATGAGGTGCATGAATTTGCATCGGCGAAATTAATGCCACCGGCTATATTGTGAGTTTTCTTCCCCTCGTCCGACCGGAATGTAGCCTAAACTCGGTCTCAGTCATTGTGTTCGCATGGCACAGCTTGCGACGCCCTGTCAAGCCATGCGGGAGGCCGTGTGCTGGAATGCACCCATCCGGTGGGCTGTCACCCAAGGTTCTAATTATGCATCCATCCACATGCTCTCGAGCTTCCCCACGCGGTCGTACGTCAGTGGCTCAGGGAGGTGCTTAAGGGTTTGCATAAGCCGTCGGACTGTTCCGCGCGCTTGCCGAAGGTTTATGCACCTCACAGAGGTTGCTGCGGTATCCTGCTCTCGTAAGCCGACGCTCATGACGATCGCGACGACGAAGAACGCCCGCGCGGGGGAGTTGGACGAAGTTTAGGTCGTTCGGCTGCCGGGTCTCGGGGTCTACTAAAGAGGGACAGTCTCAGTCTGCAGCACTGCGGTGGGCGCGTGGTGTTTTGCAGCCAAGCAAGGGGTGAGCTCCGATCCCATCGTCGCACCACAGAAATGTCTCGCTGCACGTCATTGTTCATTTTTGGCCGCCCGCCGTGATGTGATCGGCACTCACTAATGTGTGTCACAATAGGTAAGGGAGTGAGATGTCGGAGAGTTGGGGGATTGGAGTGTTTCAAGGCAAAGGTAAGCAACGATGAATGATGAATGTTTGATAGACTAACATCTTTCATTGTTCAAAATTGTGATTAGAGCCAATGATTGACCAACGTCCTATACCCGATACCTAGGTACCAACGGTATCTAGCAATACCAACTATACCAATGTCCATACCCATACCAATACCAATACTCCTCTATCCCGACCGAACCCCTAGGTCGTTTTCCGTATTCTTCTTCCCTGCGCCTGCTAAACAACACGGCTTGCGGACATGGTCTCGCAGCTTTCGTTCCCTGTCGTATATCTTCTCCCACCCTAGTGTCCGCCAATCTGGCCCTTGGGCAGAGGCGGGATCCAGCACACAGCCAAGTTCAGGGTGATGTGGATGATGCCGATGACCCAGAAGCCCATGGCGAAATCCTTGCCGTCGTTCATGAACCGGAAGATAATGGCAAAGGCCACGCCGCCGAGGTTGCCGCCGCCGCCCGTCAGCCCAGACAAGATTCCGTTGGCAAAGGGGTGGACATGCGGGACCAGCGCAAAGTTGGCGCCGTTGCCGGCTTCATGGAAGATGGCCATAAGGACGATGAGCCCGACGAGGGTGCCGATGTTGCTGCCGTTGGCCTCGGACGGGTTGACCTGGCCGATGACTATGAGGAGCGCGCCCGTCATCATGCCGCAGGCCGTGATCCAGCCCTTCTTGAGCCAGAGGTTACGGCCGAACCGGTTGTACAAGACGTCCGCGACAACACCGCCCAGTGGTCGGTTCACGAAGTTGAGGAAGCCGAAGATGGCGGCGTAGTTGCTAGCCTTAGTCTGATCCAGGTGCGGGAAGTTCTTCTTGAAGTAGGAGCTGAGGATGGCGTTGATGGCGAGCTCGCCACCGAACGAGCACGCGTACGTGGCGACATGGAAGAATGTCTGCGGCGAATAGATGACAGGCATGGCCTCCTTCCAGCTGGGCTTCACGACTACCTCACCACGAGCAATCTCGAGAGCTTCGCCGCGCGAGATGGTGTGCTCGTTGTCGTCGACTTTGACATCCTTCTCAGATCCAGTGCTGTTCTCCTCGTCCGAGTTGGATCGTTCGGGTGTGCGGGCGCCGCCAGGGATGGTGTCAGAGTTGCTGAGACCGTGGGCCTCCATGTTCATGCGGATATTCTGGGCCTGGTCCTCCCACGATCCCATCGGGGTGTCGGGGCACAGAAGGAGCATGCCGACGCCGCAAGCGAGGAGACAGACGAGCGGGACGATAAATGTAACTCGCCACGCCTTGGAAGGGGTAAGGCCATGGTTTGCGACCAACGAATCAAAGACGGCGGGCATGATGAAGTAGGTGATGCCTCCGCCAGCGTTGCCCCAACCGCCGGCGAGGGCGTTGGCCGTGCCCACGATATTCTTGTCAAAGAAGCCGGTGCACCAGACCTGGCAGGGCACAAAGGTTGCGCCGAGGATGCCGATGAAGAAGCGGGAAGCGTAGAGACCGTTGGCATCCTTGACCAGCGGGGCGAGGCCGATGGGCAGGCAGCCGAGCAGAATCAGAGACGCGTAGACTCGCCGAGGTCCGAACTGATCGCACAGCGGGCCGGTGATGAAACGGAGGAAGAAGGTCGCAGAGAGGGAGACGATGTTGGAGTTGGCGATTTGGGCCGGTGTCAGGTGGAGATCCTCTTTGATGGTGACGGTCAACAGGGGGGGGAAGGTATACCTGCCCACTGTTAGCCACAACGACCGTTGATAAGTCTGCACAACAACTTACCATGCCCAGAAAGCGAGCATAAAACCTAGCCAGGAGAAGAGAAACACCCGGCCATGGAGGTCAACGGGGTTCAGTAGGGGGACGCTCCTGGCCTTCCTGTTGATCGGGTTGACCTCAGGGGTCTTCCACAACTGGGCGATTTGAAAGCCCATTTTGAAGATTTTGTCGTCGCTGGACACACGGTGTTATTCGTCTGGCTCGGTGATGCTGTGAGTGAGGGGCCTGGAGGATATAGTTGTGCTGTCTGAGACTTGTTGTCTTGTTGATGTCACTGTTTCGTTCTCAAAGATGATGACGACTACCTCATATATATAACGAGTGCAGTATACTCTTCACAACGAAGTTCAATGTGAGTATCGAGATGAACATCTCCGGACGTCGAAGCACGTTGCGCACAAGCTAACTCGATATGGAGAGGTTATCAGTGCCATGAGCCTGACTGGAGAGCCGATTCGGTGGAGATGCACGATGCTCCGGAGGGCGGAGATGTCCCAACCGACAGGCTGGTCCTATTCCCCGTGTTGGTCCGATAAGGACGTGAGGGTGACGGGGGGCCAAGACGGGCCGCGGGCGTTAGGGAGTGGCAGAGCCTCCGTGGCTGGTGACGACAAGTCTTGTCTCCGTGGAGTGAAATAAGAAGCTGGGTGCAGCAGCTGAGTGTCCAGCGTTTACATAGAAAGTCTGAGGGCCTCGAATGGCGATTTGCGGATTTGTCTGAGCTCCGGTTGGATAATATTCACGATGTTGTGCGAGCTTTGCTCCTGGATTCCCACCAAGCAAAGCAGAGATAATCTCGTGAGATCAAGATGCTGGTTTTCTACTCGACGATTCTCGCTGGAGACGATCGTTTTCGGAGATGCTCATTCCTTCCTTGGGTGTTCCGGTGAGCGTATTTGAGCATCCCATGTCTCAGGAAATACACAAGTCGGTTCAACAAGGTAGGGTACAGAGATAAGAAACCACAGGCTCGGCACTTAAGACGCGGCAGTGCGCTGGAGGCACTTGCTTGGCAGACACCACTAAGTGCGGCTCAAGCTGCGTGCGCCGGACCTATGATAGGCCGGATTTCCCAGAGACAAATCAGGCTTCTGCCATTGGAGGTTGACTCTGGTGCAACGGGCGATAGAGGCCCAAAGCGCGAGGCTGAGGCGCCTCCGCGGAAGGGGAACACGTTCGATGTTGGGGGAACCAAGGAGCGTGCCTGGCGCCAAAGTGGTTCTAGAGATAAGGACGTCGTGGTGTTTCGAAGGGTCGAAGAATGAATCTCCGCGGAGCAAACGGTGGCTGGACGCCAGCAATATATAGCAAGCGATAACGTGAACTAAGCCCTAAAGTAACAGCCGTGGGGGGTCGATAAGGCTAGGTAATGTTGTTTTTTTTGCTCCTGGATCATGGCATGTACACATTGGCCATGGGACTATTAAAGCGTAAGATACTGCACGTTGCTCATCACTTGGTTCTAATTCCCTCGGTGTTGATGCCGGAGGGGGACTCATCGCCTCGGACGGGCGGAGTCACCTAGGTTTCTTAATCACTCGACGAGCATCTCAATCACAACTGTGGGATTCATTTTCCAATCATGCTTCGGCCATGTTTGGCACCGAATTAGTCCAACAGCGGAAAATACAACACCTCGGGAGAAGTATGCGGAAATTTCTCCATTCCCAGAACTTAGCGAACACTGATTGCGACCAACCCTTCCGTTGTATGACAACCAAAATTGTGGCCCGCTGGGAGGTTCTAGCCCGCCCTCGGCAGTGAGGAATCGGGACCGCTAGCGAATCCAAAAACCCAACAGTTGATCGTATGCGACCCCTTGACTGGGTTGTGGAAGTATCTCACAGGGCTTTTTGGCTTCTATTGAAAATGAACTAATAAGTTCTGTAAAAAATTTAAAAATGCGTTTCCTCGTCAGCGTTCTCCTGCGCCCGCTCTCTTGACGGGTGTAGGGTACTCTTCCACATAGGTTAATTACTTACCTTGTTTATTGGCCCAGATCCAACTCGCGCGGTGCCTTTGGAATGAATTGATATAAGCCCGGTGGTCCGTTCATTGGCGTCTAATTAGTGATCAACCCGATCCTCGGACTCCGTTTCGTACTGTGGAATGCAACGTCCTGCTGGGTGATACGGATGAACCATGGCCGCGAATAAGTTGCAGGCGGGAGGGAGGGTTGGCGTTGTCTCGAACTCGCCCTGTCCAAGCGCTAAGCTATAGAGGGTAGGAGGGGCAGTCAATCAAAGCATCGGGAAGAAGGAATTCCCCTGTAAACCATTTTGTGTGCATTGGTGTTGAGTTTTCAGGATGTTCAACGGGTTCATTTGGTCTAGGAATCCAGAGTCTGGTCAATGAATTGTTTCCGATTTCAAGTATACTTCAGGGCTGTATAATGAACATCAATGCGCGAAAATAGCATTTATAGGAGGGTCTCAACAAGAGCCCAAACGAAACAAAACGCATCCACCTCTCTCGGTAGCCAGTACCTTGATTGGTGGAACCCGAACCAGCATCATGTTATGCAGTCAATTGCGGGCCTCTCTAGAAGAAAGATCCACTGACAATTAAGCCTGCAACGCTGATTCCAATTTCAACGTCTATTTTCGTCGAGAAGAGAATCTGTCATCTTGGATGAGAACAGCTGTCCGGAATATACGATCTAAGATTGGACGCATAGAGTGCTACGAGGAAGCATGAAAGACGAAGCACGTGGGCCAGTACTCCTACTTGTTAGTGACTGGCTCACCTAGAACCACATGGCTATGACAAAGTGGCTGAAAGTGTCTTGTGAGCTGGAACACAACGGGACCAATTGTGTCCTCGTGTTGTGCTTTCCGTTACCACTTCTCAGTAGAGGTGGCAAGTGGTTCTTTGGCAACTGGGCGAGACCACTAGCGGAAGCAAGGAGTGATTGATAAGTATCCACCCTGTGTTAAGTGCCGTGGCGTAATCAATGTAGGACAACCATCCAAAGGAACGAAAAGTCCAGCAAAAAAAGTGCAGCTGGAGTTGAGGTACATGTCATGCCAACCAATAGTCCAGCTAGCTCATGCATTTCTGTCGTTCCCAACACTTCGTATGTAGGGGGTTTGTGATCGTGCAGGACTTCATGCGGCCAGGGATTGGCTAAGTTCAATGGCGGGGATCAGATGGATCAATGCCTGGGCTGGGTTGCTTGGTTGTTATTACAGCGTGGCATTAGCCTGCACCACCACCTCAGCTCTGAGCTGGTATTTGCAGTGTTACTAGGCGCCGTTTGCGAAGGAGGGAACTAGGATGTAGTACGACGTACGAATAATGCTGATAGTAGGGAGACTAACTTAGCAGCTTAGGTAGGGAGTCGAAGGAGTCAAGGTAGGGAGGGATGTGTTGCAGGTCCGCGTTTTTGCCTCGAAACAGGCCACAGCTCCGTGTCTTTTGGTTGGTGAGTGGTCCAAACCTCGAATGCTCACCACGCTGAGGGTGCCATGTTTCGTCCGGACCCATGGGCGGTGAACCTGCGGAGGCGTGAACCGATGGGGTGGCCCCCTTTTCCCGTGCCTCGAGCTTGATCCCGGTCGATTGTGGGATGGAAATTACCTGCTGCAACTCTCCATCATGGTGTTTGGGCCAATTGGAGACGCCAGAGCAGCGAGTTGGTGGCCATGAACACCCGACGGCGCAGCGATGGTCCCTAGATTGATGCTAACTGATTGCCGATGACAGAGGACAGAGCACAGGACAGAACGCAGCACGCACGTACTGCTAATTATTTACGACGTAGCATGGAGACGAACCGCCCGCGCGGCAATAGGAGGGCTGGCGTTGCGTTGAGCTGGCCTCAAGCTCGTATTATACGTGGACCTCCTGACACCTTTCAGGTACCGGAGCTACCTTGCTACTGCACGTCAGCATTTCCAGATTTCAACCAAGACCATCACCACCCGCCGTCCAACGACCACCCACTACTTCTCCCGCCTCGCCAAGCGACGACACCTGCAAACAGATAGTTAGAGGGACGAAACCCTTCAACAGACGCGCCGACTTAGCGACCGGCCTCCCGTGTTTCCCGCCCCGAATCCGTCCCTACGGCCGTGGTAGCTCGCTCTACGTGCATAGTAGCCGGCCTTGCGGCGTCCACTCGTCTGCCCGCCTCCATTCCTCAGTGCTGTCCGGGGTCTAGTCTCGTCTGGTCTCGTCTGGTTTCGTCTGGTTCTGCAACGCCCCCGACCCGCGCCTTCGAAAGTTCTTGTTTCGATTCGCGCCTAGGCAGTTCTCGGCCGGGCTTTTGAGCCTTTGCGGACTGAGCGCGGGTTAGAGCACACCACCAAAAGGCCCTTGGCGCGCGCATCATCCTTCGGCGGACAATTCCTGGTGGAGGTACGAAGTACGTATCCAGTAACTTCATCCAATCTCGCCGCCTCTAGCCTTTGACTTTGCTGCCCACCTTGGTTGTTACTAGACCCTGTACGAATACCCGCCGCCCGTCCACTGCACACTCTTTGTTCTTGTTCCTTCACCACCAAACACCCGGTTTCTTGTTGCGATGCTCGACTCCGTCGTCGGCTCTTGATTGCTTCAGTACCTTCCACTGGTGTCCGAGGTTATCGCTAGCTCTCGACTCTGTCGCCTCGCGCTTGCCCTGTCTTGGCCTGTGAGCCGTCTTGTCTTGCCTCGTCTCGTCTCGTCTCGTCTCGTCTCGTCTCGTCTCTCGCTTACCCTCGATCCGTTCCCCCTCTGTCCCGTCGTCGTCCCAAAGCCCTCCCACCACCTTACTTTTTTGCGCCACACTCTGATCTGTCAACTAACGATACGACCTCGTCCAAGTCATCACCTCCATGCCATCGAATCATTGACCGGCCGGCTGCCGACCCAAAAAAGTTCATTTGCGAGTTTATCTGCGAGCTCATTCCGCGCGCCCATCCAAGTTGGGCCATCCGCGACCTAATTAGTCGTTTGCGTCGCGACCCGAGTACGATCACCTCGACACGTTTGGGTGCTCGAAGCGTAACTCCATTAGCATCGCACCCCCCCATACTTTACGATACCGAGAACCTACTGTTTCAAACCACCTTTCTAAGCGACAATGACGACGCACGCTATCACTGCCCATGGCCCTGATGTCCGGCAGGGCGCCGCGACGCCGACTTCGATGACATACCGGCCTATGGCTGGATCACCAACCCTCACGAACCCGGACATGATCCTGCCCGACTATCCTGACTATGGTCGCTCCGACTCCCCCGATGACCGTTCGCAGTCGCCCCTTATGATGTGGAACAACACCCAGATTGGCGACGTCCAATTCCACCTGCCACCGCCGCAAACTTCCTTCATGACCAACTCCATGGCCCCCTCGACCCCGATTATCTACGGAAATGGTACAATGCTGTCGGATATTGGCGAGGTCACGGAAGTTGAGAGCGTTGTTGGTAGAGGTCCCCGACGTGCTTCGTCGCACTTGTCAGTCCAGAGCGAAGAAGATGCTGCGCTCCGATCTTCACCCACCATGGGACTACCGCGCATGAAGACGAAAACACTGATCCCGTCACGCGAGAGGAGGGATTCGCTGGAATCCACCAGCACAGTCAGGACCCAGGATCACAACGCCCCGTTCGCTGATTTCGATGATGCGGTAAGCGTCGACGACGTCAACTTCCAGGGTGATGATGAGGAGAGCATGGCTTCCTCATATGTAGAGGGAACCCCTGCGCAGGTACCTGCTCCTGTGAGGAGGCCGGAGAGACAGGTATTGGGTGATAAACGGTATTCTACAAACTCGATAAGCGACAGGGCCGAGCAAATTCTTGCCAACGCTAAGAGACGATTAACGGTGAGTTATGGCTATGCGATCCATTATTTCTTAGGCTCATGACATTGCAGACTATGGAAGGGAACCTCTCAAGAGCTAGGAGCTCACTCTACTACACCCCCGCTTCCGATGGCTCAACACCATCACCACCCATTGTGCGACCTGCGACATCATTCCGGGATCCCACTGCCCCAACTTCCGCTGGCCACTCGAGGATCTCCAGCGAAACGAACTTTCAAGACTCCACTGCGTATCCGCTGCGATCGGCTAGCGCGCTGGGAGCTGCTGGAGGTTATCGCCAGCCGTTGACCTCGTCAAGGAGCGCCGATGCGTTGGGCCGCCACAAGCCTCCCCATTACCCTTTGGATAAGAATCTCGAATCATTGAGCGAAGACGAGGACTACACGGACGCCAACAGCACCCCAAATGGCGACTTGCGTAGTCCAACCTTTGGATACGCCACCGACAAGGAAGTTACTCGGTCTGTCTCAGTAGCGCAAATGCGCGACCTAAAAGGTCAGATGAAGGACCTCAAGGGGAAAATCTCCAGTTTGAAGGAGCAGGCACGCGCCGACAGCATGAAGCGTCGCAGTCTGCAAAGCTTAAGGACGCCGAGCCCCTTTACCCACTCGAGATGGGACCAGGGAGTAATAGAACAGCGGAACAGAAACAGCGCAGGTCCGGAAACTGTGCCCTGGCAGGCCCCTTGGAATGCAGGCTTGGCGCCTGCTGATTTCGGAGTTGAGAAGCCGTCTCTCAGTTACGAGGAGATAGCGGCCGCGGAGGCGGAGGCCGAAAAAGAAGAAGTGGTAAGTGTTGTATATGACAATGCCCCCGAAGCCACCCCCAAGGCCTCCCCTGGGACACCGACCGAAGAGAATGTTCTCAGCAGGGTAGATTCGCCTAGGCTGGACCTGATTGAGAAAGCGGAAGAACCGGTTGAACAGGTCGAGGAAGAGCAGCGAGCGGTCTTTGACGAAGCTCGACCTACCGAAGAAGTTGGCTGGGAAGAGGTCGAGAGACTAGAGCAAGAGGAACAAGATGAAGAGGATAGCGACCCACTGGAAGCCGCTGATGGAGTCGTCGAGGAAGAGGAGCAAGACGGGGATTTCAGCGATTACGAGAGCGAAAGCGGCGAGTCGCTATATCACGACACTGTCCAACACCCCATTTCTCACGAGGATCGTGAGGATGCATTCGACTACGAGCACTTCTTTCTTCACTCGGCAATGGGCACTATCCGACAACAGCGGTTGGGCAGAAGAGACAGCTCAGCAAGCGTCAGCTCGGAGGAATCAGTTGAAACAACCAAGGGGCCTATCCTAGGTCGACCGCGGAGATCTAGTAACGACACCATGTCGTCCGTGAACACGTTTGCCACGGCTACCGAGGGACGCTCGAGTCGGAGCTCAACGCTCCAAGACGAGACGATCGAAACAACGATCGAAACCCCCGACATGTCAGACTACTCGGATGATCCCTCGACGTCTAAACGAACAACATTTGGGGGCTTTGACTTCCCGCGCCCTAAGCATAACTCAGGCGATTTCCATCAGCCTCAAGCGCGACGAAGCACGGTCGTGCATCGACCGTCCCAGAGCGAGAGCGTACCTTCTCATCGGCCTTCTGTTTCTTCATTTGAGTCGACGGGAACCAACCGAAGCTTCCCATTGATAAACAAGGCTAAAATGAACGGAGGAGTGCTGACTCCCGGGGGCTCTCCGGACCGCGAGCTGGAGCAGATTTCCGAGTGCCTCATGCACGAGACTTCGGCTGTCTGCGAAAAGCAGAGCGGCGGAGGTGACGGCCACACGCCTGCTGTTCACTTGCTCCCCAAGGATGACCAGGCGATTGTGGAAAGGCTGGTGGCAAGCCTGGGGAGGTGTGTTCTGGGACTGACGGAGGTATCCAGGGCGAGCACGGAGTCTCGCATGTACCGACGGCGTATTGAGACGGCGCGGCGTATCCTGGACGGATTGGAGGAGTAATCGGGGCAACGTGTCATCTGGGAGGTCTTATAGGAGAACAAAAGCGGCTACTACGGCGTCAACGGGTCTCGGGCGCTTCGTTTCATACAGCGGGCATTGCAGCGACGACGGTGGTGGTTTGAGATTAAACTGGAGGTGCATTTGTCTTCGGTTAGATTTAGTCCATGTTCGATACCCTTCTATTCACTTATGTTTTTCGGTATTTGCCTTGAGAGGGTCCGTATGCTTTGATGTCTTGGGTTGTGACATTCAATGACTGGGGACTATCTTCATTGGTCGTTGCGTTGGCTGTGAATGACAACCTTATGCAGCAGAGTAACATGAATTACCGAGTTGACATAAATGCCATCGGAGAAGCGGCCCGTCGACACCCAGACATGCAGCTACTAGCATGGATGGTGAAAGGGCTTGGCTGCTGAGTGAGAGTACAAAAGGATGAGGGGAAGCTGTTGCTGCAATCTGACAGAGTAACCGTCAAGCTGCCTCCTCTTCAACAAGAACTGATTGCGTGCAGCTTTTGCGAAGCGAAAGAGAAAGAGAAGGAGAAGGAGAAAGAGAAGCATGTCTTTGTGATTTTTTTTATTGAACCTACTGTGGGTTTCTTCTTCTTGCTGGAGTTTGGATCCTGCAAACAGACCGCTCACGCACAGCCAGCTGAAGCCTCTTCTCTCGCTCACCGTCATTCATTCATTCACTGAGCAAACACGTCTTCAACAATGGACGTCACCAATTACTGGCTCATCGACAAACTGCAGGCGTCTCGTAAGTTTCTATTTGCCACCTTCACAGACCCTCTTTTTCTTTATTTCCCCCTTGTTTCTTTGAGCCTGTCGTTGTGCGTCGGTCTGGACTTTTTGCGATGATGCTACCCCCCCCCCCCCTGGAGTCTGGGCCACCGCCCACGAGGGTAAGGCGCGCCTACCTACCCGGCCACTATATATATATATAAAAACGCCACGCGACTCGACTGCTCCCCACCGCTTCCCAGCTTTCTCCAACTTCCCGTCCTCCCTATCTTCCCTAGCACGGCCAAGCTCTTCTCCTCTCCGCATCTTACACGCACACAAGAGGCCATCATGGACTCGCCCTCGCTGACCACGCATCTGCTCTCAGCCTTCCTGCCCGCCGAGCTCGTCGACTCCATCCACACGCACGTTTTGCACCCGCACGCGCCCCTCCAGGTGCTCAAGCGCAACGCCATCATCCAGGCGCAGCGGCTGTTCAACGCCGCGTGGCCGCTGGTGCAGCCGTTGTTCGAGCGCCTGCTGGACGTTATGGCTGAGAACCAGGGCCTCGTCGGCGTCATCGCCTCGCTGCTCGTCCTCGCTACCCTCCTCGTCGTCCTCAACTGGATCCGCCGCCTGCTGCTCTGGTGGACCCGCCTTACCATGCGCATCGTGTCGTGGGCTGCCATCATCGCCGCCGCCGCCTGGATCTGGGACCGTGGCGTCTTCACCAGCGCCCGGGACGTGGCCGTTGTCGGTGGCAAGGTCGTTGGATACCTGGCGCTCCTCAAGGACGTCTGGGTTGACGAGTATAACCGCTACGAGGCGCAACAGGGCATGGCCGGCGCGCCAGGTCGGAGCTCGGGACGGTGAAGGAGCTTGAAGCGCCTTGATCGAGAAGGAATGATAGGACACGGATCGATACCACGACGACAGATTTACGACATTTCGCGAACGGGAACATAATAGGGAAGGATCGGGAACATTACGACCACCGAACGGTGTCAAACACGAGCGATGGGCTATCATGATGGACTGTCGTAATGGGCTGACATGAGGAGCCAACATGAGGAGCCACATGAGGAGCCATCACGATGGCCGTGCAAAGAGATGGAGAACAGGACAGAACACAGCCGTGACACAGCAAGGAAGACGCACGAGCTTTCGTGCTCAATCACATTACGTCTTTAGATTCTGAGACGCGGATCAACGCCAGCACTATGCAATACCATAAAAACTCCCAAGAAAAAACCCCCCCCTACTACACCCGATACCTTTTACCTTTTTTCTTTTTGCAAAATTCAAGAGCGGAAGCGCATATCATCAATCCTGATCCTCATACTCTTCGTCGTTTGGCTCCTTGGGGTCTTGGGCCTCGTGGAACTGAATGCAGTCGTCAACGTGACTCAAGATGGAAGCAACGCTGTCCTCATTCGTCACATCCAGCTTCAGGTAGTTGATCATGCTGAAGCTCTCAATCAAACCCGCGACGGCACGGTTGAGTCGCCGGAAACTGGCGCCCTTCATGACTTGGCCCTTCTCATCCGCTGGTCGCGACTCGTCGTCTTCAGCTTCGGGACCCTCAGTTATCCGCCTCGCGCGCTCCAATGGGTCGTCGTCTAGGAGGCTCACATCGGGGGTGAGGAAGCGCTTCATGTCCTTCTTCTTGACCTGACCCTTGACAAGGTCCATTTTTGACAAGACGTTGATGTGAGGAACTTCGAGCATGAGCATGGCACTCATGGCGCTAAGGGTTCCGGAGAAGAACTTGGCGCGATCGACGACGAAGGTGGCCTCGAGGAGGTAGATGGCGGCCATGCGGATGTCGAGGGAGCCCGGCTGGCAGAGGAATTTGACGAGGGCGGGGAGGATAGGGACATGGGTGTAGAGCTCGATCTGCCCAGGCATGTCGAAGATGATGAGGTAGTCCTCGCTCAAGGAGTCGAGGGCCTCGGTCAGCCAGTCGAGGTTTTCCATGAGGAACTCGAAACAGTAGATGAGGCCGCCATTGGGCCCCAGGCCCACCTCTTCCATGGCATCCTTGAGGGAGATGAGTTCCTTAATGTCAAGGTCGGGGGTGTGCTCGAAGGACTCGGCAGCGGGGTCGAGGTTGACGTAAAAGGCGGAGCGGCGGTTGAGCTGCAGGTGGGTGATGAGAGCGGCGCAAAAGGTGGACTGAAGGAAAGCAAGGGTGAATTAGCAGCTAGCACGCAATCGAGGAGGCTGATGTCTTGTGTTGTCGAATTTGGACGGGTGGATGGTGCGATATGACGACTCGCAGGTATGCGCGGATGCGTGTATGCGTATACGCGTGGGCGTGTAGGTTCGTGTGTGCGTGTGTTGTGTATATGTGTGCATATGTAGGAGTCTGTTTGTACGTACCTTGCCGGCCCCCGCAGGGCCCATGACCATGGCGCCGAACTTGCTCATAGTGATGGAGTCGTTGAAGGATGAAGGATAAAGGATGGAGAAAGGAGAGAGCCTGCGGTCTGTGGCAGAGGTGGAGTACGGAGAACAAGGCCCACCAGGCAAAGATGGAAACGGATCGAGGGAAGAAAAGTGGTGACCGGGGAAGGTGACGAGGTGAAGCTCGGTGAGCACCGGAACTTAAGCCAGGGCCTGGGATTAGGCAAAGTACTTTGTACAGTGCAGACAGACACCGGCACAGGCACAGGCACAGGAAAGGCAAGACCCCTGGAAGGTTGGGCCGCAATAGCGGGCAGAAGACGCGAAATGCAACGAGGCTGGCCACTTGGTGAAGAAAAAATGGTGATGGAGTGACGTGAGAGTGGTGGGAAAGATTGACATTGAGGTGGGGTAAAGAGCTGAGAGAGTTGACTGCGACGGTTTTCTGGTTGGCTTTCTGCCCCACTATCAGCGACACTTGATTTCGTACCTAGTAATGCTGACTTTAGGTTGGCCATTGAGTTGTCGTACGCTATCAAAGAAGTTTCCCATGCCCGGTTATCGCCCACTGCTAGCCTACCGGTCTAGCCCAACTGTCCCCAACTGTCCAGCCCTCCCGGCCACTCCAGAACCTCATGGGTCCGATGCCGATTGCCCTGAACCGGCCCAAGCGCACGTGTCTGGAAGGCGGTCAGGGGACTGGCTGGCCCTAGTAGTAGTAGGTAGCTCAGGGCCATGGCCCGGTAAGTCTCCGACCGGTCTCCGACCAACTAGCGAGTCTTCTTTCTTTCATTGTTTCCGACTCTCCGTGAATGCTCCGTTTTTCTTCAACTAGGAACACCTCCTCAACTTCTCTAGCGCGGGACCGGAGGAATGGGAGGGGGAACATCACCCAGGCCCGGACACCGTGGGCAACATTGTTGGGCTGGTACATACGGTTACCGGGCTCGCACCTAAGCTGTGCCCTTGCTTGTGCCGCGGATGGGTACATAGGTAGTGTAGTCCATAGTCATAAAGCTGGCTGGGGCCGGGAAGCCGATGGCGCAATTCTGCTGCAAATTTCGGCGTCCGAAAAGCGGTTTTTTTTTCTTTACCCCTCCCCCTCCATTGACCAAACGGCGCCGATTACTTGCCGCCCGGCGATGGTGGAGTACCTGTTCCCGCCGCCGTCCTCCACCGCAACCCCGAGTACTGCTTTACCGAACGCGACCGCTAGGACCAGCCGCCCCGACTACCGGTCGAACAAGACAGGGTTTTTTTTTTTCTTTCGCTCTCTCTGTTTCTCGCTCCCTTGCTTCCCCCCTGGGCTGGACTGGGGGCACTGGGGTTCATCTTCCCGCCTCCCCTGCTCTGTAATTCGGTGGTGAACAAGGCTCACAGCCTGAACGGTACAAGGGCTGGTACGCTGCACGGAGAATCCAATGTACCTCGACAAGCCATGCAGTACATGCGCAGTCCCGCCGTGGTCTTGACGCATCGCTTTTCTAGTCAAGCGAGCATCAATTGTACAATCCAATACCACCCTGAGAGCCCAGAGTACAAGCCCAATTCCATTTTGGGCTCTTCTGCTCCTTTCGATTCTTTCCCCTGTGCTGTTGCGAGTTCCGCCCCCCACCTCTCACCTCCCGTCTCCCGCTCTGTCTCTGATAAATCCTGCAACCTACTTACGTTACCGTATTCGTACATCCCCTCCGCCTTTTCTATCCTTCACCTCCCCCCATCTTTCCTTCTTGCATCCTCGCATCCTACTTCTCTTTCTTCCTCAGCATCCATTTTCATCCATCTCCACCTGTGGTACGTCTCCGAAGCCCTCAATTCCCCGATCCCCCGAGCCTCTTCTTTCTGCTGCGTGCCTTCATCCATTGTTATTATTTCTGTTCTAGTTCTAACCACCATCCTGCTTTCCAGTGACTCCCCGCTCCGTCACCACAGAAAAGGCCTTTTCGCCTCGCTTCTTCTTTTCCGATTACCTCGCTTTCTCCCCCCCCCCCACCTCCCAATTCTCACAATGTCTGCTACCAACGGTACCAACGGCACCAACGGCGTCCACGCCGATCTCGCCAGCTGGAGGCACTACAACGAGGGCTCGTTCCTGTTCACTGTAGGTTTTCACCCCGCCAACCCCGCGATGCACTGTCATGAGTGCCGCGGCATTCCTCACCAAGGAAATTCCCGTCGCTAACCGTCGCCCAGTCCGAGTCTGTCGGTGAGGGTCACCCCGACAAGATCGCTGATCAGGTTTCGGATGCCATCCTCGATGCCTGCCTCGCCGAGGACCCCCTCTCCAAGGTTGCTTGCGAGACTGCCACCAAGACCGGCATGATCATGGTTTTCGGCGAGATCACCACCAAGGCTAAGCTGGACTACCAGAAGGTCATCCGTGAAGCCATCAAGGATATCGGTTACGATGACTCCTCCAAGGGCTTCGACTACAAGACCTGCAACGTGCTCGTCGCCATTGAGCAGCAGTCCCCCGACATCGCTCAGGGTCTTCACTACGATGATGCCCTCGAGCAGCTCGGTGCCGGTGACCAGGGCATCATGTTCGGCTATGCTACCGACGAGACCCCCGAGCTCTTCCCCCTCACCCTCCTCTTCGCCCACCAGCTGAACGCTGCCATGTCCGCCGCCCGCCGCGATGGCTCTCTCCCCTGGCTCCGACCCGACACCAAGACCCAGGTCACCATTGAGTACCGCCACGACAATGGCGCTGTCGTCCCCCAGCGCGTTGACACCGTCGTCGTCTCCGCTCAGCACTCTCCCGACATCAGCACCGAGGAGCTCCGCAAGGTGATCAAGGAGAAGATAATCAACAAGGTCATCCCCGCCAAGTACCTCGACGAGAAGACCGTCTACCACGTGAGTACCCCCCGGTCTCCACTTGTATACCATTCTTCGACGAAACTAACGCGTTTCTCTAGATTCAACCCTCTGGCCTCTTCATCATTGGTGGTCCTCAGGGTGATGCCGGTCTGACTGGCCGCAAGATCATCGTCGACACCTACGGTGGCTGGGGTGCCCACGGTGGTGGTGCTTTCTCCGGCAAGGACTTCTCCAAGGTCGATCGATCTGCCGCTTACGTCGGTCGCTGGATCGCTAAGTCCCTGGTCTACGCCGGGTTGTGCCGACGTGCCCTCGTCCAGCTCTCGTACGCCATTGGTGTTGCTGAGCCCCTCTCTATCTACGTCGACTCGTACGGTACCTCTGAGAAGAACTCTGACGAGCTCGTCGAGATCATCCGCAACAACTTCGACCTCCGACCTGGTGTCATTGTGCGTGAGCTGAACCTTACCCAGCCCATCTACAGCCAGACGGCCAAGAACGGCCACTTCGGCACCAACCAGAGCTTCACCTGGGAGCAGCCCAAGGACCTCAAGTTCTAAGTCAACTCCATAATGATTTTGGAGGAAAGAGAGCATTCAACAGCTCTCTGCAAACATTCAACCTAGATGTTTAATCAGTCTATTTCATCAGGCAACTTCAGGCGGCGTACGGTTCTCAACGAAACCTTTGTAACTCCCACCGGAAAGGGAGGGGCGGTTTCCGGCATCTGATTTCATTTATTCCAAAGGCGGGAAATTTTTCATGATATACCAGGCACGGAGTGGGCGTCTTTCAACAAAGACAAAATGGGGCAAACCTGCATTTGTGAGGCGAAGCAAAAAGGTCAAAGACTTGCATTTTGACGATATACCCTTGTGAAGGGGATGAAGAAATACGAGACGCATGCATGATCCTGGCGTTTACGGGGAAACAAAAGAATTTCAACATCTTTTCTTTCCTGGTTCTCTAGCCGAGCCAATGCAGTCAGCTAGGCAGAGGATGATGGAACCATCTGGAGACCATTCCGGATCTGGAGATGGAGATGGAGGGAACAGCTTGAGGCTGTAATAGAGCGGCCCCGTCGATGCGTTCGTAGACGGTAGCTAGAAACAAGGAAGAGCCCAAGTTTCGGGAAACACTTGGACTGTGTCTTTGTGACTATTTTTTTCATCGTGACATTTCCTTCTCGTGGTTGGAAGTATTTTACGCGTCTCTTTGAAACTAAAATGTGGTCCACCAAGGTTGTCTAGCCACAAACCTTGAGAAATACTAGGCCACATGATGGTGTATCATGACTATCTAAGGCAACCCTATACAGTTGATGTTGTTCCCTAACGTTCAACTTACTTGCTATCTCTTTGCGATTGTGGTTAGATGTCAGAAGGAACTGGTCGTTTCCTTCCAGTTGGGTTTGATAGACGCTAAATCACATCGAGTATACCGACTGCGCTTCATATATGGCAATGTGAATTATTCGCTTCCGTCGGCCAATGGATAGCAATTTACGGCGCACAGAGACGTATGCGGTAGGTCACACAAGATGCTGAATAGAGGCCGTGAGATGACGCAGTCAAAGCGGCGCCCGGATGCCGAAATATGGGACCGATTCGGCGTGGTGTCGGCTGGGCAGCTTGGAAGGCAGCGAACGTCTGCGAAGGCCCGCGAATGCTCGCGAGTGAAGACCGAAAGAGACACGAGAAACGTGACAGGGAACTCTTCTTGGCCGACCTACCTTGCGTTTTATTGTACATCTATTGTCCTGGTGGATAATGCCCGGCCAAGCATACTCGAGAGCGGGCATCGGACATATGGTGATGTAGGGCCGATGATGGCCTTCATCCCTTCAGTCAAGAGCTCACCATCAAAGGGCCATACACCACAACTACTTAGGCACCGCTGCTACCGATAAGATGGTGTTTGAGAAAGTTCAACAGCTGACGATACATTACGGGTATCCGTGAACAGGTACCGGCCAAACCGTCGACAGCACACCAACTTAACGTCCCGTTTGAGACGACGGAAGAAGATCGAGGCAAGAGCACATCACGTGGAGATGGGGCAAAAGAACCTTTCTTGTCCTAGTCATCAGACAAGAGGCTGGACCTGCGGCAGGCAAAGGTCGCCAAATGTTACCTACCAAGGGAGGCTCAATGCCAGTTGTGGGCGAGAGTGTCTAGCCAAGGACGCCTCGCCGGGCATGTCTCTGCTGGCCTATTCGCCAGTCCACGTCCGCATGGCCGCTCAACCCCGTGTCTGGCTAGCTCTGCGGCGTCGGCTGCTGGGTGTGATGTGATGATATGATGTATGTGACGGTGGGTTTGGTGTGTTGACACACAAGTTTCAGTCCGTCCTCGTTTCCTTTTTGTTTCTCCTTCGCCGTTTATTTACCTTATGGAACAACGGAGATCCGAGACAGAGACATGCACGCTATTACAGGGGGAATCTTCGACCTGCCCGTGCTTCGCGCGCGTGAACAGAAGGTTGTGACCCAGTAATACGGTAATGTTGACGGATCCGGGCCTATTGTTGTTCGAGAGAATGGAATGCAGTGTCATACGCACTTTTTTCTTGGTTTCCATTTTGCGGTGTGGGTGATGTACATATCCGACAATAGCTACTAGATCCGACGTCAGCAGTCTCACACCTCCTCAACACCCGTCGAAGAAGAAGAAATGTGACAGTTGGGAAGAAACTCCGAGGAGCGATGATCAGGCCCCATCCCAGCTAGGAAGCCCATAGACGCAATAGCAGCCACTTCAAGTTGCCGCCCCCTCTAGCAACGCCCGTCCATTGACAAAGTGCCATGATCAACTAACCTTGACAATCCCAGCCCCCTTTCGGAAAGTGGCCTCTTAGAGTTCCCACTTCCTGAACAGGGCTCGTTTCTGGTCACTCTCTCTTTCTGAGAGGGTAACCGAGGGTTTGGTCTGGCGTTTCTCGGTCCGCTCTAGACCGTGGTAATGCCCGCGCCGCGGGTGTGCGCCGCGGCCTTCCCTCATCGAGTTCGCGCGGAAGAGTTGCTGTAGGTCGGTAGGCTATGAGACAACTTAGGATATGATAACAGAAAGCAAAAGAAAACAGTAGAGAGGAAAGGAGAAGGCTGAGCTGGCAAAAGGGGTGACAGACAAGCCCCTTGCTTTCGCGGTTGGGTGTCTTGGGGCTTCTGTTGTTGTCCGTGTGATGTCTCTGTAAGCACATTCTTTCTTTTGTTTGTATTATTCTGTGCTGCCTGGGGTTTCCATAGCACATTTCAGAGATATGGGTTAGCCAACGGCTGAACATGACTGGAAATGACGCGTCGATGATACTATATGGTCTTGTCTATCGGAAACGTTTGATAGCCTGTCGGTGAGCAAGGAGCCAACGCGGATGATGAAGAAAGACACACAGAGCCTGAATATTTCCGTAGTCGAACACATTGTCGGATGTGGGAGGGGCGTGTGAGTTTAAGGCTGGGGGAGTGCGGAGGTGGAGATAGAGTTGTCTGTGGCAGAAACCAACGACTAGCGTTATCTCCATCCAGGCCACCCACACCTAGTTATTCCATCCGCCAACAGTGCCAACAGGAAATCCAGCTGTATTGTTGAAAGGATTTACGAAAATGGCACGAGAGTCTCGTTCTGTGCTTGGAGGTGAGGGAAGGCCCCCTGTATGAAGGGCATCCGCCTTGGCAGTATTTCGGATGTCTTCGTTTGTGCTTTGCTCTATGAGGTGACGGATGTCGACAGCACCTAGTCTATGTGCTCTTGGCCCCTGATCACGTTAATCAGGGACTCTTGTTTGTTCTCTCCGTCAGCAAACCGGCGTCTGTCAGGTCCCGAGCCAGCCTAGCTCAGGAGTCCCAGCAGACTGGAAGAAGGACGGGGCCTTCCCGGGACGCCATTGAGAGGCGCGAGCGCGAACCGCGTGCGCCCGGAACCCGAAGGCGATCGGGGAGAGGCCAGCGGATGGTCTGCGCGGTCAGTGCGTCCGGGAAACAGCGCCTGGCTTCGATTCGCTTGGCGGGCGAGCGAAACGCGAAATGGCTGACGCCGCGGTTTGCGCGCGTGGTGGAGTGTCATGAATAGCATGCAGGTGAAATGTGAGGGCCCTTGTTGGTGGCGGTAGGCAACAGCTTCAAACTCTGCGGTGCGCCGATGATCCAACAAGCGGGTGGAGGAAGAATGACGGGATGCCGAGTTGGGCGGGATGATGATGAGATGACGAGGGGGTAAAGGCGAAGGAGGGAGTGTGTGGGGGTCACGGAGGGCCTGGAATTGGGAATCTGGAGTCTAGAGCTGAATCATGGGTCACGGCCGCATTATTGAGCTTCGTTTAGGGAGCGAAGGAGCGAGTGAGAGAGTGCTTCGTGCGTATTGTTCTCCGTTGGTGTTGCCATGATAGCGGGCCGTCGACCTTGGCCCGGAAGCAAAGAGGTTGTGCTGGTGGGGCCGGCTGCGGGTGCGGGGGTGCGGGCACTAAGCCCGAAGCGAACCTCAATAGGCGCCACAGCGCCGGCCGAGTTCGGGGGCGGCGCCTCAAGTCGACAACAATACCAAGCGCTATCTGAGGACAATAGGAAGCATGGCGCCAGCCATACCGCCGTAGTGGACCCCCGCTTGCACGCGTATGGGCCGTACACGCCCCCCTCCCTGCTTTTTTGCGTCACCGACATACCGCCGCCCATAAACGAGGACAATAGGATTTTCCCGGGGAGGCTTGTCTCATGTTGATGCAACTGACGTGTGCTGTCTCACTTTCTGGGTTTTTCTTTTTTTTTGTCTATTCACGATCCTGTCAATAGAGCGGCCATGTCTCTCCCGGGCGTCGCACAGGGGTTCATTCGCCACGGCCTCTCCGCCAAATATGATGTCTCAGTTTCCTTAGTCGCAAACAAACGGCGTCTGGCCCGCCCGTTCTCCCAGAGCCGAGATTATTCGATAGATTTGATTCTTTGAAATTTGAGACCTTCGTTGGGAGAGAAGCCAATCGCGTTTCTGCACTTGGCTTCCGGAAGCCTCGTTTGCTCGTGGAAATGGATTGGACGTCCAACGCTTTCCCGATGAGTCTGTTCACCCACCAACACCCTTCGAAACGTTTGCCGACCAGCCAATCCGGCCGGCAAGACACAACCCCCCCCCCAATCCATAATCTGGGCACAATAGGCTTACGCGGTAAGCCAGTGCATGAATAGAAATGCAACCATTTACCCCCCCTCGGGGGTGTGGGAGTATCTCCAGTACGAAGCGACCCTGCCATTCCCCCATTCCCCCATCCCGCGGGGATGGTCATGTTGAATCGGAGGCCCTGGAGTTGGCTTTCACCCCGTGATGGAGGAGGCGTGTCGACGTCAAGACCCCTTCTTAGGGCTCTGTCGTCCAAAGGCACCTAACTACCTTGTTGCTTCTCGGCCGCGGAGGAATGAAGTTGACGACTCAGTCAGGAGCGGTTTGTGAATGCAGACACTCACTGATTGGGCTTGTTGCTTGTTTGCTGGTCGAGCACACCCACACATCCGCACACACTCACGTTGGAAAGCCCAGGTCCAGCTTCATGGCGTCCTGCCCAGCCTGTGTTCCCTCGGAAATGATGGCTGTGAATCTTTCCCTAGACTGTCTTCCCATTGGACACATGCATGTCTGGGCTTCTGCTTGTAGACACACCCAATAGACCCAACATATGCATCTCTCGCCCACCGCTGTGTGCTCAATAGGATAATGTATCATATCATGCAACTTACTACAATAGCAACCTGTTGGGTTGCCACATTGAGAGTCAAGACTTCACACCCCCCACGTCTCAGCTTACCTGCCATCCACCTTCATTCACGCCTCAATTCTAGTCCCCATCTACATCCACGCTTCCTTACTTTGGCTTCTAGCCGACAGGTCGCCTTCGGGTGGCGCAATACTCTTGGCTACCTATCCGCCTGTCCTTACCCATTGTGTCAACGGGTCCACACCCGGTCGTCCTGTACACCAGCCGTGGTTGACTGATGGGATATTGTATATATAACCTCACCTGTCCTCTCTCTTGCCAACTTTTTTGTTTCCTCTCATCAACAGTTCACTACACTGCAATCTTACTTTCCAAGGACCTGCCTTACCTTCCTCTTCCTCCTCCTCTTCCTCTTCCTCTTCCTCTTCCTCTTCCTCTTTACAATATCTTCCGTCGAAGCACCACTCTTCATCATCTCCAACCACTCGTCTTCTTTAAGCTGCCCAGACCAAGCAGCCAATATGACGATCCCCAACTCGACAAACAAGGCTCGGGTCGCGGTCGCCAATGACAACAACACTCGCCCTGCTAACCCACCTCCGGCCTATACTCCTCGCAGAGTGTCGGACCTGGCTGCCCTCACAGCCCGAGCCATCCAGTCACGCCAAGGGCTGGCCAACGTGGCTCAGGTGCTCCAGCAGGGCGGAACCCTCCAGACAACCCTGCTCGACGCCGCCGCCGCCAACCGCGCCGATGACGAAGACCCGGACAACTCGCCCATCAGCCTGCGCATCAACACCTCGGTCAACGTCACCCGCAGCAACAACGTCGTGTGCCTGGCCACCAGCCCCGCGGACCAGGCCAACGCCATTGCGGCGGCCGTCGTCAAGGCTCTGCACCACGGCAGCGCCGGCATGTGCGGCATCCCCATGATCGACGAGAACGGCGCTCCTCGGCCGCTGCGCATCGAGGTCGATGCCGGGCTGGTCGTCGAGGGGTCCGGCAACATCATCGGCAGCCCTGATCTGGTCGACAAGGCGATTGAGCAGCGCGACGACGAGAGCTGTGGCCGACGTCCTCGTGAAAACGACGAGGATCAGAGCGGCCAGGAGGAGAACCCTGCGAAGCGTCAGCGGTCGAGCCAGTAACGGCATGTCATGGTATCTGTATTATGCGGATAACCACTTGCTGTCGAGTTAGAGCCAAGACTCCACGGCGAAGATGCTTTGATGTAACTCCTTTCATGCCCTGATGAAAGGCAAGACCTATTTCGTTGTTACATGCATGTATCTCTACGAGTACACAGAAAACGCTTACGGGCACTGATCATTCTTATTGTTGGTCGATCAGGGGGCTACTTGGATATGACCTCATATTGAGGTCGAGACGGAGACTGGGACTTCACGGCTTTGCATTCATTCTTACAGCCGGGGTTTTCCGGATGGATGGATTTCAATTTTTTTTTTTTTTGCTCTTCCTTTTTTCTTTACTTTTTCTTTTTTGGGAAGCCAGACTGCTGCAGTTGGGTTGATGCCTACCCATGTAGAACGGAAGGGAACTGAGGTGACGAGGTGTGGTTGGGAAACTGGGGCTGGAAAAGGAAGGAAACTTTGGAAACAGGAAGGCATGGAAGGGAGGAAAGGAGGAAGGGGACATCTGGGGGTAACACCGCGACGAGGCCAGGCCCAATTAATGCTGGACGAACTGATGAAAAAAAAACATCCGACTTCTTTCTTGACTGGTTATGATTACTCTTCTTACACACAGGCAATTGAACGCGTTTTTCTTTCCTCATCAAATCCATCTCTATGTCTATCCCCATCTCTGTGCCTTTCTGTTCATATCTTCAACGAGCGCTACTGACGGCCGTATCCTTCCTCGCACGCGCCCTTCCTCCCGATGGGATGGTAAAGTTCGAACTCGGCCGTGCATGCGACTGTCACCACCAAGTCCAACACAACTACAACTCAGGCATCCCAACCATCAGGATTAGGGCCATTTCAGCTGAACTAGGCCTCGACCGGTCCAACCCACCGGTACCGCTCCGTAGAAGTTGGTGGCATACAAACTTGGTACGTTTTGGTCATGACTATCGCGGACTAATAAACTATCTCTAGGTTACCTCAAGCTTCAGGACCCTAACGTGCCTACCTTTTTCGCATCTCGCACCAATCACTCAAACCTACCACCTGGACTAGGTCGTCTACCTGGGTACCTACTCTGTTCGCCAGGAGGCGCCAATCTGACGAACCGCCAAATGCTCCAGCCACCCCCC
>QGQB01000090.1:0-110739 GCA_003385265.1 Neonectria hederae | reverse complement strand
ACCCCCCCCCCCCCCCCAGCGTCGTCTCAGCACACAGTACTAGATCTTACAGCATGCGACAAACACTGTACGTGCTGGACCCCGGGTGTCGTACTAACTGAGCTGAGCTGAGCTGAGCTGGCTGATCTCAACCCAGCAAGACTCGATCTCACGTCCATTGCTGATTGGTTCCATCCCCCTCGCGATGGGGGGAGCTTCAGCTGTCCTGGCCCCCGCCACCATGATTCTGCACGGGAAGAGGCCAACTTGATCCTGACCCCGCGCAACCAAGCCAAGGGTCCAAGTCTCCGAGCCAGGTCTCCAAGGATACGGGCCTCGATCCGCCCACCGCAAGTCATCCAACCCATGCTTCTGCGTGCGTGAGCTCCGGCCGGCCCATTCTAAAGCCCCTCTTCCGCCTCCTTGGCCTTGGCCTTGGCCTTGCCTTCTCCTTTTCTCGCTCGTCAGACGCCTCTAGCTCAAACTTTCATTGCCATACTCCGGCTCTGTTGCTCTGCTACTCCCAAGTCGCTCCTCTCAACACCAGCCATTGACCACAACCGCCGCAATGGCCAGCCTCACCATCCGCAACCTGACCATCAACACCTTAGAGCTCGTCTCTGTCGAGCGCTTCGAGAGCGAGCGTGTCCGGACCGCTGATGTCGTCTCCAGCGTGACCGGTAAGCTCTCTGGCTTCATCAATGCCACCGATTTCACCGCCCATGAAACCCGAGCCCAGGGCAAGGCCCTTCACAAGGAAAAGGCCAGCGTCCGCATTGAGCCCTTCAAGACCAAGGAGACTGAGATTCGCGCCGCCGACAAGAATAAGGAGGTCATTCGCCTCACCTTCAAGGCTGCCGACCACCACTATGAGGTCGACGTCCCCAGCCCCTCACGCAAGTCAGCCGTCATGAAGAAGCTCGACGGTGGCTCCCACGAGTTTACCGCTGTCTACACCCAGAACGGCGCCTTCCTCGCCGTCTTCTCCTCTGCTCGCCTCGACGCCTGGATGAAGGAGCTCCACGACGAGTGGCCTCTCCCGGTCCTGTCCATCCCCGGCACCCACAACGCTGCCACCCACCACAAGGCTCTCCCTTCCGTCCGTTGCCAGTCGGCGAGCGTGCCTGAACAGCTCAACAACGGCGTCCGCTTCCTAGATGTCCGCGTCTCGGCCAACCCCGACAATGATGAGCTTACCATCGTCCATGGCGCTTTCCCCATCTCGCTCACTGGCAACAAGTACTTGAAGGATTTCCTCGAAGATGTCTACGCGTTCCTTGAGAAGAACCCCAGCGAGGTCATCATTCTGAGTCTCAAGCGCGAGGGCACTGGCAAGGGTACCGACCAACAGATGGGCAAGTACCTCAAGCACAGCTACGTCGATAAGAAGCGCAGTCGCTGGTGGACAGAGCCCAAGGTGCCTACCCTAGGCGCCGCCCGTGGCAAGATCGTCATCATTCGCCGCTTCGCTCTCGCCGATGACATGAAGAAGGCCTGCTGGGACGGCCGCGGTTGGGGTATCGACGCCTCGCAATGGCCAGACAACTGCGAGGACGGCAAGACTGGCGGTGGGCACATCCGCGTCCAGGACTTCTACGAGGTCACCGAAACCCAGAACGTCGAGAAGAAGACCGAGTACGCTCGCAGCCAGCTCGAACGCGCCGCCGAGCAGAACTTCTTCATCTCCGCCATGGAAGGGCATAAGCCCGGCGCCAAAACGCCGCCCTTCTTCGTCAACTTCCTAAGCGCCAATTACTTCTTCAATGCCAGCTGCTGGCCCGAGCGTGTTGCCGCAAAGATCAACCCGTCCATGGTCGAGTACCTATGCATCCGCCACGGTGATGAAGGCAAAGGTCCCAAGAAGCTCAAGGTCGGAACCGGCGGCACCGGTATCCTTGTCACGGATTGGGTAGGCGCTCACGACGATTGGGACCTCATCCGGTGTGTCGTCGGAATGAACGCGAGACTGCAGCATAAAAGGTAAGAGCGCGGCGTTTAGAACGGAAAAAATGTTTTGGATAGGGACACTTGGTGTTGGAATGTTGAATTTGGTTGGACCAAAGGTGGGTTACACGCCACAACATGGAGTATCTACAGATCTTCTAGCCTCATTCATCACTTATTGATCAAGAAATAATATTCAACAAGCAGACACTTGTATTTCATTTCATACTAATTTATCTTTCACTGATGTCATCAGGATTGTCAAAAGATCTGTCGAGTACAGTTAGCCTCTGGTGGCCATTTTCATAACGTAACAAAATAGTGTTTGAGGGGCCATGTCAGTTCTCCAAGGTGAATTGGGTTGGTTCATCATGATGAACTCAGGTAATGAATAGGTTTTATCATCAAATGGTGGGTTGCGAGGGTGGGTAAAGAGCAGTGTGCCTTACCATTAGACTAATCAGAGCCGGGGAATGCAAACATGCAATAGGTCTACCTATGGTCAAGCTGGTCAGCTTGGGATTCATCCAGCATGCGAGACAAAACAAGGCCATAATCTAGCAGACGGTTAGTTGGGAGCCGTCACCGTAGGAGCACATGGAGACATACCGATGGATATCAGAAGTTGTTAAGTTGTGTTCATGTCCCAGCAATCCGAAGATCACCGAGTCAAACAGTGTGAATACGTTTGAACTGCTCATCACAAACGCATCGAAGCAATAGGGGACATGTTTTGTTCTAGTACCTGAATTCATAGAGTCAGCCGCCAATTCTACAGCCAAGCATCAACAAGAATCCAATTCCAGAAGCCACAATCAGGTGACGAAGTCTCAACAAGAGGTTCCGCCGCACTCCCACCACAAGGATTTGTACGTCCTTGCTTTCTAGGGCGAGAGGCTTTGGTACTCGTTTATGTCCGCCCGTTCGTTCAAATCTTCATCATAAAGTGGGTATGATCGTAGATCGCAAAGGAGAGAGTAAAGTACCTGTCACAAGACATGTTAGCAGTTGTAACCTCCAAGTCTGCAAGAAAGAATTGCGCTTTATGATCTCCAGTCAGACAAGGCTGAAACTAGTTGCAACGTTGTCCACATAGTATATTAAGAATGAGGAATCCCTAAGGTGTCGTTTTGATCATCATACGGAGAGGGGGAGTGAAAAAAGAAGAAGAACTGTACAAACCTTTTCGATAATACACAACACGTGGCGCGTCACGGCAGGGTAAGTCGAAACCTAGAAAAGACTGTTGAATGTCAGCCAGAGTTCACCTTGGGCATGTCCTGACAAGGCTGGCTTTCAGAGCTTTCTCAGGTGAAAAATTATCTTGATCACCATTGTGTTGGTCTGATTTGGATTGTTCATTTGGATAGATCATCATAGAAAATCTGGGGACAAAAGGAAGAGGATGCCTTACCTGGAAGCAATTGAGGGTAGAACAAGCATAGGCTAGATGATGCACTTGCATCTGGTGCCTGAGCTTGCTGTGATGAAGAGGTCTGGGAAAAAGAAGAAGAGAAAATTTCTTGGTGAGAAGATATAGCTGCTGACTGTACGAGTACGCTAGCCCTCTTATGGCCTAGATAGACCCCGCAATCTGAGCCAGGGCCCGTGTGGCTGTGCAGCCGAGATCCTCCGCTATCTGCCAGTGTGGCGAATCTTATCGCCGCATAAAGACCCCGTCACCACCGCCCCAAGTGCTTGGGACTTGACCTCTACATCTCAACTCTCCAAGTCAGTTGGACTGGCACTGACAAAACATCTTCGAAATGGCGTCTCTGGAGGCGTTGTGGGGTCCAGCGACCCGACAGCTCCTTCGATTTGCCGTGGCAAAAACCACATACGTGGTTCGCGCCAAGCTGGCCGTTATAACGCGCCCGCTACAATCCGAATTCCACAACATCGGTCTCAAGACCGTCCGACTTTCACGTCAGCCAATCCATCCTGTTGCGGTTATCCGACAACAGAAGCGCAGCCCAAGGTGGTTTTCGACATCTGCGGCTCAGAACATCAGCCGTGTGGCCAAGAGGTTCATCAGCACCGAACCCAAGTCTACCCGATTCGACCGATCCAAGCTCCCATCGTCCAGCACCTCGCAACGAGTTGGACGATTCTCTGGCCGAGCTCCTTTTGCCAGCACCCTTCGTCCAAACTTGACGGGCGGAGCTCTGCCTCGATCTGCCGGTGGATATAGCTTAGGTGGTGGTGCTCGGTACTTCTCGCATACACCGGCAGCTCCGGCGCAGGTGGTCCAGAATGTCTCCCAGGCAATGAGGGCCTTCTTCCTCTCCGGCCAGAAGCTTCGGTACGATGGTTTGGGTTCTCGAGGTGAACGACAGTACCGTGCTGTTTCACCTGTGGAGGACGAGGCGATGCACAAGTTCTCCTCTATCCCTCTCACCGCCCCCGGCTCGTTCATCGACTTCAACCTCAGCCCTACCGTGACCGCCCTCAGCCCTCTTGCTGCGGCCATTCCGGTTGCGTCTGAGACGACTGGCTTCAAGTCCGAGGCTGCCGCTGGCGCCTCTCTCAACACCGAGGGACTCCTCGATGTTCTCTCTGCTGACTTTGGTCGAGCATTGAAGGACTTAGCAGCTATCTATGCCGACCTTCGTCGACTTGCCATTTTAGGTGATCTTCCAATTCTTTTAGAACAAAGAAACATTCTCCGAGTTAGATTCCCCGGCGTCGACGCTGAAACCATTGAGCGGTTATGCGATGACATTGGGATTCAGCGTGGGCTTGTGGGCGAGGATCCCAACTTTGGTCTTGCAGCCGGTGTTCCGATGGCTCTCAAGTTTCCATTTGCACCCGACGTCCCCAAGTCTCTCATGTCTCTCGGCGGCTCAGTCCGATCAGTTGAAGGTTACGACTGGGATGCATCGTCGTCGTTAGATGATGACTTTGTCCAAGAGGCTTTTATGGAAGGCATAGTCGATAACCCGTGGCTGTCTGATCCTGAAGGTTATGAGACGATGTCGCCTCCTCCAACCTCTTCCGAGCACGCATCGGAGGAGTATGAGGGCCTCGAGGGAATCTACAGGTTCCTAGAGGAATGTGATCGAGGCCAAGGGATGGTCGGTTGAGTTTCATTGGAGCGAAACGGAATGTTAGGCTTTTTTGAGCCACAAATTGAAACGATCTACACTCTTTTATACAGTTTGAAACGATACCAAATAGCTTGGTTCTAGACCAAGAATTAGCCATCAATTGATTTCTTTGAGTTTTGTAAGCGTCAAGAACTAATCATTGTGAGGTGCTTTCTTACCAGGACTCCGGCCGCAGACATGGCATCTTCACACATTGAGGTTCCCCAGTATCTTCATGCTTTGTTGTGGAACGTAGGAGCCTTTGTTTTTTGTTTTGTTTTTTGGCCACTCGTCAAGAACAGTTGCACTGTTCTTAGATTCCCGGTCCGTCTTCTGACATCCTCCTCGTTTGAGACTTCATACGTTGCTCTGGCATGGTGAAATGGGTTTGTTGCGAACGGCGATCGGGAGGCTTCTGGTCTAGCAAGGTGGTCTCTGTTGAAATGTTCTGAAGTAGCATGCCAAAGGAGATAAGCTGGGCGCACCGATGCTGGCATTCAATGGAAGACGAAGAGTCCATTGTTGCGATGGTGGATGTTGTGTAAGGGAGATGATGCGGACGGGAGGTCAAGCAGCCCCCGCCTAAATAGTGGCACAGCGGGTGGCATGGCAGATATGGCAATTGGGTGGGGCTTAGACGTACCTTTATTAATGATGAAGAAAAAAACATTCAGGGTATGCAACGCCCCCTAATAATCTCATGGCATAGAATGAATTCAAATGCTGCAGTAGGCGCGGGCTTTCTTGTCCTCAACGTTTAAATAAGCTTTAACTCCGACCAAGACTGAGATTACTGCCAATTTGATTAACATGGCTGCGACCATACAGTAATAGGCCAAAAGTCTCCATATACCCCCGCACTCACACCATCCCTTTATTTAGCATCACTAACTTTAATGCACAATTAATCAGTTAATTAATATACATTATTTAAAAAGAAATCATCACTAGATAGCCCTAATCCTAATATTTAATATTATATATACTAATTGCATATATAAATAATAGTATATAAGCAGTATAGTATAGACTTAATTAGCCTTAAAATCTATACTTAGTCTAATGCTACTTATACTTTCTTTATACATTTAGCTAATTCTACCTTATCTTCCTTATTATCTTTTAGCTATATTATATAAGGGTATATTAAGTATAATTTTACCTTTAATATTCTCTATATATACTTAATTAGGTTTAAATCAGGGGAGAAAGGAAGCTAATTAATATACTTAATATAATAAGTTTCTATCTAACTTTAAGTACTTTTAGCTATATAAATATATATATTATCCTACTAAAACCTCCTAATACTATTAAAGGTAGGAAGGAAGCCCTTAGTAAGTATAACTTAATATAACTAAGCTAAAAACCTACCTCTAAGGGCTTCTTAATCCCTAATTATCTTAATAATCTTAATCCTTTGAATCTTCTAGATTACTACTTAAAATATAAGGGAAAATAGTACTTTAATATATATATCCTTATTAATAAAGTCTTTATTATATTTTTCCTTAGGTATTTAGAAGTCTTAGGTATTAGGATTACTTAATTTAGACTATACTAAAGTCTTATTAGAAAATATAATCTAGATTAGTATAAGCTTATCTTAAGGTATAATTTTAAAGTAATATATCTCTATTAATTTAGCTACCCTAAGTAATTAATAATATATAAATATAAACTTAGCTTTTACTATTTCTTTTATAATAATTAGTCTCTTTAAGTATTTCTATTTATATATCTAATATTACTATATAGCTTAGTAAATAGTATAAGTACTTACTATATTACTTAACTTATATTTAAGGGTATCCTAAGTAATCTTATAATCCTTTTTTACTAATAAAATAATATATTATATCTCTAATAGTATAAGCTAATTAGGCTAACTAAGTCTCTTATTATCCTTTAGTATATAGTAAGTAGTCTAATAGTCTTTAATATATTATACTAATGAGTATATTATATTAAACTTAGCTATAATAGTATATAGGCTTTAACTATTATCTAGCTTAGCTAGTATTGCTACCCTAATCTTAGGAGAGAACTTATAGTTATATTAACGATTAGTGCTTAGTTTAGCACTAAAACGGCGTCCTTCTGATATCTTAAGCAGAAGTTGTGGTAGTTTGAAGAGAAAGAGGGGTTGGAGACGCGATGGTGTTTTGACACGCTAAGTGGGGCTGTACGGAGACTTATGTCCCAAAACTGTATATATATAAGATGGCAGAACGGTCTGTCAGAGGAGACGGCTTGACAGAAAAGACAACAGATGGTCTACCAAGAGAGGATGATTTCAAAGGGAGGGGGGGGAAAGACAGCGATTACACAGACAAACAACTGCGATTGCGTTGATCATTCGTAAATCTCAGTACCTCATCTCAACTCTTTGCGATATTTAATGCTCCCGTCACCACCTGATAATTCACCTTAAGTGACAAGTCCTGAGCTACCGCTCACAACCTCAAATTCTGCTGCCTGAGTAACATCGCTCGACATATCCACCTCTAAATCCCAGCCATGGCCCGCAACTCCGACCTTCTATCTCGATAATCCTCTTCGTTTTCGCCTCTTCGACCACCCGCCAAATGTCTGCGTCGCACCGCATCGGACAGCGCGTGTCCTACGACGGCGCCCTTTGCACGGTGAAGTTCATCGGCAACGTCGCCGGCACCACGGGCACCTGGCTCGGCGTGGAATGGGACGACTCCGCCCGCGGCAAACACAACGGCTCTCATAAAGGCGTCCGCTACTTCTCATGTAACTCACAAATGGCAATCGTCATTTCTCGCGGGAGAAATAAAGAAAAAACTCTTCTCTAACCCATCCTCATAACAGGCCGCTCAAAGTCGCCCACCGCCGCGTCCTTCGTGCGGCCGTCGCGCCCAGCCGACCCGCCGCGCAGCTTCCTCGCAGCCGTCAACGCCAAGTACGCCTCGGAGTACACGCTGCCGGATGGCCGCAGGGCCGCCGAGGAGATCGTCTTCTTCGGGAAGCGCGCCGAGGAGGTCGGCTTCGAGAAGATCCGCCGCAAGCAGGCCAACATCGCTGAGCTGACCGTCGTCATCGTCGATGACCTGCAGGTAGCGAGCGCGCTGGCCGACGACGAGGAGCCCGGCGCCATCACCCGGACGTGTCCCAAGATCACACAGCTGGATGTCGGACGCAACCTGTTTGACCGGCTGCGCCCGGTGACGGATATCTGCCGCGAGCTGCCGGCCCTCCGAAGTTTGAGCATCAAGTGCGTACTGTGTCTTGTGCTACGTGCCCTGCCGCAAACAGCAGGCAAGCAGATTGCTAACACGAGCACAGGGGCAACCGGTTTCAGGGCCTCCTTGAGGATGACTCCAGGGACGCATTCGACGGCGTCAGGGAACTGGCTGTTCAGGAGACCATGATGACCTGGGAGGAGGCCTGCCATGTTGCTGCCAAGTGTCCGTCTCTAACTGCCCTGGATGCTGGGTCTAACCAGCTACACTCTCTACCTGTCGTCAACTACCGTAGTCTAGAATCCACTCTGACGACTGTCAATCTCGAGTTCAACGACTTCAGAACCCTCACAGACGTCGGCTCTCTCACTGGCCTGACCGCCCTTCGCAACCTCCACCTCAAGGGAAATAACATCGCGGCCCTAGCCCCAGAGGGCTCTGAGGCGCCCGTATTCCCGCCGTCGGTACAATATCTCGACGTGTCCTACAACGATATCCAGGACTGGTCGTTTGTGGACCATCTTCTGAAGCACCTCCCGGGTCTAACAGGCCTGCGAATCAGTCACAACCCAGTATACGATGCCGCCCATGTCGAAGCCAGCCCGGCTTCATCAGAAGAGTCCCACATGTTCACCGTCGCCCGTCTCGCGTCGCTCAAGTCCCTCAACTTCAGCCAGGTCACCGCCGCCGATCGCACAAATGCGGAAATGTTCTACCTTTCTCGCATTGGCAAGCAGCTTGCGGCTGTTGCGGAAACCGAAGAGGCCGACATCCTGGCGCAGCACCCCCGCTACGCGGAGCTCTGTGAAATCTACGGCGAGCCGAGCATTCTTCGTCGGCCAGACATCAACCCGGCCTTCCTAGACGCGCGCCTGATCACGGTCAGGTTTCATTACCAGGGTGGCGGCGAGAAGGCCACCAAGATCCCCAAGTCGTACGACATATACGCGGTTAAGGGCATCGCGGGGAAGCTCTTCGACTTGGCTCCCCTGAAGCTGGGCTTGGTCTGGGAGACGGGGGAATGGGACCCCGTGGCTGGGTTCGACGATCAAGAGGGGGACAGCAGCGACGAAGAAGACGCCGAAGAGGAGAGGGAGCGGCAGGGTCTCGATGCACATGCAACGGAGGATACCTTGGGCAAACCGGGACGATGGGTCAAGCGAGAGGCCGAGCTGAAAGATGGCCCGAGACAGCTCGGGTACTGTGTTGATGGGCTTGACGTCAAGATCAGGGTAGAAGCAAGATAGAAGGAAACATTTGCTTGGCTGTTGTTTGCCTTCGGGCAAACGAAAAGCAGCAACCCATCGCACAACCCCAGCAAACATGTTGCTCCCGTCTCCGCATGACCTCATTAGATATAAGAGCGTCCCCTCTACGACTCAGCGGCAACCAACTTGTCTTTCCATCACCGTTCCGCCCTCTCTCTGTGTCTTTCAGACGCCTTTAGTCAACGATGCCTTCTCCCAAGCCTCAGTTCTTTCTCATCCGCCCGGGACTCGAGCGATTCACCACGGCCGGCGAACTCATCGTCCAACCCGGGAAGATTGTTCCCCTGATCCCCATCGACCTGCTTCCAGAGTGGCTGGAGGTAGTCGGGGTCCCTCGGTATCTCCGGCCAGACCAGACAACCGGGATGAACAACCTGGGGTCCTTCCACGCCGAGACCGAGACCTACCGGCTCAAGTTCATCCGTCCTGACGAGGACACGGAGAGCCAGGACGCAGCCAGTGACGACACAAACGAGTCTACCGTCCACTCGCCTTCACATAGCACTGCTTCATCGCAGCCACCATCGCGCGTCGAGAGTTCCGCGGCCAGCAACACCACGCCCAAGCCCGCTAAGCGTGTATCACAGGGCCTTGCAGCCAGCCGCCACAACCCTCTCAACAGCAGCAGCAACAACAGCAACAACAGCAACAACAGCAACAACAGCAACAACAGCAACAACAACACGGTACCGGCTGAACGCATCGCCTCCCCTCCCCATCCGCCTGCACTGCGAGCAGCCAAGAAGCCGGTCAAAACCAGCCCCTCGTTCTGCCGTCACTGGTGCCACCACGGAACGTGCAAATGGGGCCTGGCCTGCCGCTTCCAGCACGTCATGCCCGACGACTTGGAGGGGCTCTCGACGGTTGGCCTGGCGGACTTCCCGGACTGGTGGCTAGCGGCCGTCGGCGTGCTCCCGATGCCGCCGGGATCCCGCGACATGGGGGCGCACAAGCCCCCGAAGGAGCGGAAGCAGAAGAAGGTGCCGGCCAACATCAATAGTATACAGGCCTCGCTTCCAAAGGAGAAGACTCTCGTCAGTGAGTCCCGCGGTCCATCCGTGCTGGACGAGGACTCGGAGATGGAAGATACCATTCAGGAGCAGGGAGGGCTTCATCAAGAGCTCGTGGTTGACCCGGACGAGTACTTGATTGAGATGTGATGGCGACCCAACCCAACCCAACCCAAACACGGGTTTATTTTAGTCTACGGATAGGCACCGTCCGATATCCATCTCCGTGCAGGTAGCAATACGCACGTAGCCGTATACGAAAACAGTTTGTTTCAGTAGCTAAGGGGCTAATTCACATGTTGTTTGTTTGCCCCCATTCTTAGTTGCGACCTGTGTAACTTAAGTCCGTAAATCCAAATGCCGAAATCGCGACGTCCGGAGTGGGCATGTGGAGCGGGCTTGCGGACGCTAAAACCAACTGGGAGGGTCACGTAACAAAGTGCGGATGCTTCAAGCAATCCTCGAACGGCCTTTTGTTTGTCAGCCTTAGGTAAACCCGTATGGACCCATCGGCTTTCCATGATTTTGGATGTAAAGCCGAACATGCCTCGCGGGTTTGCGTGGAGTTTAGCATACTAGTGTGTCATGTTGGGATCATACATGTTGGATAGTAGTTTCAAAGGACTTGTTATATAAGATGATCATCGGGTCGAGAAAGTAGCAATCGATCAACATCAGAAACATTCTGTCTTCATCCCATACCACGATATCTCGCCTTTTCTGCACCTCGTATATCAAAGCGTCATCATGGCTCAAATTCTAGGAAAGCAGGTCGGTGCTATTGGCTTCGGCCTCATGGGTATGTCTTCCCAATGATATCAGCGTCGTCAACCCCATGACTAGTCTAACATCCTCAGGCTTGACCTGGAGACCAGTTCCCCCGCCCCTAGATCAGGCGTTGGAGGCGATGCGCACAGCCCTCAAGAATGGCTGCACTGTGTGGAACGCCGGCGAGTTCTACGGCACGCCCGAGACAACAGCATGACCGTGCTCAAGCACTACTTCACCAAATATCCCGAGGACGCTGACAAGGTCTCCCTCTTCATCAAGGGCGGCGTAGACATCAAAACCCTTGCTCCCGATGGATCGCCCGAACGCATCCGGAAATCACTCGACAACATCATTGCTCAGCTCGCTGGAACCAAGAAGGTCGACGCCTTCGCATGCTCCAGGAGAGACCCTAACGTTCCTCTTGAGATAACTCTCGGGGTCATCCAAAAGGAGTACATTGACACGGGCAAGATTGGAGGTGTCTACATTTCCGAGTGCAGCGCCGAGACCGTTCATGAGGCTTCCAAGTACGCTAAGATCCTGGCGGCCGAGATCGAAGTGAGCATGTTCAGCACCGACTGTTTGAAGAACGGCGTTGCTACGGCCTGTGCCCAGTATAACATCCCGGTGCTGGCATACTCCCCCGTTGGAAGAGGAGTACGTTGAACACGCAGTCCTTCGCTTCGACACGACTAACAGAAAACTAGATACTCACGGGCAGATTCACGGATGCTTCCCAATTCAAGGAGCTGGGAGTGGTTTCTCACTTCCCGCGTTTCCAGCCCGAGGCGCTCCAGCACAACCTGAAGCTCGTCGACCAAGTCAAAGCTCTCGCAGAGAAGAAAGGGTGCACCCCGGCGCAACTTGCAATTGGCTGGGTGTATGGTCTTAGCAACCGCGACGGACTGCCTACCATTATCCCTATCCCGGGAGCCACTACCGCGTCCCGGATTGAGGAGAATGCCAAGGTCATCGACCTGAGCGAGGAGGAGATGAAGGCCATTAGTGACATTGTGGACAGCTTTGAGATCTCTGGAGGCCGATACCCTGCGGGAGCGCCAACCAATACTTGAGGGGGACGCCGAAGCTATCTAGGCTTGTAGTCTATTAGCAGCGTCCGGATAGACAGAGAGCGACAAAAATGAGCAAGATCGTATCTGGATCAGCGAGAAGTTATCAACATAAGACCAAAATAGCGCAATGCTAAGATGGTCTTCAGAATTGCAGAATTCATAAAAATGAATACATCATGAAAGTGTTTGTAGTAAGGGCAAGTGAGGGACAAGACTTACCATGAGCAGCTATATCGTCATGCTATGAGCTCCTCAACAGCGGCAAAGCATTAGACTCCCGGACGGTCGTAAGAAAAACTCCAAGATGGAACCAGACTGATTCATGGCGCATTTCGCGTATGGCGCGGCACCTTACCCGTGTCGAGAACAATTAAGAGGAGAGTTTGGAGAGAGGAGAGCAGTGTCAGAAAACTTGATATGTGGAGTTGGAAATAGTCTCACGTGACAGTCTACTCAAACATCCACACAGCACCTCAGCATCTGCCACACTCCTCAAGTTAAACTGAAATCTATATTTCAGACAGTTCGTACTCTTTCGTATGTACATTTTACTTCTTGCCAGGTGTATATATATACCTCGAAGTGATTACTGTTTAAGTACGGCCGACTTCGTTGTATCAAATTTTTTGTCTTGACCATGAATGGTAGTGGATTACTGTTGTTCTAAAAACAGCTCCATCAATAAACTCTCCCCGGTGCCTTCGCCCCACAGTGCTACAGGTTAACGTAGAAAAGATGTCACCACCGTTCACGGCTAAATATCACGGATCTCATTATTGAACAAAACGGCCTCTAAGCAGACAATGATTATAGTATTTTCCTATAGTTTTTCATGTGCAGGGTAACGAGCAGCAAAATGCCATTAATCACAAACCGACTTGAGAAAACAAGTAAGATAATTATTCTGTTTCGAAGTCGTTGATCGTTCTAATCATAGTCTTTGGGGTATACTGGAGAAGTACTATTGCCAACAATCTCAACAACAGAACTGAATATGTCCAGTGTGCTGCCTACTAATACTCCAATAACAGCTCGCTAATCCATGACCGCACCATTCAGGCCAACCGCCTCAAGGCGATTCACAAGCTTCTTCACGTTCGTCCAGTCCTCGTTCTTCAGCCCCTCCTTGCCGCCCAAACCGCTGGCTACCTCGAATACGGTCAAAGAGCCATCAATTCCACCAGTGGCCAGGCGCTTGCCCTCATTCGGCTCCCATGCCACCTTGTTCAGACTCTTGGACAGCATGGTCCTACCATCCTTTCGGGAGCTGGGCGATATCCGCGAAACAGGTTCTTCGGTTTCCACGGCAATATCCCAGAGCTCGAGCCAGCCGGCGCCGTCCACCAGCGCGAAGACGCTGGGCTTGGTAGGAGACCACTTTGCGTCGTACACGACATCCTCTCGTACGAAATCAATCAACGGTGCAATGCTACCGTCCCCTGTGCCAATCGTGGAAGTAGCTGCAGGAGCGCGAACTTTCCAGAGTTTGACGCTCCAATCCAAGGACGATGAAATCACCAAATCGCCGAGATCAACCGGCCCTCTAGCGGGATGAAAGTCGACCGACATGACAGGCGCGGTGTGACCCTTGTAGCTGATCTTCTTGTCGACGCCAGCCTTGGCCCCGGCTCGGTCATATCTGTGGCAAGGGAAAATAGTACCCTCCTCACTGCCCACGAGGAAGAAAGTGGGGTCGGTCTGAGGGAAGGACAAGCAAGTAGGGCTCACGTCCTCGACCGCAACCTTGGCCTGACTAGGGTTCTTCAGCTCGAGGAGTTCCTGCGGCTGCGCAAACACATCCATGCTCCAGCCACAGACGACACCATCCGTCGAGCACGAGATGATGTTATTGGCGTTTTGAGTACCGACAATGTCGACGGAGTAGATGGGATGAGCATGCCCATACCCTGTTAGTGGTGTTTTCTGAACAGGCGCTGCCTTGGCTCTCGTATCCCAAAGCAAGACCTGACCACTGTACGAACCGCCAATAATGAGGTTGTTGTGGTAGGGGGAGAACTTGGCCGTCAATATATCGGACTGTGCGGTGAAGACAAACTCCGGGCGGTCCTGCATGTGAAGATTCCACACCTGAACTAGGCCATCAGGCTCATGGGGAGCGGTGGGGTTCTTTGTGTAGGATGCAAGGAGCAGCTCGCCGAACTTGGGTGAGAAGTCAATTCCACTGATCATCCGTTTCTTAGACCAACGGTCGTCGAAGAATTGAGCCACCTCCTTGATGCGGTGCTTTCCGCGACCGCCCGTGTTGCCGCTTTCCTCATCCTCGTCGTCCACATCCTGGCCTTGGAGGGCATAGTCCGTAAGGATGTCGTAGTTCTCCTGGTCGAGGGCTCTCTCAATCACCTTGGTTGACTTGTCGAGGAAGTCGATGAACTCATCAGACTGCGCCACCGCATCAAGTTCTTCTGTAGTGAGGTTTCTTGAAGGATGGTTTGTTGACGAGAGTGTGCTTTGAGGCACGACACCGTCAGTGAGAAACTCTTTGGTAGCCCTCAGCTCCTCTTCGATCTCCTCCCTGATCGTCTGTCGTAGTTCTTCTTCCCGATCTCGTTCCCTCCTGCTCAGCCGCTTGCTGGGCGAGGAAGTTGTTCCAGGCAAGTCATCCGCTTCTGAAATTAGTGATTGTGCTCTCGGTCTGTTGGGGAGCATCCAGTCCTCGGTGGTCTGGACACCCTTGCTGTAGGAAAAGACCTCTTTGACTGGCGATGGCGGGCATTCATAGACGGTCGTGAGGGGGGCAGTGGTGAGGCTGAGGGGTCGCGGGGGAGCCTGAACGCTGGAAGGGGGAGCAGTCTCGGAGGTTTCATTGCTAATTTCACCGGCACTGAGAACGCTGTTGGGACGGCTGCCGCGTGGAGCGGGGGAGGCGGCGCCTCCTGTTGAACCCGGCCTGCTGTCGCCGGTGAGGATTTCGAGGAGGTGCTCGATCTCGCGGCGGCTGTCTGCTCTTCCGGGCGTCGGCGATATCAACTGCAAGGGAGCAAGCGTTAACGTGGATCGTGGGCGCGAAACACCGAGATATCGCCAAACTCACGTCGCTGGGGCCGCCGATACTAGGGCGGCCGGCGGTGCTTTGGCTGGCCCGAAGCTCCCTCTGCCGCTTAAGCTCTGCGAGCTTTGCTCTCTTGGCAAGAATCTCATCTCGACGTTGTTGCATTGTGCTCGGTCCACAATCCCATTGCGGGACGGGCAGATCGCTGGGGGAGCTATTCGCGAGATGGGACGGTGAGGAAGCGAGGGGTCGGGCGATCCAAGAGAAGAGATTCGCGCGGGGGGAGCTGGGAGCAAGAACAGGGGAAAAGGGTGCCTGGCGCGTCTCGGCAGTTGATGTATCCTTGATGTGAAGGGAGGTTCGCGTCGTCGTGCAAGTGTAGAATCCGTCCAGGTGATGATGTCCCTTTGACGTTTTGGCGATCGATCCGCAGCTAAACTCGCCAATAAGACGAGATGCTGAGGTCCCCAGCGCCCCCTGCAGGGGACCACTGCACCGCGCCCGCCAGAGGGCGTTATGGGGGTCCCAGTACGTACCTGGAGTCTCGTGGCCCAAGGGGGAATGGACCAGACACGTGATCCCGCCGGCCGGGCTCACTGGCTTCAGCTCGTCCGAGCTCCCAGCCGCTGGGCGGTGGTTTCGCTGCGAACTGGAAAATCTGCGACTTTTCCCGAGGACTTTTCCATTTCTTCACCTCACGCCGACGAAGTAATTCCCTCGAGCCACCCCGACAGGGTCCATTGACAAGCCATTGTCGACCCCGAATATTCCATCAACCTTCCTTTCGCTTTCCCACACCGTCGCGCCCTTTTGCGACCCTCTTCCCAATGGCCTCGACCGGAGTGAACGTGCGTGTTATCCCCCCCGATTGCCCGCTCGACCGTGGCCCAACCCCGAGCACCCCAACCTCGATCATCCCAACCATCGAGCAAAGCGGCGTAATCAATCGCAGCGGATCTGGACCAGGAGGCTAATTGGATGACGTGCAGGTTCTACGGTGGTCTGCTCTCGGACTGGGTGTCTTTTACGGCTTCACCCACCAGCGGACAATCACCAGCACCCAAAAAGCCCAACATGCCAAGCACGAGTATGAGCAAAAGGAGAAGTTGATTCAAGCGGCAAAGGCGGAGTTCGCCAGGAAGAACAACCCTGCCCCCCCATCGGCGAACGATGGTATGTTAGCCGGATCTTTGGGCAACTGATTGCCCTTGCAATCAATTCCCGCCCTCAGCCTCCCGGGAGCAATATACTCCAGAGGATAGCTCGGACTAACTAGTGACGTAGTCATCACCGACCCTGCCCACCCTAACTTCGACCTCGAGAAGCTGCTGTTGAAGGTTGCTAATGAGAACCCGTAAATTTGGGTCTGGACGACGAATGGAATTCACTGACAAGGAGGAGGAGGACACTGGGAGGACATTGCAACGGCGAGCATATCAGCCAACCGCGGGGATCCCAAGTCCTGCCGAGGCATAATCCGAGTTTCGACCAAGACTTGGTGTATGATTGAGGATACACGTGGCGGCACTGCATAGAGGTTTCCTAGGTCCCTGTTTTACAATGATTGAGCAGGTGTACAATACACAAAATTAGATGACAATTCGCCAATGGGACAGCGTGTGTCCTATTTTTATGAGATTTCTCTGTCATTGATTTAGCTAACAATGAATGTTATAGTCGATGGCGTGTCTCTGACGTATCGGCTCCTACGGGACGCGCCTTTCTCGGCAATGAATGTAAGTAAGGCTGGCTATGGCGCTTGCTGTCACTTGAGGTGACATTGAATGATAAGTGAGGACAGTAACCCAGAAGCCTCCTAAATGCTATTAAAAAAATCATTGAGCGACACATGCTTAGCTCTGATAAGCTCAATTGCAAAAAGCTGAGAGGTCACTGCGAGATGTTCTTCCCGTAGCTCGGGTTGACGTAAATGGTATCTAGAGAGTGAATTCACTGATGGCTATTGGATGCCGTGCTTCATGAAAAGGGAACCGGAAAAACCCTGGTCCCTGCCGCGCGTGTGAGCTTCGTGTCGAGGTACGTACCGCGGTATCCACCTCCCCTGCGCCATCCGTTGATTGGCGCAGGTAAGCTCCAAGCTGTCCTCTCGTCTTCGTCTTGGAGGTGACAACTGGGTTTCGGCTTCGACAAGTTGCATCAACTCGAGCGCAACCATCGTCGACATTCCTGGCCATCATGACGGCCATATCCCAGGATCTCCTATCGGGAGCGACGGCAACGAAAGCGAGAACATTGCTGCGAGTTGTCATCCTTCTTTTCATTGCCGGTGCTGCTATTTCCAGCCGTCTCTTCTCCGTCATTCGTAAGTGTTCCAGACAAGCTTTCTCGCCTTGGCTGGGAGCTGCCTCCCCGTTGACGACGACAATCCATCGAGTCTCTTGCTAACGCACTTCGCACAGGTTTCGAGAGTATTATCCACGAGTGTCAGTCAACCCTATCGACTCCTCGACTCCCTTGCAGTGACGTGCTGACCATGCCATAGTCGACCCGTGGTTCAACTTCCGAGCGACGAAATACCTTGTTGCCAATGGATTCTACAAGTTCTGGGATTGGTTTGATGATCGAACATGGCATCCTCTCGGTCGGGTTACCGGAGGCACCCTGTATCCTGGCCTGATGGTCACCAGCGGCGCCATCTACCATGCTCTCCGAGCTCTCACTATCCCCGTCGACATCAGAAACATCTGTGTCCTTCTCGCGCCCGCCTTCTCGGGTCTCACGGCGTACGCGACATATCTCCTAACTAACGAGATGACTACCTCGCCCTCCGCTGGTCTCCTTGCTGCCATTTTCATGGGTATTGCGCCTGGCTATATCTCGCGATCTGTCGCCGGCAGTTACGACAACGAAGCCATTGCCATTTTCCTTCTTGTCTTCACCTTCTTCCTTTGGATCAAGGCCCTGAAGCTCGGTTCTATGCTCTGGGGTGCGCTGTGCGCCCTCTTCTATGGCTACATGGTGGCGTCGTGGGGTGGTTATGCCTTCATTACCTGTCTGCTGCCTATGCACGCCTTCGTCCTTATCTGCATGGGCCGATACAGCACTCGACTCTACGTCAGCTACACGACGTGGTACGCTCTCGGCACACTGGCCAGCATGCAGATTCCTTTCGTTGGTTTCCTGCCTGTCAAGACCAGCGAGCATATGCCTGCTCTGGGTATGACCAATGTGACCCTTAACTCAATTCGTTTCTGACATGTTGAACAGGCATCTTCGGCTTCCTTCAGCTCATTGGGTTCATTCAATTCGTGCGATCCGCAATCTCTGGACGCCAGTTCCAGACTTTCCTTGTTACTCTCTTGGTGGCGACGTTTGGCCTTGGTATCGCGGGTCTGGTCGGCCTCACTTCCCTGGGATACATTGCTCCCTGGAACGGCCGATTCTACTCTCTCTGGGATACCAGCTACGCCAAGATCCACATTCCCATTATTGCGTCCGTGTCCGAGCACCAGCCGACCGCCTGGCCATCGTTCTTCTTTGATCTCAACTTTCTTATCTGGCTCTTCCCCGCCGGTGTGTATCTGTGCTTCCAGAACCTGCGAGACGAGCATGTCTTCATTGTAGTCTACGCTATGTTCGGAAGCTACTTCGCTGGTGTCATGGTCCGTCTCATGCTTACCTTGACCCCGGTGGTCTGTGTTGCCGCCGCCATTGCTGTGTCGCAGATCCTCGACACATACCTGTCCCTTGACCAACCCAAGGCTGAGGAGACCCAGGCTGAGAGCACTGACGGCTCTTTCAAGAAGGCAAAGGGTGGCCTCAGGGCTACAGAGAAGCCCAACGTTGGCATTTACAACACCCTCTCCAAGGTCGTCATCACTGGTGCCATGACCATTTACCTGCTCATGTTTGTCACTCACTGCACATGGGTTACCTCCAACGCCTACTCATCGCCTTCCGTGGTGTTGGCTAGTCGAATGCCCGATGGTAGCCAGCACATTATCGATGACTATCGTGAGGCCTACCAATGGCTCCGCCAGAACACCAAGGAAGATGCCAAGATCATGTCGTGGTGGGACTACGGTTATCAGATTGGTGGTATGGCCGACAGACCCACACTGGTCGACAACAACACGTGGAACAACACTCATATTGCGACTGTCGGAAAGGCCATGAGCTCTCGTGAGGAGGTCAGCTATCCTATTATGCGACAGCACGAAGTCGACTATGTTCTGGTCGTCTTTGGTGGTCTCCTTGGCTACTCAGGAGACGACATCAACAAGTTTCTCTGGATGGTTCGTATTGCCGAAGGTATCTGGCCCGACGAGGTCAAGGAGCGTGATTTCTTCACTGCCCGTGGCGAGTACAAGGTCGACCATGATGCTACCGAGACTATGAAGAACAGCTTGATGTAAGTTTTAGCCCAGTAGCCTTGACTATGTTCAGATGCTAATAATTCGCCATAGGTACAAGATGTCGTACTACAACTACAACACCCTCTTCCCCTCGGGCCAGGCCGTTGATCGAGTGCGCGGTGTCCGTATGCCTGACGTGGGCCCCGTTCTCAACACCGTTGAGGAGGCCTTCACCAGCGAGAACTGGATCATCCGTATCTACAAGGTCAAGGACCTTGACAACGTTGGCCGTGAACACGGTGCTGCCGCTGCGTTTGAGCGGGGTCAGAAGAAGAAGAAGACTCAGAAGAAGAGGGGTGCTCGAGTCCTTCGGGTTGATTAGACTCTGAGAGCGATAGGAGCGCATCGGATGGAAATAAATTGGGCCGAAATGGTTCCCATGTAGACAAAAGCGCATTTGCAATGTATACCACTGTATGATTTGATCTGAAACAGAAACAGACTGGACCGTTGAGACTGTTTGCAACATGTGTTAGAAAGCTCCACGTGGGAGTTGTGGCTTGGTGGTGTCTTGTGATTGGTCGAGGCGGGTTCCTCGTCAAACGGAGGAGACGTTGTCAACGATTGACTGATGAGTTGTTGGATGTGATGCGACTCCGTTTGCGATTGCGGCATGAAATAATAAGTAGGAAGAAGCGATGCAAACAACAGTTGCTTCTTGTGATATATAAGATATGAGACTTTCAGCTTCTGGCTCTGGATCTTTCCTCTCTTTCTTCTCTTCACATATCTTTACATCTCTTTACCATTCCAAGATCGAGTTTCAACATACAATTATCCGCACTTACTCTGAATCCTCTAGGAGGAATCAGAAGAAGCCACCACGCTAGAAACGTGAAGGAGAATACCCCGAGAAAGAACCAAGAAAGACCTGATATTGGGAATTATTCGTGGAGCGCGAGGTAAGCAACCCACCCTTGACTGATACGGATTGTCTGCTGCGAAGTAGATTTACAGTGACTGACATAATGCAGCTTAGCAATTTCGACAGCACGGAAAGGCTTTGCCCAACAGGCCTCGCAGTCTTCTGCTGTGTCTGTTAGTAGGGTTTAGGCCTCTGTCCTGAAGAAAACTGACCCTTGGGCGATTGCATCTTTCTGAGTGGCTGCCAGCTGGCAACGTCTGTCACAGAGAGAAGGTTCGGACCACACAAGTTGAAGTGACTGTCTGATCTCGGAAACGCGAAACGCGTGGGTCTCAACGTCACCTTCAACTTAACCTGTCTTCTTTGCCCGGGAACTCTTCCTTTCATACACCTCAACCCCGTCACTCTTTCACCCCCCCTTGTCCCGTCTCTTCTTCCCCCGTCCCGCCTCCCCCGTTTCTCCTCCCCGTTTCTCATCTCCAGTTTCTGACCCTCCGTCATTCGTTTCAACAAAAAAACACCCAATTTCTCGCATCTTCTGCTTTGATGCCGGCAGGCTCCTGCGAAGACAAGCACTGCTACCAGTCCATCGTGCTGCACATCTTGCTCCAGCACAATGGGCCGTGGTAGGAAGGGCTTTCACAAGAGTCGCCAGCGCACGACTGGCCTCGATCTTCTTGGTGCGGCGTTTGGACTGCCGCTCTTTCGCAAAGCACAGCGCGCTCAGAAGAGAGCCCCGCAGATCACGATTGACTACGACTCTGAGTCCGACTTTGACGATGAGTCTTACGCCAAAGAATCCGTCACCGAGCAGTCAGTTTCTTCTGTCGACGACGACGCCATTTCCGAGGCTCAGTCGTACGTCTCTGTTCCTCGACCAAGGACTTCTCGATCAAGGACCCGTTCGACCGCGAGACCGCATCGAGGAAGAAGGCCCTCGGCAACCTCGACTTCGCGCAGAGGCTCCCGTCGTCGTCATCGTCGTCGTCCAACCTCGCGACGACGTTCATCAACTCCCGTTGCGACAACCTCCGCTGCTGCTTCTTTTGTACGACCATCGGCCACTTATCCGCCACACGTTCCTGTTCATTTGTCTTCGAGACCATTCTGTATGACCCAACCAATTTCGTCCTTTTCCGATTCTGCTTTACGTCAACCTTTTGCAACTTTTCCAGTTCCAGTTCAAACGCAACAACAACAACAACAACAAGTGTATTACCAACCGCAATTTGCTTTAGTGCAAGCTCCAGCATCTGCACAGATACCTCAGTATGTGGCGAGTTCGCTAGCACAACCCGTTTTTGGATGTCCTCAACCCACGCCCCAGCAGCCGACCGCGGATCCTCAGAACCAGACTCCCAGTCACGCTTCGACTGGCTGGGCTGAAGACTCCGGGCCTTTTGCCCAGGAATTGGACCGCCTCCAGAGTGCGATTGAACAAAAGATGACAGCCCTTGCCCAACAGCCCGGGAATCAAGCACTGCGCGTCGACTTGCGAAAGCTTCAGGACCAACTCAATGCAACGCTGAACGCAGCTATAGCGACAAAGAGAGCTTCTAGCCAGACAGAACCTGCGCCAAAGGTGAGCTCGCAACTTGACGCTAACCGGACAAAGCCCAACGAAACTGTCGGCGACACTCCTGTCCAGAGAACACAACCCGATGGAGCAGATAGAAATGAGTCTTCAACCAAGCAACCCACTGGAAGGGACCGCGACGAGAAGCTAAGGGGGCACCGAGATGAGAACCCGGAACGCATTCCGCATCGGCACATTTGCTCTGGATGTGGATGTGTCCGATCAGCCCAGTTCCACGAGAAGCACCCTCTTGTTCCCCAAGCAAAGCCAATCATCAACTTCTGCGAGGTTTGCCTCCGCCGGAAAATCGACAGAGGCGTGGTGGGAGAACACCACTTCTGCTTCGGCTGCGGTCGTGCAAGATCCAAAACGTTCCAGGACCAACACCCGACTCTCCCAGGCGACCCCATCCTCCCAAACTACTGTACATCGTGTTTGAACGAGATGAGAGCCGATGAAGGAATCACTGAGGACTCTGTACTTGGCGTGGTAAGTACTGCACATGTGAGTCTGAATCACTTCTAACATTCTATAGAGCTCGGAAACTGACACGAAGACGAAAAATAAAAAGAAGAAGAAGAAGAGCCGCATGCCTGATGTAGAGGAGGAGGACTGCGATTCCCTCCGGGCTCACCTTCATTCTGACCCTCGCGGTGAGAGAGGCCGAGGCAAAGGCAAGCAGCCTGAGACTTCTTCCACTGAAGAAGAATCTCAATGTGACCTTTCGGAAGATGAAAGTACTGACTCCAGAGAGCATCGGCCATGCAACCGGGCACATCATCGCCGCCGAGAGCCTCAGAAGCTCCACGTCCCCAAGCGCACCGCACCAAGCCCTGCTGTCGACTCGCCAGAGTTGTCTTACTGCCCGACCCGGAACCTTGGCTCATCTGAGCGACGCGCCCAGCGGAAGTCCTCAAGCCAATTTGATGAGGACCACTGCAAATGTGCCGCGAAGACAGGAGCGCTCCGAGAATATCAGGCTCCTTACGTCGAAGAATCAACATCTGCTCCGCAGTCTCGACGAGGCACACCAAGCCCTGCCGTGCCCTCCGCAAGCAATTTGTGCAAAGGAGGGACGTCAAAGGTCGCTAACCAACATAGGGATACTGGCTCGGCTGCTAAGCATGCTGATGAGAGACCTCGCTCTTCGGCAAGCTCTGGAAAAGCGAAGTGCAATTGTGCTGACCACGAACCCGCAAGGCAATGGGATAAGAATGTCGAGTCGGACTTGTCGGCTGATTCTCGAAAAAGTTCTCTGAAGTCGTCCTCATCAGGAAGCAAGACTGTCAGATTCAAGCAGTCCGTAGACATTCGAACCCCCTTATCGCCAGTCCTCAAACGCGAGCCCTCCTCCTCGGACAGTCGCCATATGGACATGGAGGACAACGACGGCGCTGGGCCCTCTCGATCTTGGACCTCTCCACTGCTTCCTCATCATGAGATGCATCCGTCCGCGAAGTTCCGAGATGAAACGCGCCCTCACCTTGATCCCAGATCCGCAAGCGACCATCCAGACACCTACCGGAGTGCCTTCAGGGGTCCCAGCAGCGTACCACGCAGTACTCCTTCTCCAGGCTTTTCACAAGGCGCGTTTGGCAAGAGTTTCGGCTCCGCTGCTCGCGAGTGGGAGGGCTTTAGCAGTTACGAGGAGTCACCCATGGACCGCATTAGGTTTGGCACATCGTTTGGAAACTCGTCTGCGAGGATGAATGGCTTGCCCAGCAAGCCACCTCGTGGCCCATACGGCGATGATTTCACAGAAACACCGAAGTCCCAAACTTCGTTCCGCACCTCTGGTTTCGGATCCTTCTTCAACAAACCCGGCAAAGGCAAAGCGCCAAGCGGCGACAAGAGAGCTGGTCATTCCCCACCTAACATGGCTTCGAGTCCAGATTCCAACGGTTTCCCGGAGACTGCCAGAGACCATTAGGAAGGGTTTGGCCATCGAATTTTCCCAGACCGCGAGGGATCGTCCTCTCCCGACGAACACAGCTTCTACTCGAGACAGCCCTACTCTGGCACCACCTACACCGCGTTCACCGATCCGGAATATTACTACTTTGGCGAAGACGAGTCCCACTTCCAGAGCGATGCTTATGCCCAGGACAACCCATACTACACACCCCGTCAACGATACGGCCCTGAGTACTTTTCCGAACAGAGTTATGGCCAGGCAGGAGAACGAGCAGCACCATTTTGGGGATCGAGGCGTGCCAGAAAGCACTGGCCGAGACCAGACGATCGAATTCCGGAGCCTATTATTGAGGAGGTCAGCTCTGTCGGACCACCATCTCCCGCACGAAGCATTAAGTTGATTGGTATGTAACTGCGCGCGACACCTCTGAGGAGTCTGACTCTTGATACTGACCATACGATGCACAGAATACAATGTTCTCACAGACTCATCGTCTGGGAGCGAATCCAGTAACGACACGGAGATTGAGGAGGTCACGTCGGGGGACGACCTGGACGAGAGTATCATCACAAAGCAGAAGCCACTTCTGCTCAAATCAGCTGCCGACTTTGAGAAGGAACAGGATCTTTGAATTTGTGCTATACGTTGAGCGACATGTGTTACGATTACTTGGGCTTGGAGAGTGTCGGATGGATAGCATGACAACCGTATTGTTTTCCAGGGCGGAGGTGATGCACGCACAGGCACAGGATCCATGCCTCATCACTGTATTTTGTTACTTTGGGTTGTAATCTTAACCAACTTTGCTTCAACGTCTGCATTAGCAATCAACATTACCATGCTTGCAAGTGAATGAATGAGTCCTCGGAGCCTCCATCCACCATCACTACTCTTCAAGAAAGCACACAGAGAACCAGATGTCTACTCATATTTGTTGATATTCCTACTATATCTGCCCTTTTTCTTTACCGTACACACCGCCCAATATTCTACGCCCTGTAAGAGGAGAGGGTCAACCCGTGCATGATGACATCTAGATGACTTCGCACCGTCTCGAACCAGATAAAAGCAAACATCCGGCCATCTTCCCCTGACGTTGTCGATCCCAGCGGAGCCATCCCATCTTCGTCCAAAATACAAGCGTAACACCCGCTAATAACCGTCTTCTATTCGCCTCCAAAGTCCTGGACATCGTCGATTGTCTCGTTGTCCCGCTCGTCCCGAAAACACCCAAAACAAAAGCTAAAACGGCATCAACCTAGTGGGCGGCGAACCCTGCTTCTTTGTCAGGGCTCATGCGTGACAGCTGCGTCGTGAGCGTGCGACCCGCGTATGATGTTGGGGGTGCGCTGGCGGGTGAGCCCCTTCGCGAAGGTTGAATCTGCCTTGAGAGCAGGTAGTGCACGGCCTCTAGTCTCTTGGCCTCAAACACCCGGCTCCTCTCGCGCTCTCTCTCAACAAAGCGTTTCCGAACTTGATGCTCAATGGCAACCCCATCGTACTTCTTCTGTTTCTCGGCAACCTCTTTAATCCGTCTCTCCGTCTTCTGGCAAGCCGCGTCGAGTTTCTGGGCCAGGGTCGGTGGTGCCACTTGAAATGCCTTATCATCACCGCGGGAATGGGATGACGCACCCCAGAAGCATCGGAAGGTGAGTTTCGTCTGGTTTCGGGGCTCAGGGGTTCCCCAGATGAGTAGTGTGTCCCCGTTATACACACGCGTCCAGTAACGGGCGGGGCCTCCGTTGTTCTTCGACTCAGAGGAAGGCAGGACATAGTCATTGATACGAATGCCCAGCGTGGCCTTCGTAGATATGTAGAATCCGTACGAGTTTGGATCATCCGCACAGTCTCCGTGCCAGGGAGGAGGCACTTTAGAGGGATCCTTGGAGGGGTCGTATGTGTCGCCGTCCTTCCACAACAACAGCTTAAAAGCATATTTGGGGACCCGAGACTCAGTTCTCGGCTCGAACACTTCGGTGTTTTCTGGACCTCGACCAAACGAAACGAGTGAATCGGTAACTGGGAACGATATTTCTTCAATAGATGAATCAGGGTGAGACTCAAACATGCCGACTGCTCGCTTGTTGTGAGTGTCGGCCTGGATCGGGACAACGATGTGCGCGCTTGGAGCAAGCGTATCTGGAATTTGGTCGTCTTCAAGCGGGGCGGCAGTAGGAGGAAACTCTGTTGGGTCGTCGATCGCGTTATGTTCCTCATTTCTCGAAGGCTCCCGGGACAAGCGAGCTAGCCCGTCTCTCGATTGCCCCTTGAGGAGAGGCGGGAAGTATTTGAGAGCTAAATCCCAGAGGGGAGACCTTCCAGGAAAAAATTCCTCGCCTCTATCGCGAGCAGCCTGCGAGAAAGCATCGTGCTGAAGTTGTGTCATCTCAGGATAGTTAAGATGCCAAGTACTGCGGTCTTGTTGCCAAAACATAGCCTTGTTGTATGGGCCATCGATTACCCGACATCCTTGGTTCTTGATCTGAGGTATGCGGGCCAGCAGCTTAAGTTCCTCAATATTTTCATTAGCCAGGGTGTCCATATTGCCCTCCGACTTGAGCCTCTTCATATTCGGCTTCCCGGGAGGTGTGTTTTCGTCATATTCATCACTAGTATCAAGCGAGCGGGGCCTCCGCTTGCTGGTGTTCAAGTCTGTGGAGCGCATGGAATAGGTGGATGGGCCAAGGTTCTGAACAATGGACTCGTTCCCGCCGAGGCTCTGGGAGGCAACGTCCTCAACCAAGCTTTGAAGCTGATCTGCTGACTGGTTTTGGGCAATGGATATCGTGGTTTGGTGAGATATGGCCTGTCTACCTTTAGGCGTAGCTGAATCGTCAGACTGATAGGCTTCATCCACATCATCGCCCAGGATCTCCGTTTCTCCCATGCTTGGGTTGCTGGTCTGAAGGTTGAGGAAATCTTCCGGAATCACACCGGAGCTACCAATCGCAGAGACGCCGACCTCTCCGAAAAGACGGGGCGGTTGGGTTTGTTGTCCTAAGCTGTTCTCCTTTTCGGAATCTTCGCCCACTGAGTCGCTCACCCTATCTTCTTCATAGTGATGCGGTTGAAACTGAGAGAAATTGCCAACCATATCTTCGTCATCCGTGATCTCATCAAATGATTGCGATGCCTCAATGATCGAGCCTTGAGGGTTTAGCCAGGGGTGACTATTTAGTTCAGGCACGGTAGCTCGGTTTTCAGGCCGCCTTTGAAGCATTCTGCAAAGAAAGTCGATGGCCTTCTCGGAGACACCGTATCGCTGGAGAGGTGTAATGTTGAGACGAGACGTCATGATTTTGTGCAGCAACTCAGAGTAGCTGATCCCGCTCTTAACAGGATATGGCGGAGATCCTGTCATGGTGTAGAACAAGACGCCGCCAAGAGACCAAATGTCAACAGCGTGATTATACCTTTGCCCAGGCATGCGCCGGACCTTCTTGCCGCGGCTTCGGATTCCATCATCATCGTACTCGGCATACTCGGTGTACACTTCGGGAGCGCAGTAGAGAAGCGTTCCACAAAATGTTCTCAGGAAGGTCTGCTCGCTGTCGACCATTTTCGAGAGGCCGAAATCGGTGAGCTTAATGTCGATAGGATCGAGAGAGTTGATTAAGATGTTATCTGGCTTGACATCCCGGTGTGTGATGTTGAGGGTATGGAGATATCCCAGGGCGCCCAGAAGCTGTTGAGACATGACGCGGACAACTTCTTCACTTAGCACCCCTTGGTCCAGGATGAACTTGCCCAAATCACCGCCGGGGATGTACTCCATTATGATGATTAGGAGTCTATCATCCCATTCGAAGTGCTCGATGTAACGCACAACATTCGGCTATAATTTGCCGGTTAATCATGGAGCAATGGGGTTGGGTGTGGGTGGGTGGACTTACATGTTCCACTCGCTGCATGATTTTCATCTCGTTCTCTACCTTTTGATCCAATACGCCGTTCTTGATGAACCTCCGCTTCTCGAGTTCCTTAGCAGCATAAGGCCGTCCATTGTACTTGGAGGTGACCTTGTGTACCACGGCGAAAGCTCCCTTGCCGATCATGCCAGTCCTGTTGTACTTTCCCGAGCCGGTCCACTCCCGACAAAGATTCTGCGGCGTCTCCCTCCTCTTTGACGGGGAACGAGTTTGGGCGCGCGTCGTTTCGTTGGATTCTGCCCGCCTGAGGGGTGCTTGAGCGGGCGGCTTGAACAGGTCGACATGACCCCCAGGACCAGCAGTTATGGTCTCGTTCTGGCGCCTTAGACCGTGGCGGGTGAAGAAGTCTTCGACTTTGCGGTTGTAAGCCTGTTCGTAAACATCGTCGCGGCGCGGGATTCGAACACGGAAGGCCAAGTCACTCCTCTCCTGGTGGAGGTAGATGCGGATGATGGCGCCAGAGCTCAGGACCCATCTGCTGGTCGGGGGGTCGGTCCTGCCCTTGGCGTTGGGGTGGGAAGCCAGCATGTGGCTGTCGACGATGGTGCCGTTGGTCGACTGGTCCTCGATCATGACGGTACCGTACTCGTTGACATAGATACGGAAGTGGATGTTGCTCACACGCTTGAGCGGGTCGTTGACGAAGACGACATCGCAGCGAGCCGGGTTGCGTCCGAAGGCGAAGCCGGCGGCCGGGTTCTTCAGCTGGGTTGAGAGTCGAAGGATAACTGCATAGTTGCCGGAGCTCACGGGGTTGGCCTGGAAACGTCGGGCCTCATCCTCGAGGGCATAGTCGGGCTCGACGCCGTCGGCCTCGTCCTTTCCAATAATGTGGGGGTTGTCTTCGTGGACGAGACGCTCGAGTTCTAGGCGGGCCGGGTCAGAATCGGGGTAGAGGACGCAGATTATATCGGAAATGTCCTCGTCGGAGAAGCCAGAGTTCTGCTTCCCGACTCGGCGAGGGTCGAGGACATTCTGGGTGGCTGTCGGGAAGGAGGGAGGTTAGCGGGGGAGACAGAGAGAGCAGTGCGGGCGCCTGGAGGGCGGTTCATACCTTGCGTGGGCTCCTCGCCGTCCATTGGGAGCGACCCGAGCAGCCAGCGCTGCGAGGCGATTCCAGGCTGCCGTGTAGGAGGCGACGGTGGGCGATGGTGGCGGTGATATGGCGGACAGGCGACAGGCGCAGGACTCGAGCAGCAACGGTGGCGGGCTGGGCGTGGGACAAAAGCGCAGGCAAGGAAGTCGAGGTGTCTCAAGCGGGATCGGATTGAAGTCGAGGGGAGGGAAGCAAGCAAAAGGTTGAAAGAGGGAAGAAGGGAGGGAAGGTGTGAGGAGAGAAGAGGAGAGAAGGGAAAGGGGAGGAAAAAGAAACGAAAGCCTAGAGAGACAGACCAGGGACGTCACTGGAGAGTTGAGAGTGAGAGCTGGAGAGCGTGTTGTGGTTTGGCTTGACTTGGTTCCATTGGTTGGTAATGTGCGGGATGGTTGGCGGAGGTTGCTGGCTAGACGACTTTTGGGACGAGGACTGGAAAGCTCACAGCAGGCTGGGTGGCCTGAAGTGCAGTGACTGCACCGGGGGGCTCACGGGGGAGCTTGCATGCCTAGACCGCTAAAAGTTTACAGAAGCGAATTACCCCTTCATTCACTGGCGTCGAAGGAGAGGCGGACTGGATGCCTCAGCAACCAAAAGCCCACATAGGACGAACCAGCAGCCCGACAGCGGACGAAAATGTCGCGATCTCCGCATGTTCTGTCTCTCGCTAACTAATAAGGACCACAGCGACCAAGGTGGAAAACGCGGGCGCGTGCAAGCTGCATATGGCCACGCGCGGTCACGCGGAGAGCCCGCAACAACATCAACAAGGTGGAAATAAGAACCCGCCCAGCGCATGGTCAGGCGCGAAAATGACAATGACGCTTATTATGGCAGCGCATCACAGGGACTCGACTCGAGCTGGACTCGACTCGGCCTCGTCAATTGCCCTGAGTCTCTCCTCCAAGACCCCGATGCCTCACCTGGTCCCCGGGAGCCCATAGTCACTGGACCACAGGGCCTGTCCACCAGATCCACTGAGCGCGAGTGACAGGAGGCCTGACCTAGCCCGGCACGGCAGTAGCAGTGGCTAACGTTTCCATATCCCAGGAGCGCGTGGGGGCGAAGAAACGAAGTGACTTCAATTCCATAGCCATGACCGTTGCGCGTCCCGTGCTGAAGGCGTTTGAACGTTGAAAGTCCTCGGGAGATTGATAAGGTAAAGTCAATGGCGAGTGTCATTAGAGAATATATGGTAAGCTGTATTCGTACTTACAAGTAGAACAACCCGTAGACTACTTCAAGGCAGGTGACTAGTAGCCTACATGGTACACAGGAATCAGAAACAGCTCGATCATTATTAAGGACAAACGGAGTCCAATGAATAATACTCTTCTCCTTTCAGTTATGACACACATCAGTCTGACCATCGCGCATCAGGTAAACAAAATAAATATCGGATTAATAATGTTCTCTATAATTTTCATTCCCGTTTTCGCAACAAGCCGAACCATTTGTATGCCTGTTTGACTATGCAAAGAATACTCCTGTCCCGAATCAACCAATGCATCCCACCTCCTGTCAAACGCCGGTATTGTATGCGTATGCGTATGCGTATGCATCCAGTGCTACTCCAATAGTGTATGCATGGCCCGCCTTTGCTATTTGAAAATGCAGCAGTCTCTCGATAAGTTCAGCTCCTTGTTCTTCTCTCAAATCTCCCAATCTTTTAAAACGCTTGTCCCTGATATTGTGGGTGAACCTTGCGTTGCGGCTGCTGTCCTTGCGGTGCCGCTCCATATTGGCCCTGTGGTGGTGGCATATATCGCTGATCCACCTGCGGCGCGGCTTGGAGAGGTCGCGAGAAACTAGGCTGTCCATAAGCCATTTGTTGCTGTCCTCCGTAAGGAGCCCCTCCTGGCCCGTATGGTGATGGGGCACCTCCTCTGCCCATCGGGCTATACGCAACTGGTGGTGACATGCTGCGCTCGGTCATCATTTGCTGCTGGTGATATGCTTGTTGCTGAGCCATCATCTGCTGCTGCTGCGCCATGTGTTGCTGTTGCTGCGCCATCTGCTGTGGGCTCATTTGCTGTTGAGCCATTTGCTGCTGTGCCATATGCTGTTGCGCCGCCCTTTGTTGTTGGGCCATTTGCTGTTGCTGCGCCATCTGCTGCTGTTGCTGAGCCATTTGCTGTTGCTGCTGAGCCATCTGCTGCTGGGCCATTTGATGCTGATAGGCAACTGCCTGTTGTTGCTGACGCTGGTTGATCGCCTGCTGAACGACCTGGCTACTCACTCCCTGCATCATATGCTGCTTTTCGCGCTCCCGAGCCTCAATAGCACTTACAAGGCTGGGGCCCTGAGTTTCCTGTCTCTGGCTCTGGTTTCCTGCCACATTGATCAGGGGAGCCCCTGTCATCCTAGCCACCTGTTCCTGTTCTCGAGCACTCAGGTGCGACGACACCTCGCCTGAACTCGTGTAGTTCAGAGCTGAGTTAGCGCCGCGAGATCCAGGTCGTGAGAGCAGATCGACTGAGCTGCTCCGCGAATGACGCTGCAAGATATCATATGAGCTTCTACGCTTCGTTGATGTCGGCGTCCCGGACCGCATGTCTCCTAGAGTGTTGCTCGAGGCACTTCGAGCATGAGCCGCTTTTTGTTGGACGTATTGTTCAGCGTTGAGCCCATGAGACTTGGCACCAGGGCTGGTAGTGCCAGGTTGCCATGGCACAGTCCGTCCCGCGTCAATAGACCCAGACGATTTATGCGGTGGTGGTGTAGGTCGCTGGTCTGCAGGGGATCCGACCGCTTGACCCATTCCCGGTTGCAGTGCATTCGGGGTTTTATCACGTTGGTGCTGCTGGGTGGCGGCATAGTTGACTGTCGGACCAAAATTGATCTCCGGGATATCATAGCTGTGGTTGGTTGGGATATCAGGTTCATTTCCAACCGTCTTGAGGACACCAGCTCGAGGTCGCTCGACAGATTGATTAGTCTCGCTAGACTTATGCGTGCTTGCGTAATCAATGCTCCTAGCAGATGATGCATCATCGTAATGGCTGCTATGACCGCTTCCCTGACGCTGAGGTGGGGGTGGTCGCCTGTCAGAGTTGGGAGTTCCCTGGCGAAGAGGCTGACGACCTTGATCGAAAGCATAGTGGTCAATAATCTCATTCGTCGTAATGGCACTGCTTCCAGACATTATCGACGCCTTTTGGCTGTCAAAGTTTGCCGACCTATCAGGAATTGGCTTCCGATGCGCTGACTGCGGAGGACCCTGAGAACCCGGGGATCCGCGTGGACCAGGTTGGTAGTTATTGCCGTAGGGAAGTTGACCGTGAGGAGGCGGCCCGTGGCTCGGAGGTGCACGAGGATTAGATGGTCGTCGGTTATTCATCATTTGGCCTTGAGGGGGCGGTCCTTGGCCAGGAGGTGCACGGGGATCAGACGGTCGCCGATTGTTCATCATTTGACCGTGAGGTGGCCCTTGACCGGGAGGACGAGAGTCGGAGGGTCTGCGGCCGTCTGGCATAGGGCCGCGGTTAGATGGGCCATGGCCAGGTGGAGCACGGGGGTCAGACGGTCTCCGGTTGTTCGCCATCGGGCCACCATATCCTTGCTCCGGTCGGTAGTTGGGATTTTGGGGGTGTGGGGAACGAGGAGGAGCCATGTGGCCAGGGGGCATCGGAGACCTTGGGCCATCGGCAGTGGAGGGACGGGAGTTGGGACCATGAGCGTAGGGGCTAGGGGGTCCGTACGGAGACTGGCCCAGTGGAGATTTGGACCGTTTATTGGCGAGGTTGAGAGGCGGAGGGAGACCGGTCAACGAGGGATTCTGGCCTGGTGGGCTCAAAGCTTCACGCGAGCGGTTGTCGTTAGCAGATATCCCTACGGGGTTGGCGTTGTTTGCAAGTACCGGTGGCCCTGATCTCGTAGCGTCCCCCTCTCTCCCAACTGGAGAATCCGAATCGTTTCGTCCGGTTAGGCCTCCCGCGTTGGCCAACTGAGCTAGGGTTGAGTTCGACAGTCGGCTGTTAGCACGACGAAGCTCAGGGGAATGATAGACGTTGCTCATCGGCCGGGCCTGGGGAGCATGGTTGAAAGCTGGCGGCTGGGAAACAGGCTCGGGAGTCTGCATCTGTCGCATTCCATCCAGATCCTTCAAAGGAGGAGGGGTATTATTGCCACCCGGGGATTCATCAAAGTTGGGGCCATCATAGGGCCGAGTGTTCTCCTGAGCATAGCCTCCAACAGGAGTGTGACCACGTTGCGGAGAGCCGCTGTAAGGAGAGTAGTTGTTGCGAGGAGCGTTCACAAGGCCGTGGTTGGGGTCCGAAGCGTTTCGAGTACGGTGCTCGGGTACAATGGGTGCAACAGCTGGTGATGACCTATCCCGCTGGGTATCCGGGGGCGCCGAGTCCGTTCGGGGTGGCCCTGTCAAAGAATGGGATCGCGAGGATCTCACAGAGCCACTTGAGAAACCGACCTTCTGTTTGTTACCCATTGGGGCACCATCTCCAAAGCTCAGTCTCACACTCTTTCGGCTATTGCTGCGAGATCGTGTAGAGGGGGCGTCTTCGACAGCATTCATTCTCGTCCCGGTAGTCTCCTTGAGCTTTTTTCTCCAATCTTTCTCGATCCAACCAGCACTACCTTCCTCAAGAATGAGGTTAGAAACATCCAGATTCTCAAGATATCCATATCTCTTGTGTTTGGGCATGGCGAACATGAGAGATCGGGTGTCAAGGACGCTAGCGACAAGTCTTCCGGGACGACCGTAAAGACCGAATGTGTCCCAAGTGGGGAAGAGGAATCGAAGCAACATCTCGAAACCAGTTACTGCAGGATGTGTTTCAGGCATGATGAAGACGAAGCCCTCGGTGGCAGAAGGGGGGTCGGTATGAATGGAAATGTTGCCCTCAATCTTGAGCAGCGTCGAGGCGTCAATCAATGACTTGGCCTGGGGGTAGATAGCGTAGGCCGAGTACGCATCAGTGATGGAGGCGATTGGGAGAGCCTTCTTCTGCTTCTTGCCATCCTTTTTGGTGTCGTAAAACTTGATGTCGCCTTTCAAGGTGGGGACAGAGGATCGGTCGTATGGTGATCGCTTCTTCATCTCCTTCTGGAGTTTGGCGTATTCCTTCTCGTCAGGGGGTGAAATGACACACCAACATCGCCTCCAGGGAACACCAGCACCGAAGCGGACCCTGACCCATTCTTCGGTCTTGAAGCGAGACCGCTCCATGACGATGTTAATGTTGTTGAGAGACTTGCCCTTGCCAGCAATGAGCGCACCGGTGTAAGCTTCTTGAAGGCTAGAGTGCTCGAACATGGAGAGTCGGATGCCGGCTGTCCATTGAAGGAGCGAATGCCGTGAATTGAAGTGGAGGAGGTATCGATTCCTCCCGGCGGTGGATATGCTAAGGATGTTTTGCAATGGCTGCTCTTCGCTAGAGCGTGTAGGAAGTGACTCAATCTACAAAGGCTCGGGTGTTAGCCGCATGTGCACCGGGGAGCAATGTAGCACGCGAGGGGTCATTTACCATTTTGATAGAAGCATCTGTCAAGTTGATGAATTTGGGAAGGACTTCACCGTCCTCACCGGCGGCATCGAGCTCGGCGGCGTCCCATAGTGACAAGACAGTGCCTACAAGTTGGGCGAAGCATTCCGTCCAGGTTCTGTCAGGGTTCGGGCGACCCTCTGGAGAAGTGACGTTAGAATTAAGAGGCATCACAAGGGGACCCTGGCGCTAAGGTACATGCGGGGAAGGGGGTTGTGGCATACGTGTGTTCTGATCGTCGAGCTTTAGGAAATAGCCCTCCTGGTACAGCTTGTTGGAATGGCTGTTCAAGTAGGTGAAAACGGGCTGAAGCTCCGGGATGGTATCCTCGTTGACGTCCATGAGGGGCGGGTTGTGAGCCAGGACCATAGACAGGGGCCGTGAGTTGCTACGTTGGCGAGGCGGGCTGTTTACGGGAGAGCCGTTTAACGGAGTACCATACTCAGGCGGCGTGATGGCGCGAGAGAAGTCGATGGTGTGGTCGGGGAAAGGCTCGGCGGCAGAGTTTGTCTTGCGGTGACCTAGGGGAGAGTCGTTTGGAGGAGAGGAGGAGTGCGGCGGTGTCTTTGTGCCAGCAGAAAATTGTGACATGAAAGAGAGGACTATTCGCGGGGAGGAGTTAGCACTGGCTGGACGGACGAGGTAAGATATTATGGGTTCCGTGGCCAAGGTGGACTAGGGAGCGCGTATTGGGCATTGGCTCGGCCGCAATGGCCCGGTGGCCAGTGGGTGATCACTGATCAGAGCGTCTATGGAGCGGTGTCCCAGCAGCCGGGTCCCCCGTAACTCCCCGTACCGGGCACATCGCCTCGCTGAACCAGGGGGGTCTGGGCGCTTGCTCAGCACATGCTGGGCGCTGAGCATTGAGCACTGGGCACAGGGTACCTCCCGTCAACTGCGCCTCCGACCGCCTGGGCGTGCAGCGAGCATCACATCCGCTGACGTCGCAGCATAAAAAAAAAAAAAATGGAGGACACAGTCCTGAACTGGAATGATGCACACACCTCGATTTCGACCCATGTTGACAACAACCGGATATGCCGGGGCAGCTTTAGTGAGACAGGTGTTGCGTGCGATTTCTCGTTGCTAGATGTCTCTCGGGGCCTAAGAGAGTAGATGAGCGGGCGCCAAGGGATGGCGAAGGGTCCAGGGAGAAAGGGCCAAGGAAGGGATCGTGGACCCAGAGGAAGGGCGCCAGCCGCAATATTATCGTGGATTTGTCGTATCCTTATTGTTGCTTTTCCTGGAGGGCGAGCAAGGGCGGTAATAAAACCGACTAGGGTTGACGGATGGTCAAGTAGTTAACAGCGCCGCGGCGGGGGGTCAACTGGCGATTTTGTATTCGTATGAGCGACTCTAGACTGTCTTAGGTCAGGACGCCGTTCCAGTCCATCCACATATGCCAAAGGTAGTGCAGCGGCGGATGCGTCGGACAACTGGCATGTCAAAACCCGACAGGGCCAAGCAACCAAAGTACCTGGGTGCAGCTGGTCGTAACTTCGCAAGGCGTGCGCAAAGATGTACAACGAGCTACCGCTGGACAGCGGGGGACGCAGCAGGCAACGCGGCCTTATTAGCTTTCTTACAGGGTGAAATTAATATGCTGAATGCGATGCCGTCTCGGGCTCCGTGGATCGTCCGTCGGTGTGGGACTTGTAAGTTGTGGGTGTGGGCTGGCCTTCTGGGGGGTGGACACCGGGGCGGGTATTAGTGACGGTGTCCGTCAGGAACTATTTCTCTCTTCCTTCACTATTCAATCTCAGGGAGCGAGCGATGTCTGTCAAGGAGACCGATGTCGTGCGTGGTCGCGGGAGGCTGGCAACCCAAAACGGGCGTTAGAGCCAGTTTCTGATAAGCCGCTTTCCAAGGTTAGGCAAGGTTGTGTCCCGGCGGATGGAGGGACGGAAAAAAAAAAAGGTGAAGGACGGCAACACGTAGAGAGGGGGGATCGATGCGAAGTTGCGGGATTCTTCGACGTCGTCGTCTCGGTATTTGTCTTTCGAGCGTTGGTCGTGTGCGGGCTCGATCGCGGGCTAGTCACTCCTCGGATCGCAGTCGGTGAGAGTGGATGACGATGCCAGTGGACGTTGGTCTAGAGTATAGCCTACGTCACCAGCAAGCAGCCAAGGGGCTGGGCGAGAAGTCTAAGTCAGCGTCCAAGACAAGCGCCTCCAAAGTTGGATTCAGCAGGCGGGAGCGGACAGGAATTAGAGTAGCCGTATGGACTGAAATGCAAAGGCCAAGCACGAGCAGAGAGGCCTAGCAACCAGAAAATAGAGCCGGAAGGAGAGAAGGGGGGAGGGAACGGGGAACGAAGACACAAAGTTCGGAAGCGGACGGGGAAGCATGGCTTTCTAAATACTTCTACGGGTTGGATGGAACTTGGATGGGATGGAACTTGGAACTTGGAAACCAAGCACCAGGTCCGGCGCGTCCGTAGAGTACACCCTCCCTCCCTTTTTCGTATTCTTGTACATGGCTTTGTGTTTGGCTTGCGGCGTCTGCCACGGTGAGGTGAGTGTGAGGTGAGATGCAACTGCAAGTCCAGTCTCCAGCGTCTCCAGTTACAAGTGCCACAGTCCGGTCCAGTTACAGCCCATAGCCTACAGCTACTCGCAAAGCCCACACAGTCCAGACTAGTCCACCATCCATGTCCCACTGTGTGTCTGGTGTCCTAGCCCATGATCCAGGCGAGATCCAGACATGACATGCGTGCGACCTGCGTGAATCTAGATGGATAACATCCAGGTGTCGGTGGTTTCATCGTCCGTCTTTCCATCCGTCTTTCCATCCCTCTCGGAACCCCGACCTCCCTGAACCAACCCAAGCCCCGTCAGGGACGCAACGCAAGTGCAGATAATCAGTTACTAAACTGGCAACAATGGAGCCAAAGGCATCATCTAAGTGCGGATGACTGGCTGCCGCCGCCAATATCCACTCCTCACCGCGAAATGCCCGACTGTCTATGTCATGTACGTGGGATGTCTGCCGTCCGCCGACAAGTGGCTGGAATCCGGCTCCATTGACACAGTGGATGCGCGCCATCCTGGTTTACCGCCTGGATTCGTCACGACTAACGCCCATTACCCAGTGCCCAGTCTTTGCACCCGCTCTACCCATCTGCCGCCCAGTTTTCCCCAGGGCCAACCAGTCTACGGCGTCTTTGCAAGATTGCATTGCGAAGTTTTAGTTTTGCATAGACCCGTGTCCACCTCATGTTTCGCTCCGTCGTCGCCCAGACTGCTTCACTGGCTCTGGTCCAGTCGTTTGAAACAGCGCTCGGCCAGGGTGTGAGTCAGCTCGTATCGGCCACCAGCGCCTGGGCTACCGAGTTCTCTGCCAAGTGCCAAGCCTGCCCGGTAGCCATCGCAAGCTATCCATGATTCCGATCCACTGCGCGCAGCGACTCGCCGTCGCCAGGATGTACAATTCCATTTCAGCCTGACCAGGATTTCCGATGCCGTCCGAGCGGTCCGGGCCAGTGCTACCGTGCCGTGTACGGCTTGCCCTTGGGCCTTTGGTCCCTTGGAACACCCTCGCACACCCCATTTCCTGTCAGTGTGTCAAGTGAAAGACGATGGATCCAGGGGTCCTCTCCCTCACATCACAAAACCTGGAGAAGGCCATCCGTCATTGTGGTTCTGATTCCAGAAGGGTGGTGGCGGTGTTGGCCGCCGTCGGAGCCAGGGGACCGAAGTGCCACTAATAAAACATTTGGTGGCAGTCTTGGCTTTGACACCTCTTTTACGCGTACGTCGCACTGCCAGGACCGTCCACGACTCTGCAGCCTGTCTACACGCATACGACGTGCTACCGTCCCTTCCCATCTTATTCATAGCGCACTGAGCAATTATGCTTCGTACTCTGAGTAACCTCATAGGCTCATCATACGCCAGAACGAGATTAATCTCCAACAGCACTGGCACGATCGGCCTACACTCAGCCTCGCCCAAGTCTCGCCCAGGCCTTGCCCAGAGCCAACCATCCGCCGTCATCCGCCTTCAGACGAGGATCTCTTCCGGGCGCCTGTTCGCCCTGAGCTTGGCGATTATCAACATGGTGGGCTTGCGTGTTCAAGCAAACCAGTTGGGGTTGATGGGGTTAGTGACGGGGCGGCACGGCGGCGCTCCGAAGTCCCCCTCCGCGGCACGGCGACGATTGGCTTGTCCGTAATGCACCACTGCAACCTTGGCTTTGCAACCTGCATTTCACGGACACTGCAGTAGTCCGCGCGACTTCACCCACTAGATCCGGACGGAAATAGGCGGATACACGCCGTCTGCGCACTTCGTACAGGCGCCGCCGCAAACCCACCGCTCAGAGCTCGATGTGACATCCCAGGATTACACCTACACGAATTTCGGTATCATCGGATCATCCGGCGCTACTGCACCATCCACGAGCCTGAACATTTCGACATGTCACCCAAACAGGAAATGGAGCTTCGCCAATGCAAAATCCACCAACCCCTTACGTCATTCACCCACCGCCCTCATCGCCGTGATCACTGCGAGAGAACAAGGACCGTGGTATGGGGCTTTGGGATCTTTCCTTTGCAGCGCCGTACAGCCACCAGTAACAAAGCTGGTTGGATGCTGGTTGTCTTAAGTTCCAAGCGAATAACCACGCCATTTTGTTTCCCCAATGTCCCATTCTTCCCCCTAGGAGCGAGATGCAGTGTGGTGTTTTCTTTTCTTTCTTATTTTAGGTTGTGGCAATCCCCCTTTGGTGTGTTTGATCGGCGATCTGCTCAAACAAAGAGTGATCATCCCGTCCGTCGTTACCATGCTATCCTCATGCAGGTTTACATTCGCGTTTCATGGCTTGGCGAGTAGGTGTAGTCTTTGTCCAGCCAGCATGATGGCACCACGTGGTAGCCTCACACACCGAACAAGAGCCACAGCCACTGATGCCTTCATCCAAGTATTGCTGCTGTTTTTCCTTCTTCCTCATGCAGCTGGCCTCATGATACCAGCACGAGACCCATGTGCCCAAACCGTTAATAACATGCGGCACACTTGATCCTGACATCATGTCATTAAGACTCTCACGATTCCTTGGACATTGCCCTCCCTCAAAATGCCACCAAATGCCGCGGGGCACCGAGTCGGCCAAGGCGACGCCATGTGTTGCTATGATTGGGCCTCCGCCATGCAACCTGACTTGTTGAGCGTCACCAAGACTCAACGACAATGCATTCCTTCACAGATTCAACGACCCGATACTAGCAAGTGCAGAGTCGGACATTTTCCGAAGTGTTGGGTTTTTCTTCTTCCTCAACTGGTCAGCTCGCAATGCGCAGGCTGCTCTCAAATGTAAGAAAGGGGTTGTGTCCGAATCACTGGGTACCTGAGCTGAGTCAAAGCCATCGGCTTAGACCAATGCTGCCAGCTTGCCAGCTATGGGTGCGATAACCGGCTTATCACGTGTCTAACTTTTGTGATCCCCAATGTATCTCTCCTCCGCCACGGCCTCACCCTCAGGTATCTCTGGTCCTTTTTTCGGTCTCCTTTGTCATCTCGTTGAGAGCAAAGAAGTGAACCCACCACAGGTTGCGGCCAGCAACTCAGCGGACAGCGCCAGTTTTAATAGCTGGAATGCGCAGTCCATCGTCATCACTCCTGGCGTCCACCTCGACATTCTTCCTACGATCGCTCCCAGTCCAACGCCAGGCATGGCCGCCATGTCGTGAGAGGAGGTTTGCTTCGGCTGCTTCACCACCCTCCCCCCCGATTGCGTCTTCGTTTCCCATACAGGCACTGCCCTTTCGATTCGAAACTGGGATTGCTCTATTCGCAAAGCGGTCCCCCCGCCCATTCCCCCCGCCCTTCCTCTCCCCGCCATCCGCCTCCTTCTCGGACCCTCTGAGCACTCATCATCGAAGTCGCGATCGTCGCGCTTTTGTCAACGGACACCACATCAGGGGCCTGACCAACGGCGACGATGCTGTCTACGCGAGCGATTATTTTATCTGCGCAAACGACGGCGTGGGAGCATGGGCTACGCGCCCTCGGGGTCATGCTGGGTACCCGGCCGGAACTTGTCCGAGGTTATTCACAGTCTTGCTAACCCCGACACAGCCTCTGGGCACGATTAGTTTTACATTTCTGGTCGACTTCGGTTGACGAGGAAGTGGCCCAATATCTTTCCACCGAGCAACCGTGCGAGCCAAACCCGATCGCCAACCTACAAGCCGCTTACGAGCAAACCCTGAAGGCGACTGAAGCGCATGACTGCCTGGGTACCACGACAACATGCGGAGCACAGCTGCACTTCAAGATCAGCCCGGATGATGAGTCACGACAAAGCCCGTCGCCTCTGCTGTATGTGACCAACATAGGCGACTGTAAGGTCTTGGTTCTTCGACCCAAGGCCGAGAAGGTGATATACCGGACGACGGAACAATGGCACTGGTTTGATTGTCCACGTCAGCTGGGCACAAACAGCCCGGACACCCCCGACAATATCGCGGTCATGGACAAAGTGGATCTAGAAGTGGGCGATATTGTGCTCGCCATGAGTGACGGAGTCACAGATAACCTATGGGAACACGAGATCGTGACCTCGGTGCTCAACAGCGTCCGGGAGTGGGAGTCTAGCCCAGAGGCAGGAGAGCATGAAGATCGCATCGGGGGTCGAAACGGAGGCATGGACGCCGCCGCACGGAACCTTGTTGCAGCCGCGAAAAAGATCGCCCAGGATCCTTTCGCTGAAAGTCCGTTCATGGAGCATGCGATCGAGGAAGGGCTGGCCAGTGAGGGTGGTAAGTACGCCAGATTACAGTGACGAAGAGAATATTAAGTTTTGAGCAGGAAAACCCGACGATATCAGCGTCGTCGCCGCGCTGTGCATCAGAAATGAGTGACAGGATGGCATGTTCACGCTGGGCGTAAGAGAGCTACATCAACTTAGACGAGAAGAGATGAGATCGTTGAGTAGGCGATTGAGGTTTCGATCATTATGAGGAAGAATCATGATAGAGACCCAACGCCGGATAAAGAAGGCCTAGGTTTAGCTATATCCAACACTTAAGGGTTTATTTCGATATTTCGGACGGACTTTTGTTACGACTGGCATCAAGATGGCATGACAAAACATGCCTCATAGTAATGACTAGGACAAGGATGGATCTGGCGAAATTCAAGGTCGGTGTAGGATCCATTGCGGGACAAACGGTGGGGCACAGCGAAGTGGGCTGGCTTTATCGCACGTGCTTCTGATAAGAAATTTATTTCACGACGCCAACCTTTTACATCTTGACCTTGCCGTCGCCGTGTGATTTCTTCGTCGCAAGTATAAGCCGCCGCAAACTCGTAATTTGCGCAAGCACCAAACGTCAAGATGAGAGGAAAGAGATCCAAGCAATACCGGAAGCTCATGGAGCAATTCTCCATGACCTTCGGGTTCCGCGAGCCATATCAGATTCTCGGTAGGTCGTCAGGTTTGCGCATTGAACGGCACCAAGCTAACTCATCTCAGTGGATGCGGAAATGGTAAGAGATTCATGTCGATTCAAGATGGAACTAGCTCCTGCATTGGAAAGGACAGTTCATGGAAAGGCCAAGCCCAGTACGCACATCCTCACATCGTCCCAACAATTATTTGCTGACCTGACCAGTGATTACCCAATGCGAGATTCGAAAACTCTACGCCCAAAACAAAGAGCCTGGCGCGCACGAGGCCATTGAGGTGGCTAAGACGCTGGAGCGAAGACGATGTGGCCATCACCCCGACCAATACCCCGAGCCGCTGAGCACGCAAGAGTGTCTCCAGTCCGTCGTCGACCCCAAGGGCACCAGCCAAAACAAGCATCGCTACGTTGTCGCAAGCCAAAGCCAAGAAGTCCGAAAGATGCTACGGGGAATCAAGGGTGTTCCCTTAATCTATATCAAAAGAAGCGTCATGATTCTAGAACCAATGGCAGACGAGAGTGTGCAGGTTCGGGCACGGGAGGAGAGGAGCAAGTTCCGAGCTGAGCTCAGGGGTTCTCTAGGCAAGAGAAAGCGAGAGGATGACGACGAGGATGACGAGAAGAATGAGAAAGTCAAGGCCGCCGGCGGTGACGACAGAGTAACGCAGGCTGAAGATAAGAAGAAGAAGAAGAAGGGGTATGGACCAAAGGGACCGAACCCCCTCGCCGTCCAGAAGGCAAAGAAGGAACAACAACAAAAACGAGAGGGGTCCCGTAAGGCAGCGGGGTCCGAGAAGAAGGGATCGGAAAAGAAGGAGCCCGAACGAGAAGAGCCAGCCAAGCGAAAGAGACGACGGAAGGCCAAGACTAGCAGTGCGGTGACAGGGGAGGGTGAAGAGAGTACAGTTCCCACCGAGACTGTAGCGAGTGCGGAGAGTTGAAATTCAGGACGTCGAATACTGGAGGGCTAGACTGTTGGTAGCATGGCGCATTGAGGATAATGGACGTTGACGTGTCGGAATGGATGGGCAGCGTGCGCGCACCGATACCCCGAGAATGTAAAACGATGATATCTGAGGAGCGAAAGGTTCAATGTGACGTTATAATCCCAGTAGGATAAGGCTTTGGGAGTCGCAACTACGGCGTCATGTCTTAAGCCGCCTGGCTTAGAGCGTGCCCTCCATACCTTGCAGTAAGTATCGGAAGTCCATTCTAGACACGGCCGAATCTAGGAGCCGTTGAACCGTTCAATAGATGGTTCTATGGCGGATGGCGGCCTCGTGGAATTGACATTGGACCCCACTGGGACCCGGCGCTCGCCCCCCTAAGTCCCTGGAGCAAGCCCACTGACGTGAGGTCCACCTCGCCAACTACGCCCCCCGTCCAGCCGAGTCCCGACCGCTAATGCGACTGGAAGCCCCCTGGAAGCCCACTGAACGATCGCCTGCCCACTGCGTACGTACGTACCCGCATGCCGCCCGCCAACCGCGGGCCAGGACCCTCATCGGCCACCCACCATAAACCGTGGGCCCACCCCACCTCTAATGTCAAAGTCATCTTGGTGGAATCCCGCCTCGATTACTACTTACGTGCTCACTGCCACCACTGTACGTAAGTATTTTATTCCAGGAGGCTTCCATCGACGACAGGAGGAGCCGTAAGCCTCACCCTCTTCCACGACACCACCGTTCCTCTAACATCGGGCCTCCTCAGCACCCGGTTTTCACGCCCATTCATCGTGTCTTATCCTCCCTCCGTCTTCCAATTCTCAGAGGGTTGTCTGTCTCGCTGCTCAGGGGCCAGGGTCCATACACAGCACACCTTCAGGTCCATCCGTGACAGGCCCCCGGCCCGCCTCGACTCTCTCAACACCACGTCCCGCCCGCCCCCTAACCTGTGTCGTCGAAAGCCGGGCGTCGCGAAAACCCGTCAACCTTGGGACTCTCCGATACCAGCCTTGTCTACCGGCCGGAGGAGAAGAGTGCTCCCGCTTCGAGAAGATCCATCATGGCTGCACAATCCGTCGACTTTGACGATTTTGGCCTGCCCATCAGGCGGTTTCCGACCCCCAAGAACGATGCACCCGCAGAGCAGGAAGCCGAAGACAAGAGCGACTCCAAAGGAGTGACAGATCCTGCGAGCGACAAGGAGCAGGTAGGCACTGGTGAAGAGCCGGAAAGCGCCGGCAAGGAGCCTCCAGCTTCCACCGATGCCCAGGCCGCGAAACTGGGCGACGGTTCCAACAAGCTTGAGGATGTCCGCTCCGAACAACAAGAATCGAGGCCCCGTGATCCATCCTTCCCGAAGCAACCCGTTGCGCAAGAGACGACTACACCGGAAGATACCAAGCCTAAAGAGAAACTTAAGCCTACAAAGCACGAGACCACAAACGAGACGAAGCTCGAGGCAACCCACACCGACTCGCTAGCGGCAACAGAACCTTCAAAGCCACAGCCCGAGATACACAATTCTTCGAAACAGAATGCCGATGTCGCTGCTCCAGTCGAGCCTCTGCAGACTGTAGAGCCCAGTGATCCGAAGTCAATCTCAAAAACGCCATTCACGGCCACACATAAGCGCGAAACAAGCGATGTGGTGGGAGAACAACGAGTAGGCGTCTCTGAGTACAGCCACCAGCATATCCCAACAGTCCAAGAGCCCAAAGATGAGAAGAAAGAGGACGATTGGCAAGAAATGCCAGCGTACGCTAGATATGACATGTACGATGATGACGACCGGCTCGTTGCCAAAGAATTCAATGCGGACGAAGAGGAGACGTATGGGTACGCCGGGCTGGGCGGAGCTGGCAAGGGCTATACTCGTGTGCTTCTGGACGACGATGCCGAATCTGCAACAAGCATGGACGAAAATACACAGTATCTATTCAAGCAGACTAATGGAACCAGTGCGGTCGACGACGACGAAGGGAGAGACGCCATATCCCAAATGCAGGCTACGAAGGATCTTCTCACAGAGGGTCAGAGAATTGCCTACGTCGGTGTTGTACGTTTAGAGATTGCGAACATGGTAGATGAGGCGGAAAAGGTGGAAAAGACGAGGGGAACCAAAAAGGTCACCGCCATGGCTGCCGAGGCAATGAAGATGTGGGGCCAGAAGATGATGATCCGGATATACACGCACATGGACATTAGCGAAGCTGAGCAGATCATGATCGAGCAACTCGCCGAACACGGGGTCATCCCCGCGGATCTCACTCCCGCCTTGACCGCCAACTCTCGGGTCCATAACCCCATGGCCGATGCCAAGGCTTCCGCCCGGTCGTCTCTGTCGAACCCCGTACCGGAAAGCCCTGGTGAGGAGCAGGCTGCCGAAGCACCTCCTCCGTACAAGGCACCCGATGCAGAGGAGCTGCCCGATGTCAAGACCCCTTCACAGTTGCCCACAACGGAGAAGATTGAAATTGACCTCAGATGGACAATTCTCTGCGATTTGTTCCTCGTCTTGATCGCAGATTCCATCTACGACGCGCGCTCCAGAGTACTACTCGAGCGAGCAGGCAAGAGCCTAGAGATCACATGGGTCGACATATGCCGGTTTGAGAAGAAGGTCACGGATGCGCTGGAGATGCAGCAAGCCGCTGAAAAGGAGAACTGGAACGAGGACGAGCATATGGAGAGCCGAAGAAAGGAGGCCCTGAAAAGACGATATGTCATGATGGGACTAGCTACCGTGGGCGGTGGCCTTGTCATTGGCCTCTCAGCTGGTCTCCTCGCCCCCGTCATCGGTGCCGGCTTGGCCACGGGATTGACGGCGATAGGCGTAACGGGAACCAGCAGTTTTCTAGGCGGTGTTGGTGGTGCTGCCATCATCACGTCAGGTGCAGCTGCATCTGGCAGTATCATCGGAGGCAAGGCGGCCGACCGACGAACAGGCGCCGTCAAAACTTTTGAGTACCGGCCGCTCCACAACAACAAGCGTGTCAACTTGATTGTCACCATTTCCGGATGGCTGACGGGCAAGGTGGATGACGTTCGTTTGCCCTTCAGTACGGTCGACCCCATCATGGGAGATATTTACTCGGTTCTGTGGGAGCCAGAGATGCTGCGAAGCATCGGTGACACCATCAACATCCTGGCTACCGAGGTTAGTGCACTCGCATCAGTCTCTTAACGTTGCTCAACTATGATGCTAACTCTTTTGCAGGCTCTCACTCAGAGTATTCAGCAAGTCCTTGGTGCCACAATCCTGGCTGGTCTCATGTCTGCCCTTCAGCTCCCGATAGTCCTAACAAAGCTCTCCTACCTCATTGACAACCCTTGGGCTGTCTCGCTAGACCGTGCCTGGGCGGCAGGAAAGATTCTAGCAGATTCCTTGGTCGAGAGGAATCTGGGTACCCGGCCCATTACCTTGGTTGGCTACTCCATTGGGGCCAGAGTGATCTTTTCATGCCTTCTAGAGCTAAGCAAGAAAGGTGCTTACGGAGTGGTCCAGAACGTATACATGTTTGGAAACCCAATTGTAGTGAAGAAGGACGAATTCCTCAAAGCTCAGACAGTGGTGTCGGGTCGCTTTGTGAACGCCTACAACCGCAACGACTGGATTCTTGGATATCTTTTCCGACTCACCAACGGAGGCATCCGTCGGATTGCGGGACTGGCTCCTGTCGAGGAGTGTCCGTTTGTTGAGAATATAGACGTGACAGACATGGTGGTTGGCCACATGGACTACCGAACGCAAATGCCGTCCCTGCTCATGAAGTGCGGATGGTCCGTGGAGAGCGAGGAGTTTGCTGAGATTGAGGACCCAGACCCGGATAACCACCAGGAGCGACAGCGGGAACTCATCAACGAGATTGAGGAGGCGCGCAAGCAGCTTGAGAAAGACGGCAACGCAAGCAAGGGCAGTCGATTTAGCATATTCGGTCGCCGGAAGAAGCTGGAAAAGCAAGACTGGGAGATATACGAAGATACACTAAACAAGCCTGGGAGCAAGGCGGATGGCAAGGCGGATGGCAAGGTGGATGGCAAGGTGGACGATAACGAGAAGGCCGAGAACAGGAACCGCGGGGTCCTCTTCGACATTGATGCCATTCGGGCAGAAATTGCCAAGGATGGCGATGGCAGCGCTGAGGAACTGCAGGTGCGGGAGATCAAGTCGACACTACCACCGATGAAGCTGGATATATCATCTCTCCCACCGTCACCATCGCCATCGGCGTTCGGGTCTCGGAACGGAGACACGCTGGCAGCACGGGATTCGCACGAAACGAGGTTCTCGCGTGAGCCATCGCCGAGTTACACCAGTCAGAGTCGGGCGCCAGCATATGGTGAGGACCGGTACGAGGATGAAGTTCAGATGACGTTTGACACGTCGTTTGATGACTCGACAGCACGACCCGTAGTGCCTCCCAAGGACATGGCAGAGACGCCTTCGAACCGACCGGAATTCAAGACAGCACACACGATGCCCAACATGACGATACACGACCCGTGGGGCGACCCCGACGACGACGACTTTGGCAAGGAGAAGGAGATTTCCATGACATTTGCATGAAAGAACTGGAAACCGGGGGGGGGGGACCAGATATCGGAGGGTGTCGAGCAACTAGCGGAACGAGAGAAAAGCTGATGGCCGCTCGAACAACTGGTGGGAACTGTTGGCATTAATGGGCGTTTTTGATTGACGGGTGAGATGATGATTGATTACCTTTTTGGGTGGGAGGGAGACTGGGTGTATTTTTGGATCTTGTTGCTGCCACGGGGAAGCGTAGATGTCCGGACAACACAAAGCGACAGACAGGCGGGGCAGTCAGACGCGAGAGAAGGACAAAGACGACAGAAGAGGCTTCCTTGCTACGTACAAACAATACGCACGATGCCACAAAAGAAGAGTCCACGGTCAGTTCTATAGTAGACTACGCATAACAGCGAGGTACCCGAATATAGAACTATGTTAATTCTTAAGAAATAATCATACATTTGTCCCTTTTAAATTGATAGAGGTGCATCGACACCTGTGTCAGGCTGTTGGTATTATTCCGGTACGGTGCCGTATCCCGTTTGAGTGGCACAGCACATGGTACGGCTCGGACGGTGCGAGATTAGAACCTTGTCTCCATGCCATGTTTGTGTTCAAGTGGCTGGATTCCTGTACAACTCTATCTCATACTGCACAACAGAAAGCCGAAGCGGGTGGAGAAAGAGACATTGGAGGACAGCTGAGTTAAAAGGTGGCAAACCCCGAACATGTAGGGTAGGACGGGATGCCAGGGATGGCGGTCAAGAGGCGGGCGGCAGCAACGACGGAGAATGGCGGTTATCTGCTTCTGATTCGAGGGATCGAAACGTGCGAGCGAGCGAGCGGGGAACGGATGGAAACAAAGACGTTGCAGTTACAAGACAAGGTTGAAGCGGCGGCTACAGAGGGAAATAGACGTTTCAATTGATGCAATTGATGATGGGTGGGTTTTTGGGGGGGTTGTTGGTCAATACTTAGTGGATAAAGATAGACCGACCGCTGGGCGGATAAAGACTGAGCGATCCGCCGGCCCCGCCCCAACGGCAACCCGGCATCCCGGCATCTCTTGGGAATGGAACCAACTGCACTGCGACAACCAACATGGAAATTGTAACCTGTGACCTGCAAGCATGGAACTTTGCGCAACTTGCATCGGGCACTGTACGACATTGACTTATGAATCCGGTGCTGTAGATAGATGTATGCCGGGTCCCCTAGATGCAGGAATGGGATCAAGGAAGGAGTGAGAGATCGTGGCTCAGCAAAAGAGTTGATTTGCAGTAATAGTACATGTCAAGTAAAGTGAAGGATTGTACTGTAGATCTGGGCATGAATGGCGATGGTGGGCGCTTAGACTAGGATGGCAAGGAGAACCAACAGTGATGAAAGAAATGATGCTCGTTGCTGATTATTGCTGAGCGCGTACTGTAGTAAATTCCCGTATAATTCGTATTCGCCGTGATCGGTGATATGTCAAGTCAGTTGTGTGTACAGTAAGGACAGGATGTAGGAGGTTTCGGGTAACGATGCTCAACCGCAGCTTCACTCCCGCCACCACCCCTACGTTGTATCATCAGTGCATCACCGCCACCAGCCAGAAAAACAAAGTCTCATCAACGCCCGCCGCCACGCTTCACCTTCGCCCTCCATGTAACAGAACAGGCCACCCATCTTGGAACCACCTTGGAACCACCACAGCCCCACACGGATCATCACCAATGGACCAAGTCCCCGGCCACAGGCGCCATTCGCATTTGGGGGCCGATCCCATGGGAGTATCCCATGTGAACAGGCGGCTTTCGACTATTGGCCCCGCTAAGCCTCAGAGGACCGTCAAAGCCTCCTTTCTCTCCCCTCTCCGTCCCTCGAGCCACTTGTCGGCTTCATCAGCCTCCACCATCAGAAAGAATGCCGGCGCAATTGGATTTTCCGTTCACAATGGATTGTTCTTCTCTTCCCCGTGGATAGATGGGTAGGAAAACAGTCGGTTAGTCGAGGTTGACCTCTATGCCTGGCGCCAACGGATGGATAGCCCGGCCACTGATGGACTGGCGGTGGTGCGCTGGAGGACCCCGGAGTATTGGTGCTGCACTAACGTTGGTAGGACGGAGATAGATAACTATGCGCATCCGTCAGCACTCCATCCGTACCTGGATTGTATTGTCCCGGTGGTTGAACCTGACAGACCAAAACCCATACTTAGCAACATGGAAACCCACGTGCACCGTGTGAGCAGACACCGTCTGCACAGCGGAGACCACCCCCTGGCTCCCGGTTGTCAGCCGCAGTGGATGCGCGCTGTTCGCCCCAGCACGGGGCTGTCGTGGAGTAGTGGAGTCTGGGCTCTCTCGTGGAGGGCTGCGCAGTCTCATAGGGCATAGGGCCGTAGGGCAGGATATTAAAGTGGGGAAGACAACCCAGCACCGCCTCGCTCTAGTTTTTTAGGTCTGAGGTCTGGGGTCTGAGGTCCAAGAGAAGACAAGCCTCGCTCATCCCATCCATCGCCCTTTCAGCTGCCTTTGGACTGGACGATCCCGTCGTGGGCTGTGGTGCTTCTATAGCACATCGCGGAGAAGAAGAAGAAGAAGAACAAGAAGAAGAAGAAGAAGAAAAAAGAAGGACGAAAGAAAAAAGCCAGTTAACAACAACTTTGACCGGGAGCAGCAGCACTCAAAGAGCCAAACGCCCCCGGACCCCCGTCGCGCAGATGGTCGGACTTTAAAACGGACGGGATGAAATCAATGAATGCCGGCGGCTGACAGGTACGAATGTACGGAGTACCTACAGCACCAGAATGTACCGCCAGACCAGGATGTAGTCCTGCGTGTGGACCCCTTCGTAGCAGGCTGGAGTCGCAGTGGAAGCCCCCTTGCTAAGAAAGATGCGCCGCGCTGAGTCCATCACAGTCCATTGAAACTCCAGCCCATCACCTCCATGAAAAACCTCCTGTCTGGCTTGCCTCTGTTTGGCTTGCACTATAAGTCACACACGCGGACAAAAGTATCCGTACCGTACTGCATTGCATCCTGCACCCACTCCCATCCAGCTGGGCTAGATGCTGAACGCTCTCTTTTGCGTGGGCTGCCGTTGCTACACACATCCCTCACCCATGACTAGCCACACCCCCCACCTCTGCCTCTATTTCAGCCTGGCTGACAACGAGCTATTGCCCAGGCTAACCTTAGAGACTGGGGTTTGGACGGACGCGCTCCCTGGCGGGCTTTCGACTTCCTGGGCAGTGGGCGCTCCGTCTTACATGCAGTGCAGGGCTGGAAAATGGAACAACCGCACAGTGCCGTGCGCGCATTTCGCTCACCAGGCTGGTGCGAATTGTTGTACTTCCTAGTCCACTCCGTACAGCGGGTTGCGCTCGATCAAGCGGATTCCGCCCAGGTCCACGCTGTACTGGCTGTACAGTAAGCCCAACGGCGAGTCCTTGAGCCCGACGATATGAGTTTATTGCGTGTTCAGTCGGGGGTGGTTGTGTCCAGTAACGAGTAACGTTGGGTCTCTGTCTCATGGATGGAGGCGCAGTACAGTGCGGGTATTGTTGGCGATGTCTAGCAACGAAGCCACCAAATTTCCTTCTTCATCTGTCGCTGTCTTTGTCTTTGTTGTGCCTCTCATGAGATTGCCTCGACTCTCCCATGTCGGCAGTATCACTCACCCAGGTTCCTGGTATCATGTGTCTGCACTGCTACCATAGTAGTATTTTAAATGTTTCTCCATGAGTCGATCCGTTCCGCTGCAGACCATCAGCCATACTCGGCAGTAAGCTGTCAACCATTCAGCCCCCCCAGGGTCCCTACTAGTTCCTGTCCAGCCCCAGCCCATCGTCGTCCATCCTCGGCCACCAGGCAGACAGACCAGTGAGACAGACCAGTAAGACAGACCAGTAAGACCAGACCAGACTCGGCATGAGGCTAGCGCTTCATAGCTCCCGCAGCAGGTCGCTCGCTCTCTCGCACTGGGCCCTTCCTTCCTTCCTTCCCTCCCAGTTTCCCGTTTGCTTTGTCTCCTGTACCGTCCCTTCCTGCCAGGCTTGCCCCCCCGGTCAGCCTGTCAGTCTCGTCTTGTCCTTTCCATTTTCCCTCTCACCACCACACAACAAAACCTCCCGTCAAACAAAACACCACCACGGGTGACTGCTTACCAGACAAGATTGGTCTTCAGCCCGCTGGTTTCCGTCTTCACCCTTGACGCCGGTGTCGACAACTTCGACGACAAACTACGAACATCAACGTTCCCGACAACGAAGGCGTCACAACTTAGACCTCTTAACGACCGGGTGTGTGACTGGAGTGGAAGTCACATATTTTCTCACCGTACACAGTCCCATCTCCCGATCTTGTCCTCACTCTCGACTTTGCGATTACTTCGCTTCCACTAATTCACCATGGACCGATTGGCTTCCAACATGCAAGGCACAAACCTGGAATCGTTCAACGACAAGGCGAACGTCGTCAACGCTGAGGAATCCGCCACCTCCACCACCAAAAATCGCGCCCTGCCAACGAGCAATAGCGGCAATGGTCCTGGCGACTCGGGCAGCAGTCCTAGCGGCCCTGGCGAAGCCCAGAATCATGTTTCCTTCGTCGATCTTGGCACCAGCGTCTTTGCTCGTAGTAGTGTCCCAACCCAGGTATTCAAATATGGGACTACTGAAGACGTTAACATCGATGAGCTCACCTGGCAGGGCTGGGATGGGGATCTTAATTACTACAACGAGATTAGCCAGGCCAGCTTTTCCGACGGAGAAGCCGACTGGGAGGAACCATTTATCAAGGGTGAGTCTTTCCATACCTCGTAGCCTGGGCTTTCGCCTTTCTGGCCATCTGCTGATAGGTGATTTGTCTCTCATGTAGTGTCGACCTCAGGCGCAACTCTCAACTTCACCATGTTCTCAGACGATAAGCTCTCCCAGTATATCTCAAACAAGATGCGCCTTATGGTGTCTTGGCACACCTCCAAACTCGCCGGAAACACAACTTCCACAATCTTCACCATTGTGAATACCGACGCCGAGGTTGACGGTGAAGAAGCCATCATTTCTGCTGCAAATGACGAAGTAGATGACGGCGACATAGAGGCCGTCAGCACTCTGACTGCTTCACCAACGGCCGACTCGACTGCTGGTGGTGGCCTCTCTGATTCCGAGCCAACTGATTCTGTTGCTTCAGCAACGAGCTCCGCCAAACACGACAGCAGTAGTAGCGGCGGTGGTGGTGGCCTTGCCAAGGGTGCTATTGCTGGCATTGCTGTAGGTGCTGTTATCGGTGTTCTGCTCATTGGCGCCTTGGCCTGGTTCTTCCTTCGTAAACGCCGACAGAACAAGACGCTCGCAGGTGGCTACACCGGTACAGACTCGGCCGGAACCTACATGGTTGACAAGGAAACACATGGCCGGACTACCGACTCGCCCAACTCCCCATACACGGATGACAACCACACCCAGCACGTCCCCATTGACGATAGCGCCCGAGACACAGCAGCGATTGGTACCACAGACCGGGGTGGCATCACTCGGACGTCGACGTTAGGATCTCAGGGCGGACGTGGCAGCACCAGCGGCGCGCAGACACCGCAAGGCATGTCGTCTAATGTGGCCCATCTTGTAGAAGACGGCATGACGGCCGATGAGATCCGCAGACTGGAAGAGGAGGAGCGGCAACTGGACGACGAAATCGAACGTGCGGCGAGGCGGTAGTTCCGCCTCGCGGTATGGACGGTCCCGTCGTTGTCATGCCGGCCAAGACGGTCGACGTCATGTTTTTGCGCATCATGGGGCTTGGAGTTTTGGACCAGTTGTTTGTTTACTACCTGCGCTTGGCCGTTGTTTTTCGGACCCGGTGTTTTATACGTTACCCTTCGTTCGTTGATGTTACCTAGTATTACCTTAGCTCATGCCTGTCCGGCGGTGTCCTTCGGATGGCAGGGAGACCCGGTAGCTCGTTTGGAGAAATACCACGGTTGCGATGTGAGATGATGGAGAGAGAGGGAGAGAGAAAAAAGATCCCATTGAGTCTTCGTCTGCGAGGGTATATGCTCTGTTTCGTGTTACGTTTCAACGGTGTGCATACATGGCCAACAAACTAACTGGCATCTCAAACTCCGTGCCTTGAAGTTGGGGTTATGAATCCAAACCTTCAGGAAAATAGTAATGCAATGGAAAATTAAAAAAAAAAAGAACAAGACTCTAAATCCATTTGCCAACCCCTTGTGAGGACCATACATGAGGTTAAAAAAAAAGAGAATTATACATGCGAGTGTTTAACCGCAAGTCTCGCCCCTTGAGAGACTTGCCCAACCCGGGTTACCGAGAGATAAGAATAACCTCTATCAACGCTGCCGAAGCCCCAGAAGAGCGCTTCGCGACATTTTCCTTATCGTCACATTCTCCGCCATCCGTGCCCCTTTGCTACTTTCCCCCGCCTTCAGCTCGTGGTTGAACTTAGCCGCGCGTGAACCAGCGGCTGACCATGTTGCTGGCGAGGTTGCTTGCGAGATTGCCGGTACCGAAGGCGCTGCCGGCCATGTTGGATGCCTGGCTGAACTTGTCGCATCGGGAGAAGGCCAGGGTGTTCATAATGGTCAGCACAAGGGCGATGACTAGTGAACGTTAGCAAAGAAAAAGAAAAAAAAAACTACATAGAGAGCAGACGGGTTCCCCGGAATACGGAACACCACGACGATCGCTGAATTGTGATTGATAGCGGTGATAGGAGTAGGACGGAGGCTGACGTACTGACGAGGGGCAGCCAGAGGAACTGCAGGCCGACGAGGGCGAGGATGAACATAAGAACCCACAGCATGGGCTGGACGTAGAGGGCGAGCCAGAAGAAGCGGCTGTCGGTGGGATTGATGACCTTGGTGCCGGGCTCGCTGCTCTCAAACACCCACTGTGAGTCGCCGGACTGGGGGTCGACCTCATTCCACCAGCGCAGGCCGACGAGGCGGCGGCCCGCGATGTTCTTGAGGTAGTAGAAGTCGGCGGCGAGGAGGAGGATGGTGATGATGAAGATCATGATCCTGGACAGAGGGATGTTAGTCAGGGCACCGTTTGAGCCGCGAGGGAGGGTTTGGTCGAGTCCGTCGAGGAGCAGAACACGCAGGAGGGAGGGCAAAGACGTACATGCTGTGTATTACCCAGAGGCCGAGGAAGTAAACGAGGACGCTTGCTAGATGCGCGCGCAACGGTCAACAACGGGGCAGGGAGGGAGGTCTATGACTAGAGCAGGAGAGGCTCACATATCCGGAAGCCCAGGAAGGTCAGCAGCGTGATGGGATGCGCACTGAGACGCCAGCTGAGGTCGCCCGGCGCGGGTTGCGTGGCGTCCATGGCGATGATGGAGGATGAGGAGAGGAACGGGGAGATAGGGAGGCGGCTACGCAAGTGAATGCGCGCGTGCAGGCGATGGAGCTGAAGACGGAGCGAGCGAGCGAGAGGGTGAGAGAGAGAGAGGATGGTCGATGGAGGGAGGAGAGTCGTCGCAGAGTCGCAGGTCGCAGGTCGTCGGTCGTCGATTGAACACCTGGAATCTTTCCCAAGAAGGCTGAGCTGGAGCTAAAGGGTCAGGGTAAGGTACCTTGGGTGGGTGCCTCAGTGGAGGTACGTATGTTGTAAGCTTTCCCTCTGCGACTCTGAAACCCAGAGGGAACTAGCCCTGATCTAGAAGGCGGTGTGGCATCGCAGAAACGGGTGCTGGGGCTGTCTAGATTGCCCCATCACAGTGCCTGTTTAAATGCCGGACCGAGCGTCATCCAGTGTGTTGTGTTCGGGGAGCCGAAGCTTCGGCTTATAAGTCATCGAGAGTCGGCAACGTCGTCTCTCCTCGGCATCTTGGCCACCGTACCTACCTGCCTTACAGAGTACTTGTCGTATTAATTCAATCCCCAACGCTGGCCAGCTCTCGTCCTGAATAAATGAACGATATATACTCACTGGTTCACTGCCCTGATTCGTCCATCCATGTTACATGCCCATGTGATTGAGATAGTCTTGAGAACTGAGAGACCGACACATGGAAGACGGTGACGACATCAACAACACAACACAATCACCATGGCCGCCAGATCACCATCCATCATCCGCCGCTCCCTCCTCTATGGTAGAACCCCCTCCAAATTGGGACTCCTTCATGCTAAACAGCGTAACAGTCCCTGGTTCCTCCCAGAAGATGCTCACAAAGTCCCTGGGCCTCCGCTCCGATAACGTCACCTACGACCTCGAGGACTCCGTCACGCCGGCCCTTAAACCCCGGGCCCGGGCCGACCTACGCGCCCACATCTCCGGTCTCGAAGCCCGTCCGGCGTCCATCGCCGAGCTCGCCGTCCGCATCAACGCCGTGTCCACCCCCTACGCCCTTGCCGACCTCTCCGCCCTCGCGCCCCTCCCCCACGTCGACGCCGTTGTCGTCCCCAAGGTCAACTCCGCCGCTGACCTGACCTTCGTCACCGATGTCCTGCGCCACGTCGCCCCCGACCGACACGCCTCCGACGATGCTCCCAACCCCATCAGGATCATCGCCCTCATCGAGTCGGCTCGCGCCGTCATGGACCTGTTCGCTATCTGTAAGGCCTCGCCCTACTTGAGCGGCTTCATCTTTGCTGCCGAGGACTTCGCTCTGGACCTTTCTCTAACTCGTACTCCCTCCCTGACCGAGTTCCTCTATGCGAGGTCCGCTATCGTTACTGCCGCCCGTGCTGCCGAGCTGCCCAGTGCTATCGACTTGGTCTGTACCTCGTACCGAGGAGACCAAGGTATTAGAACCCTCGAGGAGGAATGCGCCGGCGGTAAGTCTCTGGGCTTCAACGGAAAGCAGTGCATCCACCCGAGTCAGGTTGAAACTGTCCAGCGCATGTTCGCCCCAGACCAACAAGAGGTTGAATGGGCCGTGAGGGTCTCCATCGCCGACGAAAAGGCCGCCACCTTGGGTCGCGGAGCCTGGACCCTGGATGGCAAGATGATCGATGCTCCTGTCGTCGGTAAAGCCAACGCTGTCATCACCAAAGCCGAACAGTGTGACTTTGATGTCCAGAGTTTGCGAACGAAATGGCAGGACCAGGAGCCGGAATAGATATCTGGACTATCATGGTCATTTCTATGTATACCTGCTTCTCAACGTCACAAAACCAACGACCGCCTATTACATGAGCAGGTTTGGCCGCCAGAATGAAACCATATCAATATCCTCATTGTCATCTCTCGTGTCATATCGAGCCTCGTTGGACTCAACGCCTAGGCGGCCCTCATAACCACTTGTCCCCTGTTGTAAGTATTTTGTTTCATCCCAGGTCAACAATGTTTCGGCCTCGATTCGCTCAATGAAGTCCTTCATAGTCTCATTTCTAAGCACTGGCGACTGCAATATCCTGTTAGCCCATGATGCCCCTGCGTCAGCTTGCTCGAGGGTCTCTGGTTGCTTCCAAGTCTGGAGAGAGGGAAAACCGAGATATCCCGAAGGGCTAGAATGAGTTTCTGGTTGTTGGTCTGGCTTTGAAAACCACCACGACGGGCTATCATCGGTAGGGATGCACCCGAGAGGTACGGTAACCTCCTGGGAAAACTCCCTGCATTGAGGGACTGTTGCGGCATACATCGACGGTTGGCCAAACGGGTGACGTTGCCAGGACTGTGGTTTCGTATGTTCCTTGTTTCCTTCATCTTGTACAAGAGAGAGAACAATGCCATTTCCTCCACTTACCGTCTCGGGGAAGGCCCCTCCTGCCTGGCTAGACCAGATCAGATTCTCATTCATATTGAAATCAATCAGAGGTGTAGGCTGGGACACGGCATCCTGTCCCTCCCTGGATATGGCAAACTCCGTGTGATTTGGGAAGCAGACTGTGTTGAGACCAACTTCGACACTGGACCTGGTCGAACTATGAAGATGCCATGGGTGGGCAGTATTATCCTCAATATTTTGTTGATCAGCGCCTTGAGATGGAGGCTCTGGAGGATGCCACCTGCAAGACTGCGATCTTGAGGATACCATGACGCCCTTATCTTCGTATGTTGGCGCGCAAGTAGTGGTTGTCCCAATCTCGGAATTCTGTTTCCAGTCCTCGATGCCTGGTCTGGCCTGTGACTGTTGATTTCGTTTCCAGCCTGTTGAGTTATTGTGCATAACTCCCATACCATCAAAGACCCTTGTCTCGATCAGCGCCTGGAGTATGTGTTCTGGTATTGGGGATCGAGACATTGATGATTGAATGTCTCCCACACAAGACAGATCTTGTTGAGCCTGAGTCAGATCGCTACTGGGATTTTGTAGAGCGCATGATTTATTAATGTTGGAGTTGCTTGCAGGGCCATAGGGGGGTTGGGACTCTAGTTGCCCTCCCTGAGACTCCCTTTCCGACTCTCGATGATCGGTTGTGTGGAACTCATCATCTGACTGGCAAACTGGATTGCTCGGAGGAAGATTTGGGCTCGGCTCTGTTCGAGTGGTGGATGAGTGCCGTTCTGTTCGCGAGAGTTGGTCTCCTGAATGGGTGAGAGTTTCGTCTTGACCAAGCCCGTTGGAACCGCTGTCACAAGGTCGTTGACGCGCACTGAGACCGCTTTCTTTGCGCATCGCTGTCCCTTCTGATGGCTGTAGGAAGCCCATGCCGTTGAAAACGAGATCGGTTACTGAGTGTATTAGATATGGAACAACTGAAGATGACGCCTTACGTACATGTATTCGGGGCTGTGGAACTTCTGCCATTCACGAACAAACCCGTGGTCAAGCTGGGTTTCATCTTGAATATTGTTAGCATTGTCTCTTAGTCAAGTAATATTTACACCTGACACTTGCTGTTAATCTTTTGTCTGAGATAGTCCCAGAAGTGAAGTTATTTAGAATATCTCGGCTCGATCGAAGTTGATGCCTGGGTGCACGGGATCGCGACTTCTTTACTTTTTCTTTCGACTTGTCTTGGACTGCCTCCTTCGTCGCTTCATACCGGTGGGCGCGAGTTTTTTGCCTTGGCTGTCTCTCAAACACTGACTCGGCAGATTGGGAATGTTGGGAATGGTGAGATGGTGATCGCTGCCGCCTCCTGGTATGGGTTCCTTGGTGGTATGGGTTTTTGGAAACATGATCGGGCCGTGTGTTAGCACCAGCACCAGCTCCTGAGCTCGTTGGGCTCGTAGCAATAGTAATATCGTCGGGGAAATGGTGCATTCTCTGTTGAGGTTTGGGGCGACCACCGAGAGCTATCTGCGTAACTGGGAGGTTATTAGGGCGCCAGCTTGATTTGGGACGCTTCGAACCCTCTCCGTCATCTACATCGCCAGACCACGGAGTCGATTCTACGACCTCCTTTCGGCAGTCTTGAACCTGATCCAACCATGATTGAACTCTATGGCTTCGGTCTGGCTCGTCAATTCGTTGACCTTTTCTGAGTTGGTCACGCTGTTCGCGGCGATGACTGAGGCTTGGGCCGTGGTGACGACGGCGGCGCTGGGGAGACTTCATTTCACAAACAAGAAAAGAGTCCAAAGAAATATCAAAGCGAAGATAGCCAGTTGCTTTTAACAATTGGACATGGAGTTGTCCTGGTGAGAGTTCAGTGAGGCAGGCGACTCAGTCAAACCAGTGCTGTTCAATTCATTCCCAGTGTTGTTCCTTCTCAGAGGGACATTGGCTTTTCCCCTTTTAGTCGTAGGCTCTCACACGTAGGAGGTACCTTCCTTACATGCCTAGTTAAGGTAGGTAGGTAGTTAATTACGCGGCTGTCCCTGCTTATCACGACTCAACTGAGCTGAGCACCTAGGGCGTGATCGAGGCAAATGGATCTGGGAGGTTCTCTTTCCTACGAGAAATAATGGAGTAATCCTTTTTCGGGAACCAGCCGTTGTTAGCCTGAGGGCCAAACCTCCCTGTCAATGGCACACAACTAAGTCTTGGTCTTTTCTTGTTCTCTGTTAAATAATCGTGAACTTTTACCATCGGCATGGCTCCTGGGTGTCTGTAGGAGGCCCTCGAGTTGACCGTCCTGGATTTTCAGACCACTCCAACTGGCACAGACCCAGCTCGGCTAAAATGGGCCTGATAGGTGCATACGCCAGACAGCCTCCGCTTGCATGAATAAGAAGGTACTGACACGGTATGCTAGCATGACAAAGACAGTGAGCGGCCTGTTCGTGCTTCTGAAAAGCCCCGAGTCCCTGACGAATGAGCCCCTAAGGCGGGGCATTAGTACGTGCGAAGTAGGCCCTGGGTATGTAAGGAGTACGGAGTATGGGTACTAGAGAGGGGCCAAGGCAACGAGGTCAGTCAGGAACAGCCTTCGCCAAGGTAGCATCGCATTGCTGCTTGATCTAGCATGTCGCTGCAGGACTTGTCTTGGCATGACAATGGGGACCTGGCATTCACGTCAAACGCTGTGCGACCGCTCGTCTGCGATACGATGCGGAGTTGCAGACGCTCTCTGTCAGTCGTGACGCGTGCCATTTTCTACGACTGTGCCGCTCTCGCCCTGGCACAGGCATGTTTCAGTCTCGTACCGGGCGGGACCAAGTGAGAAACTACGCCTTGGTCCCCCGCTCTTCAGGGAACTCTCCAAATGACAAGTGTTGCCCCTGATAAGCTGGGATATGCGCGAACATGTTGCGATGATGTGAGTTTAACTACTCAGAGCTTTGGGATACTTCCAGAACAATTCGAAATACTACCATTATAAGGATTAGGCCGGGCTATATAACTCGTGACCCTGGACCGTCTTCCAAGACCGTCTCCCGAGTCTTAACTCATTCCTACATAGCTGCATTCACTCAGGCGTTTCGTTCCACACGCAACGAACCGACACGGCCTATACTCGTTAATGATTATATACCATGCCACAACTTGGACGTCGGATTCGGCCCCTGAATTGCGGACTCCACCTGTGAAGAGGGGGCGGACACGGCGCCCGGAGAGGGGTAGCTGTCTCAGGCATATACCTATTGTGAGAGAAGTGCTGGGGCAGAGAGCAAGAGTTACGAGACAACGCCCTGGTAATGTTGCAGGTTGGCTAGATGCTCGTGAGCGGTCACCATCAGGAGAGAGGATATAGGAGAAAGATCTGGGAGAGCACCTAGAAGAAGCCACGAATCCAACCCACCCGTCGATGGATGTTGTCATGGCAGTGGAGGGTCAATTCGAAGGCTGGTGTGGCAAACAAGTTGTGGATCTTCAGAGTGAGGAGGTGTTTTGAGCTCAATGCCGGACGGCCAACGCCAACACCAACGCCGGTGCCAGCATTGAGTGGGTGAGTGGTCGAAATGCTCACTCTCTGTTAAGCTACCAAGCTAAGCTACCTATCCACCTACCCAAGTCGCGCAGAAGCAGGGGCGGGCGGCGAATGGTAGGGCACCGGTATGATGGGAACAGGGAACGGCTTCGGGGAGATACGCTTGGCTCTAGGGGCACGGTGCCATTTGAGTTGAGCCATAGTGCTTGGCTTCCTGTGGGGATGTGATGGGTGGTTGTGAGGGAAGGGAGGTGGTCGTCATCATCACGGACCCGCATGAGCGTCTTCTTAACCACCCCTTGGAAGCTGGAGCTTGGACCGAAGCAACTTGAAGCCCTGCCAGGAGGACATTCTACCGCAACCGGGCATTGGGCATTGGGCATTGGGCGCTGGGGCATTGCATTGGGCACTGGCAGCTGAACAGGTCAGGGCAAACCGACCAGGGCAGCCAGATCAGGGCATTGTGCGTTCCCCTGGTGCTTGCTTGCTTCTCCCGTCTGAAGCTTGTTTGGAGACGGACAGACCCCTGCCGCTGCCCACATGGAGGGGCTCGAAACGATCATGGTGCCCCGGGCCCCGGCCTTGTCTCCAGTCGCTGACCGTCCTTCTGGCACTGCCTCCGCGGATGAGCCCACCAGCGGATCGGCGGGCATAAGGGTTGGGTGTCCGGGTTGGTGGGCGAGCTGGCGGCGAAATAGGCGAAAGCAGCGCGCGCTGTTGGTCTCAGTGTCAGCAAGTGTCAGTGACAATGACAGTGGACAGTGACAGCGAGCACTGATGAGCCCTCGAGCTTAGGTTAGGCTAGATCCAGTGCAGGCTGCCCGCTTGACATCAGCCTCGTCCGCAACCTAACCTAGGATAGGTACCAGGCTAACCCCATCCCATCCCATCCCATCCCATCCCATGGATCTAACGTATCCCTTCCCATCCACCACCATCAAACAAACGCCTGATTAGCGAAATATCTCGCATCGAGCAGAGACGCCACCCACCCCGAGTACCCAAGCCAAGCAACCAAGCAGGAGGACGGCTCTGAACGAGACACCCCCTGCCTGGCTGGGCCACCATCGTCATCCACCGGACCAAGCAGCACTGGCACTGGCACTGGCACCAAAACACCGGCACCAGTACCCATCCGGCCTCTGTGATATTCGTACCTCCCACTCCCCATTCCCACTTCCTCCCCTCCTCAGGCTACTGCGTACTCCTTCCTTGCCTCCTTGCCTCCTAGTAGTCTAGTTAGTTGGCCTGCTACCCTACCTCCAGGCTTGTCCCGTCCTGCAGCCTGCATAGGTACATAACCTCGCCCGCCACATCTCCGCTCCTAGAAGGCCCGCATTACCTCCCACCTTTCCACCTTCCATCTTCCTCATCTCATCATCGCTCCCCCCTTCGAACGCCCTCTCGTGTGTTCACCCCTCCACCGTCCCTTCCAACATCACCAGCCGGGGTTTTTTTTATAAATTTTAAATCCTGTCTCTCGACGCTCGACTTGACGCTCATCGTGATCGTCGCACAGTCTGCCCAACGCAAAAAAAATAGGTTTGTCTTTCCGCATTTTACGCCCCCTTCCGTTCACATGCAGTGCCCCGCGACCATTTCCGCACGCACCCTGCCGCGTCTTATTACGAGGCGGAGTCGGCCTCCATGCTACTGTGCTGCTCTCACACGGGGGAGCGAGAGCGAGCCGCCGCCCAAGTGGTCGGTCTCGTTTTTCTCAACTAAGGAGGAGGAGGAGGAGCTTGCGCAGCTTTTTTTCCTTCTCCATCCTGCATCTTTCTTCGTCATTTCTCTGCGACGAAGCATTTACCCCGCGAACTCTTGCGCCCCTCAGAAAAAAAATCAGAGTTGAGATTTGAATAGGCTCAGACCCCCCGCACCCTCTTCATCATGTCGAAGCTTTTTATCGGGTATGTCCTATCAGTCGTGTCTGTGGCCCGCGAGCCTCGCTGACACAACCCAGTGGCCTGGCATGGCACACCGAGGAGACTACTCTCCGCCAGAAGTTTGAGGAGTTCGGCCCTGTTGAGGAAGCTGTATGTGACACCCGATGTTTGGCCCGTTCCTAGGGATTCATGTGGGCTGAGAGGCCTTTCTTGGCCACCAACTTGAATCCCGCTACTTCTCTTTTTTGCGCAACAAATTTGTCTCTAATCGCGAATATTTCAAGGTCGTCGTCAAGGACCGCGATACTGGCCGCAGCCGTGGCTTTGGATTCGTCCGATTCTCCCAGGATGAGGATGCCCAGAAGGCGATTGCCTCTATGAACAACGTCGAGTATGAATCCCTCCACGCTCCTTTCTGGCCGACTTGTCGCCTCGGACCAAAAAAACCGGAAACTAATTGTTACTAGGTTCGACGGTCGAACTATTCGTGTTGACAAGGCTTCCGACAATGGACCCCGAGGTGGTGGTGGTTTTGGCGGTGGCCGTGGTGGCGGCTTTGGCGGTGGCCGAGGAGGGTACAACGCGCCCATGCAATATGGTGCTCCCTCCGGCCCTGGCTACAACGCCCCTAACCCCAACATGTACGCTCCCATGCAGTACGGCCGTGGTTACCCCCAGCAGCAGCAGCAGCAGCCCGGCGGCTACGGAGCACCTCCTCAAGGTATACATGAATAATGATATCCAAATGACGCCCTGATCTAATGTTGATATAAGGATACGCAGCCCCCCAGCAGTACGGCGGCTACTCCGACCCTTCCCAGCAACCTCCTGCGCAGCAACCTCCCCAGGGTGGTCGAGGATACTAGATGGCTAGGACAAGGTCATAGGTGGCATGCGCCGCTACTGACCGACACTATCAGGGAGAGGGGGAGACTTGAAAATGGGAACCGCTGAGGATCGATGACTTGGACGAATTTCGGCACCTGGCTTTGCGAATCCTTTGTATGACTGAACGATCAAGCATCGGTGAGCATGTTTGATGCAAGATTATACCCGGATACTTCGGTTGAAATGTGGTGAAGGGCAGCCAAACCATTAACGACGATTTGTTGCGGTTGCCGCGGATGGAACACGGCCGAGTCTGACTTTCTGTGCTTGTTTTACTGAATCATTTGGATGTGAATCGCGACCTTGTTTTTTCTCCTTTGTGTGTGTGTCTCGTTCCTTATTTCCTTCATTCACTCGTTGATGACCTTTCCCCCCTCCTCTTTACGACAGTGATGGAAGTCTGGCTGCAAGTGCCCGAGAGCGTGGTTGGTCTACACTGTCTATCTAATGGATAAGAACAGCGGCTGCGGCCGGTCAAGAATGACGATTGCGATGAAGGAAACGCAAGGAAGAGACGAATGGGGAAGGGCACAGGCTGAGGAAGCATGCAAGGACTTCATCTTCCTCATTATCCGTTTCATTCACTCATGTGCGTGTGTGCTCATGTATCTATGTCTATGTGTGTATGTGTGTGTGTGCGTGTGTTCTCATGTGTGTAGCTGTTTTTGTATGTGTGTGCGCGTGTGTGCTTTCTTTTACAAGGTTCCCTTTTCAATCTCTTCCGCTTCCTCAATGCTGGCTTCTTGCCTGAACTTATGATCAGCCGGGGTTGGATTGAGGACCTTTGCTGAGTCTTTGCAGTTCTTGTCGAGCTTCCGGACGCGGCGGGCTAGGTCGCTGATATGAACATCGCCGCTGTCAAGGGCCAGGTCTTGGAGGGCGACATCCAAGCTGAGGAGGTAGTCCTTGTTGAGACCGCTAGGACCCTGACTGTGAAAGATGTGCTCAGCCAGCTGCTGGGGGTCCTGGGGGCCGACGAACTGCTCGTTGTCGGGGGTGCCGATGTAGACGAGGGTACGGATGGGAGCGGAGGCGTCGGCAGGCTGGAATGGGGCGTAGTGGATGGAGTAGCCGTTGATCTCGCGGATATCAAGGTACTCCTTCACCTCGGCCACCTTGTCCGGGATGATGCGGTAGGCGACGCCCCAGACCCGCTCCGGGGCCGAGTCGTGGTGGTCGGTCAGCTGCTCCCAGTAGGATCTCTCGATGAGGGTGACGACGCGGCCGGGCGCCTCCGGGGTCCCGCGGTGGTCCTCACTGGAAGCTCGGAGAGATGTGTTAGTAGTTTGGACATCTCATCTAGTCCGACACTGGGGACTGGAGGGCTTCGTTTCTTTCGTACCTGGCCTACAAAGACAAGCAAGTCAGCAAGAGCAGTCGGGAGAAGGGGCGCGGATGAAAGACAGACCTGCCAGAACCGACGAACATAGCCGGTGACGTATCCGGGGATCCTCGTGTCTGGGGACCGAACGGCATGTTAGCAGTCAGGGCGGGAGTGATAGCGGAGCGAGTGCTTTTTACCAAAGTGCGGTGGAGGCTTCCATATTAGGCTTCTACAAGATGCAAAGACGAGGTGAGTGAGTATCAGAACCCAGTGGTGAGGGAGTCACAGAGTTGCGGGTTAGGTGAGTGAAAGAGAGCAATTTAATAGCATGGGTTGGTGTTGTAGGGCCTGATGAGTTGTACTTACCCGTACCCGTATAGCCAGAATTCAGAGGGAGGAGAGGCGTCGGCGGTCATGACGACGGACGACTCAAGGATAGTATCAATGTGTTGCTTCTCTGACAGCGGCAGAGCAGAGAGGAAAACGAACAGGACCAGTGTTATAAAGCTCACGAAGCGTCTAATTTAGGTTGCTTACGAAGCCGAGAATAGAAGCGAGTTGTAAATGTAGTATGCAATGTGTAAGAGAAAGGCCAGACTCTGAGGGAGGATTGATAAGCCGGACGATTCGGGATATCGAATTGGAGGGGAGAGTTGAGAGCTGGTGGTGGTTTTGGCGGTTGTGGTGGATTACGGTTTATTTGGGGTTGGCTGCGAGGTGCAGGCGGACCAGTCGATCCGAAGAGTTGGCGATGAGGTGCTCGGGACTGGCGACCAATGAGGAGGATCCTTTGGCAGCTGGTTGAGAGCACTCCGCAGCATTCATGGTAACTAGTACCTTTCCATATTAGATACTGGTAGTCTACAATCTATCACAGCAGCACAACAGAGCGGTGGCACAACATCCACAACAGCACCACACGAGCCGGCACAAGGCAAGGGCACAGCCGCACAAGGACAACAGACAGTGCTCCCGGCATCGCGGCACTGCTAGCAATTGCTTGGGAGGTGGAACCAAGACGGGGATCCCCTCTAGTGACGTCGGGCGCTGTATGTAAGTCAGCCCCTCTAGTCCCTAGAGAGAGCGGGCTGCTACCCCACCGATTGTGCTGGGCATTTGTGCTGGGCATTCCCGTCTTCATCAAGGGATCCATCCAGTCAAGAGGTTCTCGGTCCATTTTTGATCCTTCGACATGAAGGAAGACGGCAAAGCAGGCTGTACATCAACGTGATGAACGGCATGTCCGTTGGATGGAGCAGTCGGTGCCGTGGATCCGAAAGTCGAAGACATGGAGAAGCAGAAGCCCTCAGCCTCAATTGCAAGTCTCAAGACTCAAGCCTGAGGTCTCAAGCCTGATGAGGTTTGAACGAAGAGTCTATCAGGCCCTCCCCAATCCCAAGCCCCCGGGGCGTCACAGGCGCATTTGCATCGTGCCGTGCCGCCGTGCCTGCTGTATCACAGGGCTCATCACAGGGCTGTCTTGTCTTCTCGGGCGGAGCTGACCAGGAGCTGAACAACCCCAATGTGCCCGTCGCGAGGTACACACAGGCTGTTTTTCTTCTTGTCTGTCTGGTAGCTCCTCCTTCTTCTTCTTCTCTCTCTCTCTCTCTCTCTCTCTCTCTCTCTCTCTCTCTCTCTCTCTCTCTCTCTCTCTCTCCTTGCTACCTGCAGCCGGAAACGAGGGTTTAATCAAGCCAACACTTGGCCAAGGCCGGCCAAGGCCAAGCCACCCCCCAGCAGCCTGGTTCATCCAGCCTGACGAAAGCTGAGCCTGACGACGTAATAATGCGAGGGTAGGGGTCAAGCTTGGATCCTCACGGCGCCGCTTTTCCAGCCCCGGAGAACCATGGTCCACGTTTTTGTGCCCCGTACCGCCTGCTACCCCCTAACAGCAGCAACGGACCCAGGCCGGATCCGTGCGACATGCGCCACACGCCACATGTCTTGACACTGCCCGTGATGGATCTGGATGACGGGGAACGCCCAGGGCCTCGCCCAGCCTGAGCCTCCACTGCTACAGTACTGAAGTACCTAGGTATAGGTTCTGTAGGTACTGCCTTAGGCCTTGCCCTTCCCGCGTAAGGCACAGGGCCTATTAACACTGCCCCGCGCAATTCCCTTCCCCTGTACTGAAGTACGACGTATTCGTCCTTTCTCCTTCCATGCCCTGCCTTATCCCTCCAAGCTACTACTACTACAACCCTCGACTTTCCATAAACACTCACTCACCCACTCGCTCTCGAAACCTCAACCCATCAATCTTTTGCTGCGCCAAAACAAGGGAAAGAGGACCCCCTCGTTCTCGTCGCATTCACCCACCATGGCATACAACCGTCCTTCCGACGATGATGCTCTGCCCAGGTAGCTTTTTTTGCCCCTCTCCCCCTCACACCCCCCGGCGCCTGCGCCTACGCGCCCGCCGTGCGGCTCTGCAAGTCTGCGATAGGGCGTCACACGTCCACAACCAGCAGTGCTAACCCGCGCGCCTCTCCCAGATTCGCTGAGCCCGAGCCCGTACGTGCTTTTCTTGTTGCTGCTGTTGTTCTCATAGGAAGACCCCGCGAAGCTTCCTTCGGAAACTGACCCTTGCTCCGTGCACTGTAGAGACCCGGCCAGATAAACTCCAAACCCCCGCCGCAACAGCGACCACCGCCGCAACAGCAGTATCACCAGCCGCAACACCAACCGCAACAGCAGTATCAGCAGCAAGCGCCCCGGTATGACCATCCATCGCCCATCCACCGCGACTCTCGCTCCTCCTCCATCGGCCAGCAGCAGGCATACGGCTACGGCCACATGTCGCCGCCCCCGGTCCCCACCGCCGGACGGCCCCCGGCCCAGCAGAACCGTCCCGCCTTAAACTCCCGCCCTCCGCCCTCGCCCGCTCCCGACGGGTCTGGATCTGACCCTTCACTCCTGCCCCTCTTCAGGGCCGTAGACAAAGATGGTGCGTCTTGATGATGATGATGCGCTCGCCCTCGCTCCAAGCGGGAGTCAGCCGCAAGCTCAGCCCCATTGACCGTCTCGTAGGAACCGGCCATCTTTCAGAGCGCGAGCTCTCCGCTGCCCTTGTCAACGGCGACTGGACTTCGTTCGACCCCCACACCGTTCGCATGATGATTCGCATGTTCGACTCGGACCGTAGCGGCACCATCGGCTTCGAGGAGTTCTGCGGCCTTTGGTCCTTCCTCGCCTCCTGGCGCACCCTCTTCGACCGCTTTGATGCCGACCGCAGCGGCAACATCTCCCTTCCCGAGTTCAACAACGCCCTGGTCGCCTTCCGATACCGCCTCAGTCCCCAGTTTGTTGAGCTCCTCTTCCACACCTACGATAAGCGCAATGAGGGCGTCATGAGCTTCGACCTCTTTGTCCAGAGTTGCATCTCGCTGAAGCGCATGACCGACGTCTTCAAGAAGTACGACGACGACCGCGATGGCTACATCACCCTTAGCTTCGAGGACTTTTTGACCGAAATTCTCAAGCAGCTCAAGTAGGCGCTAAACAAGCAGGGCGCTGAATCGAATGGGCGAGGTGAAGAAACGAAGCTAAAACTAGGGCACTTTGAATTGGAGAGCAGATCTTGAGGCGAATTCCCGTCATCAAATGACGGCATAGGAAGGGTTTGCATGTCTCTTTTGGGAGCTGGACATGTTACATAGCATACCTCTGTCGATGTCGGGGAGATGAAATGAAATAGGTTACAGTCGAGATGGATGGACAGAAGGATGATACCCTAGGTCGAGGAGACGGGTCCTGACTTAGATACGAAGGCTTATTACTTCGATAAAGCAAGCATTATGAATAAAGCTGCATTGTCTCTTGTATCGTGGCATACATCTCTTCTTGAAAAATAAAAGTACCATATTATCCCTGTATGCCCAACTATACCAATAAGGACCGGCCATCAGCAACTCCTCGGGTGCAACCGAGGCAACTCCGCCTTGTCTTATTGGAAACATGGCGTATCTGGTGCGGCCAAAAACGAAAGAATGGTATAACGACTAGGAGATATTCGGTGTGCTTCAGTCTCTACACAAACTACATTTTAGATATTCCTCATCGGTGTCGATTCTCGACACCACTTACTCACTCAACCATACATAGACATCACTCGAGGCTGAGTTGGCGAAGGCGGCTCCCAAACACCTTCGCACGTCACTGCGACCTCCTCACCGATGGCAAGAGACATAATCTCCGTCTGCGAGGCCTTCTTCTTGCTCTCGGAGGCGGCCGGGTCCAGCTCCGGACGCACCTCGCTCCGGCGGTACCGACGGGTGCGAGCCATCCTACTCGCCATCTTGCCGGCCCAGCCCTGGTGGGTATCCCGCCCGGCGTCGTGAGCGCTGACCCATGCCTTGGCGCCGAGTGCGGCGGCAATCCTCTGGCCGTCGGGGATTGCCGAGTCGACGGAACTAGGACGCCACCAAGGCCCGGCGACAGTATCGAAGCAGTGGAGGAGCGCGGTCAGAGGCAGCGCGGCCTCGGTTACGAGGTGCGTGGTGGCGTAGGGCTCGAGGCCCTGGTAGGGGATGCCGTGGGGGGAGAAGATGATGGAGATGGAACGGTCCCTGGCGTGTTCGGAGACGGAGACGGCGGAGCGGGTCGAGCGTATTGAGCGAGTCGAGCGTATTGAGCGGGTCGAGCGATGAGAGCGGACTCGGGTGAGCCGCGGGGTCCCAGGAGGAGAGGGCGTCACTGGAATCGGTGGCGGCGGTGGGAATGTAGAAATTGTGACGTCGTGAGATTGGCGTTTGAAGAAGTTCGAGTTGGAGACGGGAGGCGGCGAGGGGAGCCTAGAGGCGAGCTTGAAGGTGGTCGACATGGGACTTACAGGCGGAGTGAGGAGAGGACGATAGAAGGACAAGGGGCGAGAAGGTGGAGGGCGATACGTGATGCCAATGGCGGTATGAAGACGCCAGCGGTCTCGTTTCTGGGCGATGAAGGAGACGGTAACCTCTCCGGGGTCTCCTTCAGGGGTGTGAGGAGGAACGACGACCCGAGTTGTCGTCTCTCGTCCAGCCACACGAGGATCCTCCCATTTCTTCAGTGTCAAGACTTTCTCCTTTTCAAAGTACTTCCAGCTGCGGATGAGTTTGGCGGCAGCCGGCTCAGCCAGGATCAAGGTTCTTGTGTTGGTCCGCGGCAGCTGCTTGAGAGTATCTTTGTTGCAGTGATCACTCCTATCGCGGCTGATGATGACAAGATCTGGTTCGGGAAGGTCTCGGACTGATGAGATGCGTATCTGCTCATGATCATAGCTCGCTGAAGAGGCATCATGGTCTGCGCTGAGTATCGGGCCGGGGATCCAGGGGTCTAAAAGAATCCGAAAGGGACACTGTTCTGGGTTTGGCATGATGGGCTCGAAGCTCAACAGGAAAGAGGCATCGCCGTTAAGTTGCTGGATAGTCAACGACATGTTGAAGTGTCTGATTCGAATACCACGTCTGGAAAACAACAGGAACAGGCTGGTGTAAATCGCTACACCACAGTCTTGAATATCCAAATGGCCTTCATTATCGGCGGAGAGCCTGACGAAGAGGCTCCTCTTGAGCAACGAACTGGCAGAGAGAGGTCTTGATAAGAGACCACAAGAAAGTCGCAGGCCCGGAAGCAGGCCCGGAAGCAGAGAGATGGATCAGGGCGTCATGAAAGCTGACCGTGAAGGGTTTAGAGTTGGGTAGTGGCAAGGGAGCATAATCGAGGCGTGCAGCGATTGTTAGGGAGTAGTACGGCATATCCGAATGCCTGTGGCGCGGTTGACGATAGGATCCGGCCGTGGTAGTGAGAGGAAGTGCATGGAGTCTTCGTCATGAAAGCAAGCCAATACGACTTAGATGCTTGTCTCCTGCGTCCGTCGACTTCGACGACAACAGTTCAACCACCCACGAGGCATTCCGAAATCAGACAAACAACCACGACCACCGTGCTAGCCCATCAAGATTTGTCAAGGGTCCAAGGCTGTGTGAAAAAGATGCGGACGGGAGCAATCATGGATTCGGATTCTGGGGTCAGTGGTCTAGAACGGGGGGGATAACATTCCTGAGATCTGGGGCTGGCTGAACTCGGTGACATGCACCCATTATATAAACATGCCAGTCAATGGATGATGTCCTGGAGGGGACCATGATGAAAGATGGTGACACCATATTAATGGTTGGCAGTAATCATCGTGACGATAGACACTGGTCTTATCATGGCTTTGCTTAAAGGTGTAGACCAGCAAAGCTGCTGAAAGAGATGTGAGAGAAGGGGTCTTCCCAATTTCACCTTGAATCCATTGCTGGCTAGCCTGTTTAGACACTCGTCTAGGCAGGTATGTTGATTAGGAAAGAGATATCCTGTTGTGAACCTAAATGATGAACTCGGTTCTCAGAAGGTGCCCGGGTCTGAATCCATTGTAGTTGGTATGTGATGACAATGTGATGGTATACTCATTGATAAGTACGAATAGAGAAGAGAAATCCAGCCAGTGGAGGCCGTACCGGTCCCGGCCGGGCGTCTGCGGCGGGCAGGAAGCAGGCGCGGAGCCGGTTGCAAGTGTGTGCCTTCCAGGAACGGCTCCACACTGATTACTTCTAAGCTCCGTGAAAACGTCGCCTAGCCATGAAAATCTTCCTCGGGCGCCTAGTTCTGCAGACGACTGAACCGGTTCTGACGAGCACATGATCAACATATCCAGAGCCCCGGACCAGGGTCCAACGCAGTGGCTATCGCGGCAAGGATAAGACGAGCGGGTGGAGATGGCTGAGGAGCAGCGAGTCAAAGTGCGGCCTTTGATGAAGCGGGATGGTTTCTTTTGGCTGTCCAAGCTCCGCCCAAGCTCAGAAAGGACCCATCCGACCCCGTCCAATCCATCCATCCAGCCCAACTGCCAGTCCGGGCCGCGATTGATTGTTGCCGGGTTGCTGGCAAGCTGGTAAGCTGGTAAGCTGGTAAGCTGGCAAGGCAAAGCTGGGTGCTGTGGTTGTTGTTTACTGGCGGGTTGTACGTCCGGTCAGATGACCTACCGGGCCAGTTACGAGTTATCTCGGGTGCTTTACTCAGCTCAGCTGTAGATGCGTGGTGAGGTTATAAAAAAAATGATACGGCCAGCAAATACTACCTTGGAGATAAGTACTATGCCTTAGGTAGTACCCAGCTCAGTATCCTGCCCTTGGAGGAAAAGAGGAATCTTGACATGCAAAGTGCTTCCTAGTTTGGGTGGAGTGACCAGAGAGAAATCTTTTTGGACCTTATCCTTATCCGTTCCCGCGCCGGTCATTTGACACGCCCCCCCTTCCCCCCACTTCGAAACTTCCACACTTCTACAGGGACTCCCACGTTGTCCTAATAAGAGACCAAATCCCACCAACGTCCACTTTGCTGCCGGAGCCTTTTTTAGCTGCTGCCCTGCCAGAGTCATCTTGGGAGGCATCGCTCCCTGGAGCCTATACCCCCAAAAGCTCGTCAACCACGCTAGGGCGCAGGGGAAAGAACCGCTGACGATTGCCGCGACTTAGGCGGTGCGGCGCGGGGTCACCGCCCTGGAGAATAAAGCCGGACTTATCAAGGATGACCTCGGCTGGTTGGTCTCGCGACACTTGCTCTCCCGAGTCTGGCCCCCAAGGACCAAGTAACTACTCATTCTCTGTTCTACCAAGACCTACTGAATCAGTTCATCTGTCCACCCGTCCAGCCATCCGTCACCTAGGAGCCCTCTAGGAGCCTCATGCTCCCTCACCGCCTGCCTAGTACTGCCTCGACGGACCGGTGATTAACCTGAGCTCGCCGCAAGCGAGGGCGATATCTCTCCTGACTCTTTGTTCGCCCGTGCGTCCTGTTTTGTAGGGCCACGGGGGACCCCCTGGCCGGTGATGTCACCGTCCCCTCACCAAACCCGAGGGTGTGGTGTTGTGTACCCAGAAGGGTGACTTTGCCTTTGCTTTGCCTGTCTCGTTGTGTCAAAGTCATGCCGCTTCGGAGCTACCCAACCCACCACTGAAGGTACCTGTAACCTTGTACATACGTCCCGCTCAGAGACAGTGCTCACCTGCAGGGCCACGGCGAGGACGACTGCTCGCCATCGCCATCTATATCGCCATCGCCATCGCCACCGGCGGCCCCGTAAGGTACTTCAGGTCAACGCCCCTCCCCGATTTGCGACGTGATTCGGTGCCCCTGCGGCGACGACTCCGGCGCCGACATCGACATTGACTCGATGCGAACCGCTGAACCACCGCGTCCAACGTCACCACTGCCCGTGTTGCTGAGGTTCCAGCTCCTGACTAACCCTTGCATGGCTCGAGCTTCAGCTCGGTCTCACTGTTGAGCAGTGGCAGCTCCGGTCCCATGGTCCAGCTCGTGGCGAGAGTCATGCAAAACGGCGCGAATGGTGTACATGTGATGGCCAACAGCCGGAGTTGGGTTAGGGACAGGATGTGTGGCAGTTGACCTTGGTTTTGGCCCCGCCGGCGGACTTCTTGGCCACGGCGGCCGGACCAGTCGCCCATCCCATCCAATCCTGTGCTGTGCTGCGCTGTGCTGTGAAGTGAAGTGCCAGGTGCGTCAGTTGCCTTCTTCGACGGGGTGCCGACGAGGACCGACCGGGCGCAAAGGCGAGACATTGGACGGATGCGGTTCAGGGCGGACTGCCCTGACCTGGTACCTAGCTAGCTGAGCTCAAGGTCTGGTCGCCTCGGTGAAGCTGGTGGAGAGCCTTGAGAGAGAGGTATCCGGGACAGGCATCCTGAGGTATCCTGGGGGGGATACTCCGTATCCTGGAGAAGCAAAGCTCTGGCTCTTCATGCACACGCTCTGAGCAACTTGAAAAGGCGAGGCAGAGGGACCTTCAGCCAGGGCCAGGGACCTTTCGACCTTACCCAGCTGCCAGCTCCACCTCGAATGGAGCTTCCCCCCTGTCGCTTGGGTAGCTTCACTGACCTGCAGCAGGCCGCACCTTTCACCCTTCAGACCCTTTTCAGGCCTTTCAGATCCACGAGCCATGCGCCAGACAATGACGGGGAGCCATTGTGCAGGCCACATCCGAGTCTCGTCGGTCTTGTCCCTCCTCCGTCCGTCATGGAAAGCCGGCATCAGCTCCACTTCCAGCCACCCACGGCGACCCATCCCACCACCCTTCCGAGTCATTGCAATGGGAGCCAATTGATTTGCTCGCGACGGGCGCTTGGGCCATGGTCCCTCGTGGTGCTAATGCTTCCATGCTCGCTCCATGCTCCATCCATTCATTGCTCATTGCACCATGCTGCATTGCTCCCTGCAATGCTCATGCCTGCTCCAGGGCTCCAGGGCTCCAGGGCTCCAGAGCTCCAGTCCGCCAGGTGCTCTTCTGCCGCCATGCTCCTGGTACATACTATGTACATGATTAGTAGCTGCGTGCTTGCTTCGGCTTTGTTCTGCTACGGCGGCTGATGCTTGGAAGAAGCTTCCCTGCCCCAGTCAAAAGTTCTGGTTCCCCTCCATCCCCCAATCCCACGCCAGATAGAGCGCAGGGAAGCGTGAGGTTTTTGCTTCTCGCCTGGGCCTAGAAGACTTGCTACGACGTACACATAGCTCTTGTACCCGCACCCCCAAGCTTCGCATTGATGTCATTGGCCCCCAGCGATAAGTCGTTCGAGCAGATCGCTAATAGGTCCCTCCGAGGAGTCTCTCGAGATTCGTCAACCATAGCCCGTCGTCCATCGTCCGTCGCCGTCGAGTGACAAGCACTCCTGGCGTCTAGTCTTTTGCCCACACGCCCTCCCTCGACACGACAGACTTTTTTTTCTCTCTCCCTCTCTCTCTCCTTGTCTTTAGCTTGTAGTCCCTCTTCATCTGCTCCCTCTGTAGTAATCACCTATCGACTGCCCCTGTGGCTTTGTTCCGCGCGTCTCGGTGTTCGTCTCGGTGCTGGCCCCGGCGTTGACCCCGGCGCTTGGTTCCGGGGGCGTGAGCGAACTGAGAGAGCTCCATTCTCTCGATATACCTGGGTAGGTAGGTACTGCAAGCTCAGCTGGGCGGCACCGCACACACACTCTCTCTCGCGCACACTCTCGCACACGCACACACACACACTCACTCACACACGCCCTCTTGCTCTGCTCTCACTCTCTTTCCTCTCTTATTATTACTCACCAATTCTCTCACACGCCCTATCCGAATGCATCCTTTCGCCTCCCACCTTCCGTCTCGTTACCTTCCATCTTAGCTCCTCCACCCTGCCATCCTCCTTTCCCCACGGGCTCTGTACTTCGCACCTGCCACCCCAAGGTACCTTACCCATCCTCCTCCCTCCTCCTCGCTTCCTATCTGCCGGCCCTACCTTTCCTCCTCCGGTCCTTTCCTTTACTTCCATCCGTCGACTTTTGTCACTACATCTGTATTTGGATCCTCTCTACACCTTGTATCTCGAACTCCCGACTTTCGACTCTCGACTGTCGACGTCTCACATCTCCGCCTCTCAGCAGCTTTGCTCCCGTCAACATCAAGTCGCAATCGCCAATCCTAGCCCAGTTCGAAACGGCTCTTGTAACACATCCGCCGCCCATGACCCAGGGCAACTCCTGTCGCCGTCCTCGAGCTGCGCCTTGAAATGCGCCAGCTTCATCCAGCTATCACCTCGCCAATTGAACCCTTCTTACTCCCAATTTTCGACTCTTCATCTTCTTATCACCACCCACCCCCCACCGACGAGGCATTGCGCATGGTGGGGTCAAGATGCCGCCTCGCTCGTCCTTAACCTCCTCGTTTTCAATCACAGACTCCAATAACGAGGTAGTCTGTCCTCTCCGCAATCAGGATGGCTCCAGCTGTCGTAAGCGATGCATCGGTGTAAGCTCTTCGCATCCTTCTTTCTCGTCCGCTTCCCGCTGCTCGTCGTCCAACCACTGGACCCTGCAGCAGTTCCCGTCCTGCGTTATCGTCATGTCTCACCACTTCCTATCGACGAGCTGCGAGAGCGTCTGCTTCTGCTCCCGCTTCCTCCAACACCCAGCAACGTCCAGAATCTAATCCTAGCTGCGAACTACAGGAAAAGAGGTACCGCTCCATGCAGGAGCATATTCGCCGAGCGCACCCCGAGCACTACATCTCAAAGCTCCCGGCCACCGAAGAGAGCTTCCTCCTCATGATAAATACCCCGCCGTCGGAGCGTCGCCATCCCGATCAAAGCTCAACTCCCGCTGCTCAGGGTTTGTCCCACTCTCAACCAGTTCTGCCCCCGCCCGTTGACCACCTTCAAGGTTTTCACGAGCGTCACAACTACCACCAAGATGAGTCGAGCAATCCGGGCACACCCCGGTATGCAGACGACCTTGGTAGTGGCGGCAACGCCCCTGTCGGTCCCATGCTCGGTACTGCCAGTGCAGCAGCAGCTCTGGCAGAGCTGCATGGTGTAAAGAATGAACGAGACGCGGATTTCGATGGTGTAAGCTCCGCTACCCCGCCCCTATCGATAACTAAACAACCGCCACCCCAGAATTACATGGACTAATCAGCTTGACTGCTTTTAGGAATACTACTCGGACTTAGATGGACGACGTAGACCGCGAACATCTATTGAACTGCCCCCTCTCAACCTCTCAAACCACGACATCACTAGCGACCCATACTCTTCCAAACCTAATCGGCAGCGCGATTTTCTCCCATCAATCTTGGCCAATTCACCTCCTGGAAGGTCCTCCACTCTTCCACCTCTTCAGCGGCCAATGGGACCAAATCGACCTCGCAAGCAGTCTGTAACAAAGCGAGGAAGGGAGGCTCACCATAAGAAGAAGAACTCCCGAGGAACTGCGACGGAATGGCTACGACGAATTCAGAACGACGAGCGATATAGACCAGGTAATGACCGGAAGGCTCTTTCAGCTGAACCCTCTGCAGACTTTGGGAAACGATGGGAAGACCTCATCGATGCAGCCGACCAGGCCGCCTCGGCCGCCGGAGACATCGACGAAGATCGCACACCTGTATGTTATCGCCAACCCTCCCTACCCAAAGATGCGTTTACTAACCATGCCACCAGGTCCCCCAATCTCCGGTTTCAATGCATAGAGCCTCCATGCCACCGTTCTCTCACCAGCCTCAGTTCCAGCCAGGAAGCTACCAAGCATCTCCCCTTCAGCAGGCGCTTACGCCACCTTCTTATGCACAGGACGCTATTGAGCCGTTCCCGTCTGTGGAGAGCGGCGAGAACTTCCATATGGGATCGCGAGGCCTGTCCGACTCATCGCCAACGTACTCGGCGCAGACCATCCAGATCTACTGCGCCGCTTGCCAGGGCTTCTCCTTACTGAAGGATTCCTATGCATGCACTGAATGTATTTGTGGACTCTGTCCAACCTGTGTTGAAGTTCTCATGGCGGAGCATGGAGCGAGAAGGAAGTGTCCCCGCTGTGCTACAATCGGTGGGCGGTTCAAGCCTTTCCAGCTCGACATCAGATGAGGGCTCTTTGGAGACTCACATTCTTGCTTATTCCTTTTTCTTTTTTTATCTTTCTCTTTTTCTCTGGGATGACACATTCAATCGGCGCGAGATAAAGTACGATGCCGGCTGATCTGCTTGCGGGTAGAACAAGACATCGAGCTCTAGCCCGTCACGCCTAGTGCACGGCGGCTTTCGGTCCTTCTTTTACGAGGCCTTTTATTTTTGCCTTTTTTGGGATTACTTTTATACGGATTTTGGGTATAGGAGTTTTTGATCGATACAGCATAGGTTTGGAATTGGGATGGCCTCTTGGACAAGGACTAGGGTCTTGGGTAAATACGGACGACATGAACCATCGATCATTACGGGCTAAGTAGTCAATGAAAGAATTAAACTAACAAGTGACCAATTTGAATCAGGGTTGAGCAGCACGGAGACTGAGAGGCTAATCTGGACTATTGGACTCGCATGGGCTTTTGCATGAAGAGGCATCATGCACAACTGCTCGATAACTTGTTCATTGAGACTATTATATGTGTCTCGGATTGATTATAGAGAAACCCGCGACTAGCCCAACGCAGTCTGAATATTTTGAAAGCAAAAGCAAGAACGCCTCGAATGTCTCATTTCTTTCCCTCCTTCTCCTTTTTCAGTAACAAGTCCCGCATAGCAGCACGTACATTGCGGCTACCGCCCAGCTTAGGCCCCTTCAGGACATCCTCTGCTCCGGGGCGCGCTGCCTGGGCAGTTGGCTTCTTCTTCTTGAGCTGGCGCTGTGCGACGTCATCGAGAAACTGCCGACGGAACTCCTCGGCCAGCCGGTCGTCGGCTGCACCATCCTCATCGGTCTTGAAGGGTGGATCGACGGGAGCTTCGTAGACGTCGACTAGAGCAAGTTTGGTCAGACAAAGACTGCAAAGGGGAACATATGGGAAATACGTACGTCGACTTTCACGTAGGACTTCCTCAACGATCTTATCTCGCATCATGGCATCGCTAGGACGGCGGTTCCGGGGCCGCCATGGCTTGCCATCTCGGCCCAGGCGGGGCTTCTTTGCACGGCGACCCCGGGCACCATCGTCCCCAGGCGCCGAGCTTCCACCGTGCTGTATTACGCGCTCCGTCCGCGCGACGTTGGTGTCTCGCGCTTCATCGCCGAGGTCAATCTCCATGAGCTTACCCTGCATGACGGCATGCCCGCCTTCCGGCTTCGACGATCCGGGCGCGGCGGCCTTCGCAGGCGCTGCGGACGCTGTCGCGGACGGGGCATCTTTGGTGTTAGAACTGGGTGCACTCGCACGGCTAGATAAGCGGGACTCTATGTATTCCATCCTTGAATGATTAGTCGAGTGGCGCAAGTGGAGGGGATCTGGGCAGCAACGAACATGTGCTTGTCGTTCATGTCGGCGACGAGGCCGGTCTGGTGCATGAAGCGGTTTCCGACGTTGCTGAGACCGGCTTCCTTCTCGGGCGCGGCGTCCGGGCCGCGCAGGACGAGGGCGCGGTGGCCGAACGTCTCGTCGTCGGCCTTGGCGGTGGTGTTCTTGAAGGCGACGCCGCGGATGCGGCCTCTACGCGCGTTGCGCAGCCGGAGAGCGGCAGCTACGCTAGACTCATCATCTTCGTCGTCGTCGGCTGGCGCTGCGACATTGGGTGATCGTCCTTCGGAACCCTTTGAGGTCGACTCAGCAACGGAATTGTCGTCGTCGATGCGCTGGCGGTAGGCCTTGCGCTTCTTGCCAGCGCGGAAGCGAATGACGGGCTCGGCGGCCAGAGAGGGCTCCATCAGGTTCGCGGCGGGGGTTGTTTCGTGTTCAATAAGCTATGTGGCGGGTGGCATGGCGATGGACGCGGCAGCGGATGAAGCAAGGACGCGGTGGCGGAGGGACAAGGACTCGAGAAGGCAAAGGTGAAGTCGAGTCTGGCGCGGACACACGAGTGACATCAAAGCCAGGCAGCTGGGGTACCAATCTTATCTCCCGGCCGGGGTTTAGCCGCCATCCCACCTTGCCCCTCCAAGCTCACACTCGCGAACGCGCTGCGTCACGATTTGAAGATCAGTATTCATCCACGAATTGGACGTTATGGCGAAACGGGTATGTTATCTTGGCTGAATGAACCTCTTCTCGTGAGGCTTATCTATTCATAGATCTACTTTGTAGCCCACGGCGGAACTGTCCAGGGTATGATCCTACGCTTCCTTTTATGAGAGCGCAACTGCTGACGTCATACAGGTGTTGGATTCCGGTACAGAGACATCCCACAACTTTGCGCCGACGGGCGAATTGCTTCTGACTCGAAACCAGATACTTCACCCGCAGGAGGGCCCAAGATCATGGCATCACGGGATGGTGCCGCAACACACCTGATAACAAGGTAAACTCGCCACCCCCTGCGTGTGAAGGGCCCGCTTCGTTGACATTCGGGACAGGTCGAGGGTGAGGCGCAGGGCGACGACGAGGCCATGGCCAAGTTCTTCAAGCATGTGGACGATGGCCCGAGACATGCCAGGGTTGTCCAGCTCGACAGGGAGGATCGCGACGTGGTAGAGGGAGAGAGCAGTTTTGAGATCCGGCACTGAACGCCGAAATGAAGGCCGACATTGTCCAAACCCGGCATGATATCATGTTGTACTATATACTGTAAATCTACATACTGACACATTCGCTCAGAACCCTCTCCCACGGCGCTTGATGACCGGCTTCTTCACGGCGCCCTGGGTGACAAACTTTTTCCCATCTCCGCCGACCTTGGTCTTCTTCTGGGACCGCTCCACCTCGGCCTGCTTGCGCTCCTCCTCCTTGCGCTTGTCTTCGGCCATCTTGGCCTCAATCTCCATCTTGCGGTTGAATTCGGTCTCGGTGATGCGCTTCTCGCGCATCGAGTAGCCCTTCTCCTTAACGGAGTAGAAGACGCCGCCGAGGTCGGCCAGCCAGTGCGGGTCCACGGCCGTGACGGTCGAGACGAAGACCTTGGACGTGAGGATCAGCTCGTGGTACACAACGTAGTCCGGCGGGTGGCCAGCGTAGAGGGCGCTGGTCGGGTGCAGCTGCACGCCGAGGTTGGTGCGGAGGTTGATGTACTCCCCGGAGCCCTTGTACTTGGCGGCCTGGTGGTAGTAGCCGGAGCAGATACACTTGCGGATGATGTCCCAGTCCATACCGCAGCTTGACAGCGTCATTTTCTGCATCCGGACAATGTCCAGGAGCTGCTCTCGGATTTCTTTGGCTCGTCTCAGAGACTTAGGGTGGAGGAAGTGCTTGATGCACCATCCGTCTGAGTGTCCGTTGGCCTTCCAAGCCGAGTACACCTGGAGATAGGTCAAGTGGTCCGACTCATGCACCCAGAACTTCTCACGCTGTGCATCGGCTTCATCCTGTCGCTCCTTGGGACGGTAGAACACGTTGGGGACTGAGAGCATCGAGACGATGGTGATCATCTCCTCGCTGCACCCGTACTCTTCAGCCGTAATGAGGAGTTTGGCCAAGGACGGATCCATGGGAAAGGCGCTCATCTTGCGACCCACGTCTGTCAACTCACCGAGGTTATCCAACGCCCCAAGCGCCCAGAGATCGAACATGGAGGTTGTGATTGTGTCCTGCGGGGGAGGGTCCATGAAATCAAAATCTAGCAGATCCTTGACGCCCAACGACTTCAGCATAAGGACTGTGTTCGAGAGGTTGGTGCGCTGAATTTCGGGGATTGTCTGCATGTACAGCTCCTCCTTGAAGGCCTTGTCTGTGAAAAGCCGGAATGCCTTGCCGGGTCCAGTTCGACCGGCACGTCCCGAACGCTGCGAAGCGTTTGCCTGCGAGATGGGCGTGATCTGAAGCGTGTCCATGCCCATCTTCGGATTGTAGACCTTCATCTTGGAATAACCGGCATCCACGACATATTTGATACCATCGACTGTCAAACTGGTTTCGGCAATGTTGGTGGCAACAATGCATTTGCGGACGCCGGGCGCAGCTCTGTCAAAGATCTTGGCCTGAAGATCTGCGGGCATCTGACTGTAGATTGGTAGGATGCTCAGCTTCGGCGGGTCGTTGAGGGCATCGAGTCGTTTTTGTACGAGTTCACAGGTGATTTCAATATCCTCTTGACCGGTCATAAAGACCAAGATATCACCAGCATCCATGGAAACATGGATTGCCAAGATCTGCTGAACGGCTTGGTCGACATAGTCCTCCACCGGTGATCGGTGGAACATGACGTCGACGGGAAACGTCCTTCCCGGGATGATGAACTCGGGCGCACCTCCAAAGAAGTCGGAGAACCTCTTGGAATTCATCGTCGCAGACGTGACGATTAGCTTTAGGTCCCGGCGTCTCTGCAGGATCTTTTTGAACAGACCCATCAGAATATCGGTGTTCAAGGCACGTTCGTGCGCCTCGTCCATGATGATGCATGAATACCTGTCCAGGTCCGGCTCGTTGAGCGACTCTCGGAGGAGGACACCATCAGTCATGTATTTGATAACGGTTTCTTTGCTGGTACAATCCTCGAATCGGATTGCATAACCAACTGTGCTCCCCAGCTTCACATCCATCTCTTCAGCGACTCGTTTTGCGACACTCATCGCAGCCACTCGTCGTGGTTGGGTGCAACCAATCATCCCAGTGTTTCCATAACCGTCCTCGTAAAGGAACTGCGTCAGCTGTGTCGTTTTTCCAGAGCCTGTCTCACCAACGCAAACGACGACCTGGTTCTCTCTGATGATATGAAGGAGCTCTTCGCGCACTGCAAAGGCGGGGAGGTACTCTCGCTGCTCTCGCAGGGTCTTGTTCTGGCTGAAGTTGCTGGCTCCGTCGCTTTTCTTCATGTGTTCGCTGAACTTGTTGCCTTTACGCTCGACCTTCTCCATGTCATCCTCTGCTGGAACAGGTAGCGCGCTGTCTCCGTCTTCTTCCTTCGCACCCATGATGTTTCCCAGTGCAGTTCCAGCTATGCTCGTGGCTGCTTGGGCTTGCCGCTGCCGCTCTCGTTGCTGGCGAGCTTCCTTGACGACCTTACTGCCCTTCCGGCTAAATACGGCCATGTCGCTCTGGTAGTCCCTTACGGCCGGGACGGGCTCCAACTGCTTTGTGAAGATGGTTCGTCCGTCGAGGAATGGGGGTCGCAGGTCATGAACCAGGAGATGAATTCGAGTCGCTTCGTCGTCGTCGAAATCAGTCGCCATATCTCGCCGTTGCGCAACACCAGACACCAGCATCCGGTTCGTCTCCCAAGCATCGTTTTCTCGCTGCCTTTGTTCTCTTCGGGCATCGTATCGGCTCGTCATCTTCTCGGCGCGCGCCGACTCCTGTTGTTGACTCTCCCAGGCCGACATCTGGTAGGAAGCGAATGGGTTGTGCGAATCGTCTCCGAAGGTATGCCCGCCGAACTCATCTCCTCCATACCAATCTCGGTCGAGCGCCCTGTCATCCTCATCCGTCGGCGCGGGTCCTTCTGGGTTTCGGGGAGGCGTAGGCGCGTAGTGCGACTGCGCGCGCGGAGTCGAGCCACGCGATCCATTTTGAAACCTGGGCTGTGGGCGCACAGATTCCAACCGCCTCCTTTTAGGATTATATCCGTCATACTCTCGTTCGTCACCCATTTTTTCACGGGTCGATAATCTTGAATGTGGTGTTGTCGAGCTGAACGAGTGTCCGAGCAACGAATCTAGGATGATGTTTGGGAAATCAAGCCACGAGGTTTATCCGATGAATCCTTATCGATAACCCCCACTTCAAAAATTTGGTCGAAATTTATCTGGCGCCCACCAAGCGGCGCAAGGTTGTCTACCAGCAAGATACCCATATTCGACATTCACGATGTCGATGATCACAGCCGCGCAATGGGTCCCTCGGGGCTTCGCTGCGCCTTTTCCCCAAAAGTATACTCTAGACGAGGCTGAGTTCGAGAGGATAGCGGGTCTTGCCAAGCTTCAACTCGACGACGCCGAGGAAGATCTCAAGGAAGCCCAGGAAGACGGTGCCAAGGACAGCAATGGAGAGCAGGAAGATGACGAGATGAAGGTTGACAGTGCGAAGCCTGCTAAGAAAACTAAGTACGTATATTTTTCGTTCAATAATACTCACAAAACTGACTCAGCGCAACCAGGGTTCCCATTGACGATGACGACTTGAAAGAGTACGACCTGGAACACTACGACGACGATGAGGATGCGCCTAGCAAAGGCGAGGGAATGGCCATGTTCGGCAACGTCAAGTCACTGACCTACTACGAGTCAAACAAGGAGGATCCCTACATTACATTCAACGCCGATCGCGACGATGAGGAAGAGGATCGAGAGGACCTCCAGGTCTTGGCCACAGACAACCTAATCTTGTCTGCCAAGGTAGAAGACGAGATGGCGCACCTCGAGGTATACGTCTACGAGGATGAGGCAGACAACCTTTACGTGCACCACGACATCATGCTGCCCGCGATCCCCCTCTGCGTTGAGTGGCTCGACCTGCCCGTTAATAAGACCGGTGTGGACAAGGATGCTACGGGCAACTTTGTGGCCATCGGCACGATGGACCCCGATATTGAGATCTGGGATCTGGATACCATCGACTGTATGTACCCGAATGCCATCCTGGGTCAGGGCGGCAATGCAGAGGACAAGCCCAAGAAGAAGAAGAAGAAGAAGGCAAAGAAGGCCAACGACGAGTTCCACGTGGATGCGGTTCTTTCGCTGGCGGCGAACCGAAAGCATCGCAACCTGCTGGCCTCTGCGTCAGCCGACAAGACTGTCAAGCTGTGGGATCTGCACACGACCAAGTGCGCCAAGTCGTACACCTACCACACCGACAAGGTGTGCTCCTTGGCGTGGCATGCAGCTGAGTCAACGGTGTTGCTGAGCGGGAGTTACGACCGAACTATTGTGGCGGCCGACATGCGAGCGCCGGACGCAAAGCCATCCCGATGGGGGGTGGAGAGCGATGTCGAGAATGTGCGATGGGATCCTCATGACCAAAACTACTTCTTCGTCTCAACGGAGAACGGCATCATTCACTACCACGACATCCGAAATGCGCCATCGGATCCCACGGCGACCAAGTCAGTCTGGACACTGCAGGCGCACGACGAGTCCATCTCGGCGTTCGATATCAACACGGTAGTTCCCGGCTTCATGGCCACGGGATCGACAGACAAGACGGTAAAGCTCTGGAACATCCAGGCGACGGGGCCGTCTGTGGTGGTCTCGCGCAACCTCGATGTCGGCAAGGTCTTCTCGACGACGTTTGCGCCGGATCCGGAGGTGGCCTTCCGACTGGCGGTAGCAGGTAGCAAGGGAACCATGCACGTGTGGGATACTAGCACCAACGCCTCAGTCCGAAAGGCCTTTGCGCAAAGGGTTCCCGATCACAGCGGGAAGGATGAGGACCGGCTAGTCGGTTTGGAGAACGACGACAGCAGCGACAGCGAGGATGAGGGCGGGGATGAGGGGGAGAAGGACGACGATGATTCGATGGATGAGGATTAGAAGGTGACCCAGGGCATTGCCGAGGTATCGGCTTCACAAACACGGGTATACCTTTTTGGACAACAGGCGAAAGGCGAAGGCGCAGGTGCAGGTGCAGGTCTCAGTCAAACTCGGTGACAATGGACCACCGGTGCAGTGGTGGCAGTCGAGCGAGTGAGTGGTGGGGAATCAAAACAAATGGCAATTTTAACTCGATGAGATGGCCATGGTGTAAACAGTTTGGATGCCACGGTGCTGGGTGTTTGCGAAACGCCGGGCGAGCTGGACAACTGAGCCGAGCTGAACTGGAGAGAGGAAAGGAGAAGCACAACTCCAGTCGAAAAGTTGAACATTAGATACATACTGCTTCGTACAGTACATAGTAGGGAGCAAGGTAGATACACAAATCTATTCGTAGCTGAGACTAAAGCAAAAGCAAGATCCTAAAACACGATGGGCAGTTTTGGGTGACTGGGGCCCGGCCGGGATTGGGTATTGGGCGTGGTGAGCGCATTGAAGTTTCCCCCTGCTGCGTCCGATTGATGGAAGCTGAATTAAAGCGTCCCCGCCGTGATGGGAAGGCAGCAAGCAGGGAGACTCTCTGACTAAGTTACTGGCTGCCGAAGACAGAGTGCCTGTGCTTCGTACAGTACTATGTAGTTAGTTGACTCAGTTGTTAGCATCACAGTCATTGCCCCCTATGTAGACGCACACGCACACACATGCACAAGCACAAGAGAAGAAAAAGCAATGGCTGTAGTGGCTCAGTCAGTACTCACACGCATGTACACGCCGTGACGTCTTTTGCGCGTCTAAGGTCTAACTTACGGAGTAAGTATTGTCTAATCAGCAGGATCAGCTCAGGGAGAAAGGCCGGTGCCGAGCCCTGGCACCAGCATAATCGCATGGTGGTGCCAGGGTGGGTTGGGTGGTGCGCATCGTGCCATGGGCATCGTGGGTACACCTCGTCAATCGACAACCAGAATGCACATGGACACAACTGATGAGCCAGTCGCAAGTGCTTCTGATCTGTCTGCGACCCCCCCTGTGCGATGTTGATGCTGTGGGTGTCGAAGCAAGTTCCCGAAGGAACAAAGGGTTTTGAATTGGACGCCTTGATCATGCGTTTCCCTGCGGCGGGCGCGTCAAAAAAGGCGTAAAGTGATGGATGATCCTCCCATCCATCTCCGGGAGGGCGGCTTGTGGCAGGGACCCGCTTGCGCAGGCACGCGGGACAGGGGGGAAGTCAAAGGGACCGCCACGGCCGGGCACCAGGGCCTGAAACAGAACGACGGTAGAGGCGTTGACACAGGGGTCCAATCAGCGTGGACAGGCGGTTTCTCAACGGGCTCAGCCATGATCCATCCATCGCGGAGTTGCAAGCAACCTAACTTTGGCCTCCTCCCGGTGCAGCCTGCGAGGGAGCTGAGCTGGGAGGCCCCTGGGGCATTTCAGGGCTCTGAAGGCGCCTCTTTCATCTTTCTCCGACACGGCCATGTCAAGTTCGTCTGTACATAGTAGTACTTAGTACAAAAGGGATCTCAAGGGATCCCAGAGGGGACAGGGTGGCAGTGTGGACGGGCGATCTCCCCCAATTCCCCCAGCTACTCTAGTTTAGGTGCCTTGGGAGGGGGGATGATATTGCATCGAGTCTCGAGCTTTGAGCCTTGAAGGCCACGCAACGGTTCATCCCATCAACAGCCAACCGCCCAATTTGCCAGCCCACGGCATGGCTTACTGTGAACCTGCAAGGCTCTTGTTCGCAAGTCTGGGGCACCTGTCAGGGCGGTCGGTGTCACACTCTGGCTCACCGTCAGGCCAGTCAGTGTGCAGCGAGCCGGGCACGACACACGCACGACGCAGGTACAGTGTGCTGGACGAGCGACAACTCATCACCGCTTGGAGCCAGTCAGTCCGCGGACGCTTGCCAGCGGAACACACTTGGATAACTAACGCGCGAAAATGTGGTGAGTGGGCTGGTGCCTTGGTGGCATCCATTAAAGTGTGTGCATGTGTGTGTGTGATGCGATTTCTTTAGACAGACTTTTCATCGCTTGTCCTTTTGCCCTTGTCTTGCCCTTGTCCTGCTCTGGAGAAACCGCTCACGACTGGCTGGATTCGCGGTAGCGCGCGGGTCGGCCTCTTTGGCCACTGGCCAGGTGGTGACCGGAGAAGAGGATGGTGCGTTAGCGGTGGGTGGTGTCGTTGGCATCCATCGTTGGCGATGCATGGTGATAGTGGCCCAACTCTTGACGAAGGGCCTCAACTGGCAGAACGTTGCCCCATCGCAGACGACGCAGAATTAAAGAGCGCGAAAAAGGACGCGATGCGGCGGTGCCACGGTGGCTCGCATCATGTACGATGCCCGTCCTATGTAGGTTGGTAGGTTGGTTGGCGGTGCCCGAGGGCCAAAGAGCACGGCGCCATAATTAGCCGACGGCGTGCTGATTGATGGAGGAAGGGCTTGGACATCAAAGGGCCGTGTGGTCTACTTACTATCTACGGTTGGTGGTGAACTGTAATCGCAACTAAAAAGAAATAACTCAACCGTGGGAGGGCATTGCCTTTGTTAGGGGGGCATCCAACACTACCCGCCGATGACCTCTTGAAAGAGAAAAGCTCCTCAGTGACAACCAGACAAACACAGATGCAACTAAGCGGACCGACCGCTGACCACTGAGATGGTGGAAAACGGACCTCAATCGGACAGGGGAACTCGCCGCGTCATTGGCCGCACCAGAGCTAAGCTGCTGCTCCACTCAGCAAGCTGCCCATGCCTATGCCGGGGCGGAGCCGGGGTGGGCTTCTCTTTGGGGCGATAGCCAGGGGAAAGTCCGCGCTAGCAGACCCTAGAAAAGAATCCTCGCACCCCGGCGGAAACAGAGCAAACCCGACCAACCAGCGGCGTCAGAAAATGACCGGGGCCGGCCCTGGGAAGCCATCGAAGCCCTGGGAAACCAGTGCGTACGAAGTACAGGGGATGTTCTCTCTCTCTCTCGGTCTCTCTCTGTCTTTGTGTGTCTGTCTCTCAGACTCCCAGAATCTCAGTCAGTGTCTGTGCGTCCTGGACTTGCCTGATCAGTTAGCGTCCCCTCCCCCCAATCCGTTCTCAATATCTTGTTTCGTCCCCCCTCCCCCCGTCTCCACGCGTTGATCCCGTAGTCTTGCCTCTCTTTTCCCCCATCCCCAAACGCCTCTCCTTGACTTTGACACAACGTCCGTCTAAAGGCAGCGTCTTCGCTTCTTCCTTCTCCTTCTTCTTCTTTTTGCTTCCGCTCGCGCCAGCCGCTCAGCTCACAGCCGTCGCTCCCTTCGAACCGTGACCTGCTCTCTGCGCGCCAGTCTCTTTGACTTCTTGACTCTTTGTCGGTACATCCCCCATCGCAGGATCGATCGAACATTCACAACTACCGACCGAACACACCCAATCGACGTTGACCGTTCCTTGTCCACCAAGATTAAAATACAACAATCACTCGCTCTGAGAAGCTCGTGAATCACATTCCCTGCTCGACTACAGCACACACACTCGCACGCACGCACGCACGACGTACATTGCACACAACTACTCCATTTGGAAACTCACACAAGCAAGGACTGGACTCCTTTCTTCGTACTACACATCCACAAACAGCCTCTTAGAGACTCACCTGTCGGACGATCCGAACTTGACCGCACCTAGGCTCAATCGAAACCGTCAAACTCGCCTTCACCTGAAGCAGTCAGCCTTTGCGTAGTCGAAACTATCGCCCAACGATCTTCACCCGCACCACTCATCAACGGTATCTTACTTTTCTCCACATTCTTGGATCTTCGCCCACCACTTTCATATCCACTCTCCTTGGATTTGAATGTAAACCCGCCTCACTGCCGGCACTTTCACAGCTGCTCCCGCTTGCACCTTTCAACTCCCGCAAACGGTTCCTCAACCAATTCACAGCCCGCAACATGTCACTCGCACGCGCATTCACCACCCGCAAGGCCCGCATGGGCAATGACATGGGAGATCTCTCCAAGTCACCCCAGCGCAGCAACTCGACCCACGTCCAAAACGCCCAAATGATGCGGCACAAGATCTCGGGCCCCATCCAGCTCGTCCACACCACCAACATGCTCTCCTACAATGCTCCCGACCTCCCTCAGCCCGCCCTGCGCAACAAGGCCTCAATCCGATCAACAGACTCCTCCGAGTCCATCTCTGAGGCTCCTTCCACCGCAGAGTCTAGCCCACCAACCAGCCCCGATGTCTCCCCCGTCCACGAGTGCCCCGGACCCCAGCCCAACCATCTGTCAACCTATTTCATGGTTCCCGACAAGGCTCTGAGCTTGACCAGGCAAGCCGATGCTCCCGCCATCCCCAGGAGGTCGCCGTCCCACACCAAGCAGAACTCGTACGAGGCCTTGTCCCGCCATCGATCCGTCTCGCGCATGTCCAAGGACTCGGACCACTCTGTGTCAACCAAGGCCAGCTTCAGCTTCTCGCGAACTTCGTCCACGTCAACCCGTGCTTCATCGGCTTCCTCGGTGTCCAACGGTCAAGCCCAGAAATCTGTCGCTCCGCCAGTACCCTCGCCCGCTCCACGTCAATTTCAGCAGCGAGCAATCAAGGAGTCACACCCCTTTGGTCATGAGCTAGCCCAAGTCACTGAACTAGCCGAGGAGTATGGAGGTCGAACCCACACCAAGATCGACGAGGAAGACCACATGTACATGAAGGCCAACGGCCTTGTCAAGTTCTCCGCCGACGACTACATGAACGACGTCCAGAACCTCCTCGCCAGTTTCTTCCACGAGACGAGCCACGCCAACCCTGCCGCTCCCCTGTGGATCTAAGTCCCCCGCACCCGGACCGGCTTGCCGGTCCTCCATTCATTCAGTTGTACATATTTTATACACATCTTACGGCCCACGGGAGGATGGCTGGCGTATACAAAAGTGGGAGCGAGACTGTGGAAATCGTGCCGGGACTCACTCTCTGTCTACGGCGATACGAGTTATTTACTTTCTTTGTCATGTTTTGGGGGAAGGGCTGAAACGATGGAATACCAGTGAATTGAGACCGATGGCTGGCCATATGGCCAGGACACACGGCAAGGGGCGTTCGAGATAGGATGGGATACCTATTTTTTCATGATGTGTATCTTATGATGTGGATATTCACCCACGCCTGAAACGGCATCATATTTCTTTTCCTTTTCAAAGGCCTTGTTCTGTTCCATGTCTGTTGCTTTCTCGTGACTCGTGTATGAATTCTGATAAAAATTACCCTGGCAACTAAATGCAGCCTATGAATCAATTTTCCAAGATGTAGTTCTGAAACTTAGCAAATCATTACATCCATGCAGACGCACCGCCCACATGCTGTCATCTCCCGAGGGTGATCGGAGACCCGCCCGTTGCTGCTACAAGCCATCTATTCCAAACCGGCACTCGATAGATATCACATCCCGATGCATTGCGACCCTTGTGATGACGAAGGCGATCCCTGAGTCAATGCCATTTTTTTATGACTTTCTTCTTCCTCTGTGTCGGGGATAGGAGTCTAGGGTGGCGTTATTCACGGGTTAGGGCCTAAATGGGACGCATGGTTTTTGGAGCGTGCGTGGCGTCTAAGACAAATGTGATGGCTTTTTTAGACTGTCCGAAGAATTAAAACACCTTAGTCTCATTATGGGCTGGGTATGCAGCCTATTCGCTGCTACAGATGGGGTGCATGTCTAATGGTTCATGGTTTGGTTATGAGTGACCGGATTATCTAGGGTATTGACTCATCAAGTTATGAAGCAAATCCTACAGTGGAAATAATATCCAGTCAGCCCATGAGCACCTCACTTTACTCCAGTATATAGACTAGCCTATGCTCGTTTATAACTTAATTTCCACCTCTTTCATCATCACCGGCGTCTAGTATGCGTTTTCGAGAGACCCAGCTTATTAGTAGAAGTAAATCTGTAGCCACCGCATCACCACTTTCCACCATTCATCTCTCACCCGCCGCCTCAAGTCAGCTTCTACGCAAAGCTCTCCGCAAAAAGCTTACACCCAATCCCACGATGAAACCGGCCCGCCTTGACCAAGACGCCATCGTGGCCGCCCTCAAGGGCCGAACTCTGCGGGTTCCAGATCTCACACACTTCTTCCGCGCCTGGCCGCCCGCCCAGCTCCACCCTCACCACGCGGCCGTCGTGCCCCTCGTCGACGCCGCCATCGACCGCCTAGCGACTACGTACCCGTCCCTCGCGCGGCGCAAGCGCGACGACATCGCCAGCCTCACGGCGCTGTGGTTCCCGCAAGCCGATGACGCCGCCCTTGAGGCCCTGGCGCTGTATGCCGTGTGGTTAGTGTGCTGGGACGATGCCGTGGACGCTGGCGAAGGCGACCTGGCCGTCGACTTTGAGGGCGCGGAGCGGTGGCGGCGCCGCACGCTGGAGATGGTCCGCGGGGCGCTTCGGATCGACGGCACAGACGCGGAGGAGGATGCCGACGCCGACGCCGATGCCATCAACGCCGTCTTCCGGGACTTCGGGGCGCGCTTCGGACAGACGGCCCCCGCGGAGCAGCGCCGCCGGCTGCACGAGGAGGTCAGCTTTTTCATCGCCAGCTGCGCCGTCGAGCAGCGGCTGCGGCTGGAGCGGCGCATCCCCGACTACGGCTCCTACATGGACTTCCGCATGGGCACTGTCGGCGGCGCAACGCTCTGCAGCCTGGTCGAGCACGCGACTGGCTCGCCGCTGCCCGACGCCATCGCAGCGGCGCCACCGGTCCGCGCGCTGTGGACGCAGGTGTGCATCCTACTTGCCGTTATCAACGACCTGCTGTCGCTGAAGAAGGAGCTGGGCACCGACTGCGTCATCAACGCCGTGGCTGCGCTGCTGGCGCCGGAGCGGGATCTCGACGCGGTGGTGCGCGAGCTGGAGGGCAGGCTTCGGCAGGCGGTGGGCCAGTTTGATGGTGCGGCGGGGGAGCTGCTTGCGCGGTTGGAGGGGGATGAGGAACAGAGCGGCGTGGTGAGGAGGTATATCGATGGGTGCCGCGCCATCGTCACAGGGACGCTCGAGTTTACGTGGGTGAAGACCTTGTCATGGATGAGATGCTGGTGTGATGTGCTGACAGTGACTACCTTAGGCTGCGATCCCCTAGATACAACATCGCAAAGCTCCTCCGAGACGACGGGTCGTTGGAGATTGTCCTCTGATCCTACTGTGTAAGTGAAATGAAACGCAGCGCAAAAACACTCGCGTTCGGGCTTAGAACCAGTAGTGGGTTTTGATTGCTTTGAATTTGCACCCGCTATAAGACAAGCGCCACCGCTGCATGAAGCGTATAGTTGTAAAGTAGAGGTCGTATCCATTTACCCAATCACAGCAAGCCTCTGCTTCTAATATATAACGAGAACCAACCAATTACATCCAAACAAAGACCCCAAATTATTCGACCGCTACTTGATCTAGTAGCTGTACAGACTTGACGAGGTCTGTGATAGTGACAATCTTATAACCCTGCCTCCTCAGCTCAGGCAGAACGATTTTGAGCATGGGGGGCGTCCACGACCTCCGGTCATGACAGATAATGATGCCGCCCGGGTGAGCCATGCTGATTATGTGTTTTGCGTTGACATCCGGGTACGGGATCTGAGGGTCGTGGGGGTAGATGCTTCCCAGGGTGATACGGAAGCCCCTATTTCCCAGCAGATCGCGCATCCGCCAATTGAACAAACCAGAGCCCGGGCGGAAGTAGTTGTTGGGGAGGATCTTCCCTTCAGCTTCGTAGGCAGACGTCAGCATCTCCTTGACGGTGTAGACCTCGTCCAGAAGTCGTTGGCTGCTGAGGGAGCGGGAGGGTTCATCATGCATAGCATGGTTGCCCAATTCGTGGCCGTTGTGTACTAGTTTCTGTAGCTTATCCTGCCTGCCCTCGACCTGGGATCCAATGACAAAGAAGGTGGCGTGGGCGCCATTATCCTTGAGGACTTGCATGATCTCGTCGGTATGGTCAGAGGGTGCATCGTCGATGGAGAGGGCGATGATCTTCTCGTTGGTCGTCTCCTCCCAGAGCACGTCGGGATAGGCGGAGCGGAGGTAACCGATAAGATAGCGAGGGGGCTTGTAAACACAGTAGGCAGTGTACAATGGGAGGAAGAGGAGGCACACGAGGGCGACGAGGATGATGAGAGTGGCCATGCGGTTGCGCCTGACCCTGCGCCGAAGCTTGGTGGGTAGGCGGAAAAGGGAGAGTCGGATCATCAGGGCACGGAGAGGCAATTGAGACAGGCGCAAGACCCGCACCGAAGACAGTGTGACGGGCGCATGCTCCTATGCTCGTGGCGAGGCGGGAAGGCGGGAGGGAGGGAGCAATTGATGGCGGAGTGGGATGAAGCTGGTGAGTGACTCGAGATAGAAGCTGGTGCTTTGATACTCGGTGTGCAGTAGGTGCTGTGGCTAGTGCTCCCGTGCTACGTAAGCTGGCGGCACTCCCACCAACGTGGATTGCCGAAACGCGTCTGTTTCGGCCAGTCAGGGGCCTGCTATAGAAGCTTGGAAACGGGCCCGTGCACGATGGAGCCTTTTTAGAGCTCTTTGGCGCGGACCCCAACGTGGCTCGTGCGTAGGGCAGAGGCGCAAGCGGCAACTCAGCCCAGCGGCACAGACTGAGGAGGCATCCATCTCCTCCATCTTCTCCGGTTGTTCCAGCCGTCAAACAGCAAACACCATTGGCGCTCCAGGGATCGTCCATCGTTACGCCCCATGTTTCGCATTACACGATGGACCTCTTTTTTCTTCTTCTTTTCAAATCCTGATTTAGAATAGCTGCGCGCCTAGCCTGCATCAATTGCCAACCTAGCATAACATGCTGCGGGACTGCGCTGGTGTCACTATTTCGAGAACCACCGACGGAGCTAAGCGCCTCATCCGTGCACCATCGCATATGCTAGACATTGCATCGTGCATACACCATGACGATGGCTTGCTTCCCGCGCGGCCACCATGGACTAATCTTGGCTTTGGCTGTCGCTCGGGAGCGCGCCTGTTCAGTCGCCATGACGTGCAAAGACGGACGCGCTTTGAGCGAGGTGGATACCATACAAGCGAGTAGACCCATGACTAGTCAGTCTACTGAGCTATTATGATCGAGAACTCACAAGTCAAGTATTAACCTACGTCATGTGGACTGTCAACTGAATGGACTGAAGCATGCTTTATTTGGCACTTGACGATAGGTACAGCAAAATCAGAATCTTATGCTACTCTATCAGTACCCAGAACCCGGCAACGCCGTCAGCATCAGCACACAATTTTTCTCTTTCCGGGAGGGAGGTCGATAATATGTCGTCAACACCCGTAATGTCGGGCTCCGCGCGTATGGGGGGTATCTTCCTAAGCCCATGGAGTTGTTTTGTCAGCCCTACGACCTGCAGACATAATCGGATCGTGGGGTGAGTGGCGGGAGGCCCATAACGAGCACCGACAAAAGTGCCCGGGTTTTGGGTTGGCTAATGACGGAGGCACGGAGGCATCCTGGGTTCCGGGCTCCCTCACCAAGAACCAGGAAACCACTCGGTTGGAAAGTGGGGTTTGTCCAAGGATCCCTTGCTAACGCATTCTGAGGAGAGCGCTCTCATTGGACATACCCGGCGGCAAAGCGCTTAAATCTTGGTGGCGCGACTGGGGTGCTCTATTCTTGATACTACAATGGGTTAGGACAAACAACAAGCCAGCCCGTTGTTGAAGCATCACCCTCCCCACTTTCGGCGTCCTGCACACCACATTGGCAGCCCGGAGGGTTTTGTCTTCTCCCTCGCACGACTGTGGTACGCTGTTTGCTTCTATGCCGCTTCCGGAAGTCTTGCTGACACGCCTCGTCCCTGGTCCTGGGGTTGAAGCTTGATCCTGGTCGTTAAGAGCAGTAGCACGGCCTCACAAGGCCCCCAATTCCTGGTCTGTTGCACCCTGATTCGTCCCATTGAAGGCCTCCCGGTCGGACACCCCGCGATCATGGAGCTCCAGCCACATCTGCCAGCAACAACCATGAGCCTCCTTGAGGCGCGAGTTCTTGATACTATCTTAGACGTCACAGAGGCATCCGGAGATGCCATGGATCGATACCAGACACCTCTCATAAATATCATGGTTCCGGACTAAGGAGACTACTCCACATCATCAGCCATTGAGGTATTCATTTGTGCATTAACATCAACGCCTTCTCCTTCAAGAAGTTCACAAGGATAACTGACCGGCGACGACTTACGCCCTCCCCAACCTTAGCTTCCAACAACACCCACTTACAAGCTCTTTGACGACTGCAATCATGGCTCGCCAGCCAGATTTCAACCGAGACTATTCTCGAGACTATTCTCGTCAAGACTATTCTCGGCAGGACTTTAATCGCGACCACTCCCGACCAGATTTCGACCGGGACTACTCTCGGCAAGATTTCAACAGAGATTACCTTCGACAAGGTTTCGACCGAGACTACTCTCGAGCAGACAGCTCCAGGAATTGGAGCGAGGAAGCCATCCGTGGTAGCTGGGAATCGAGCTATCAACGGTCCGCGGCCGCCACCCCTCGAGACCGCAACTCGTCCTGGCGGGGAGCAACGCCCGCTGATTACGACACGAGGCCGGGGATGGTCGACAATTGGCTCGGCCAGCAACGGACCCAAGACCCTTCGAGAGTGATGGATGCTGTCTCCGATTTTGCGACCCCCGAGTCCTCGCCAGCCATTAGTGACGGCTCGGCAACCTTTCAGACAAGACCCGCCTATGGAAGACGAGCCCCAGACAGGATGCCAGCCGTACCCCCGGAATACTACACTTCATCTCCCAGCAGGACGTGGAAGCAGAGCCCTGATCCTGGCTCCTCGTCTCGAGGGGCTCCATCTCACTCCGCCGAGTATGACTTGCGTGCGGTTGGATCCTTTGCAGACGGTGGCGATCATTCCAGGTAAGGCTCCCCTTTTCCCCTTCCCCAGCGACGTGACAAACACTAACACGGGAACCAGGCGCAAGGTCAAGTACAAGCCGCTCAGCAACTGGTTCGACATGTGGCTTCCTTAACTTTCAAGAACCATCCTGCCCTGGAATGCTTTGACGACCACGCTTACAGAGGATACGGCGCTTTTTTCTTTCTTCATTCTGGGTCAGAATCGGACCATGATCTAGTGGATTGATGGGCATTGGCATTTTCCCTAGATCAGGGACATCTTTGGTGCCAATTTCTTTCTTTTCTTTTTGTCCTGTCTTCTACATGTTCCTTGTCTTGTCCTCTCTTCTCACTTTTTCTGCTTTCTCTCTCTTCAATCTTCTCTCCTTCCCTTCGTTTTTTTCTTTCCGGTTTTCATACAAGATACCAACGATCATTCTAGGCACAAGTTGATGCCCCTGCAGTAGACTTTGCAGGAATCGTCAGAGGCTTCCTAGCTTCCCTGCTTACATTCGCTTCACCTAAGGCCCAATTATTGGCGTTTCTTTTTTGGAAGAGAATATGCTCCTTGTTTCAAATTTCTTTTTTATAGTTCAAGTGAATCCTCCATGAGGGAACCTAATGTGTAATAATTACTGTGTCACGCATTGATTTCTTTACCTTGAGCCTCGTTGGTTTAATGTTCATTTATTAACCTTTGCATCGGACCCGAACCCATCTACCTTTTCCGTCCAGTCTAGCTGAATTGGACCTCAAGGTCAGAGAGGGACCTAAACGGGTTGCAAAAACAGGCTCCAGGTTTGACATCAATGCGAACCTGCTTACTGGGAAAGCTCATTGTGTTTAAGTTGTTGGGATTTCTGGTGCTGGGCATAGCATCTTACTGTGTTTTCTGCTGTATGTTATGTACTGTGATGCTTTGATCTATCTGATGATATTGAATAAGCCTATAAAAAAACCTGTAAATGGTTCAAGTGAAACAAACACAATGTTCTTTCTTCAGGTCATGAACTACCTCTCTTTTCTGCTGTCTATCCTCGTGCTTCTATGTCTGACCCCTTCCCCTATTTATTTTCCACCTGTTTCCTTCCTCAGCGCCTCAAATCCTTGGAGCAGATCGTTCTTGATATCCTCTAGCCCCTCAACACCAATGCTGACCCGCAGTAGCCGCTTGTCGACGCCGGGATCCGTCATGGCGCGCCACTCGATGAGACTCTCCACGCCGCCTAGACTTGTGGCGTGATGGAACAGATGCAGCTTGCTAGGTAGTCGTTTCGCCACGTCCCCGTTCTTGAGATAGATGGAGAAGACGGGCCCGTAGCCTCCCGGCATCTGGCGCCGCAGCCAGCTGTCTTCGACCGCCGCCTCAGGCTGTAGACTGGCGTGCTGGATGCGCTCGACCAGGGCGCCGATGGCCGAAGACGAGTCACATTGCTGCTCGGCCAGCCAGGTTACCAGCGCTGTGACCGTGGCGCTCTGGCGGGTGATGCGCAGCTCAAAGGTTCGCAGCGAGCGGATGCCCAGCCAGCCCTCGAGACTGCCCATAACGGAGCCGAGGACGAGACGGTCATCACGCAGGGCGGAGATCCAGCCTTCGTGCTTGGGGTTGACGGCCAGAACGCCGCACAGCATATCGGAGTGGCCGCCAAAGTACTTGGTGCCGCTGTGCATGACAACGTCGACGCCGTACTGGAAGGGGTCCTGCAGCGGCGGCGGTGCGAAGGTAGCATCGACGGTAAGGTAGGCGCCGGCCTTGCGGGCCTTCTCGGCGTAGGCGGCGAGGTCGCGGGCCTCGCCGGTCGGGTTCAGGGGCGTCTCGACGTGGATGACATCGCCGGGCTGGAGGTCCGCGACGGGGCAGTCGAGGGGCAGCTGCTGCAGGCCGGACAGGCGGGCGAGGACCTTGATGACACCATGGCAACCGTGGTAGCCCTCGCCGATGGCGATGCGCTTCGGATTCAAGTGGACGAGCATGGCGTGGAAGGCGGCGAGACCGGAGCCGTAGGTGAGCGAGGGGGCCCCGAGGATGGAGGTGAGGATGGCCTCGAGGTGGGTGGTGTTGGGTGCCGTGTAGCGGGAGTAGACGTGAGAGTCAAAGGGGGCGGTGGGCTGAGAGTACTGTGTTAGTATATTTGAAGTATAGGTCACGGGTATCACCATGTAGCTATCCTGTCTCATCGCCTCTCACTCAACCTGGATAACAAGCTGATGATGCAAGTCGAACACCATGAAAACCCCCTCCCCATCTCCCAAGCACTTACATCAACGTTATCCCACGACCTGAGCAACTCCGGGTCATCGTTGTAGCGGAACGTGGTGCTGACATGCATAGCCGGAGCCACAGCCCGGTGCGCCGAAATGTTGTCGTCAGCGTGGACGCCGCGCGAACCGAGCGAAAGGCCGGCCAGGGCGGTGTTCAGCCCGGAGCTCGGCCGGGTGCCGTTTGGGACCTGATCGGACGCCATGGAGAGGACGATGGGTTGGGTGAGGTTGGTGGATGGATGAGATGGCCGAGGTTTGTCCAGCGCTATAAAAAGACAGCTGTAGCTGGCACTTAGATCGATTGAAGCCCGGGAGGAGATTGAGACGAATGAATGACTCTTTTATAAGAATTGGAGATGGATGCTCGTGAATTGGCATGTCGGGGACAGGGCGCCGGCGGACAAAGCGGGGCATCTGGTCCAGTTAACCTTCATCAGCACGCCATTTACACCCGTTGGATGCCACTGTGGATGCGCATTCGATGTCATCCCGGTGGGCATCTCCGCCATCGGCCCATTTGTTGCAACGGTAGTAGTTGATACGTTTTGCTAGGTAAGGGAAATATAACATAAGATATATATCGTGGAGCGTCTTGTCGCTGTTACCGACATTAGATAGTCATGATCTAGGCCGGTATTAGACTGTCAGGTCAATCCCGAATCCCGCCACCACTAACCCCGCCAAAACTCACTACAGTGGGTAAGTGAGCGATTGCTGCACCACAAAAGGAACCCGACACATGTCAAACAAATACTGCGGATCCTATATCGTCGATTCGCATATCTCATCTCATTAACATTAATTGCCTGCTCATGTTTTCTTCTTCTTCTTCTGGGACTTATATCGTCCTTGCCCATCCCATGATGCTGCATTTCTCTCCGGGCCTAACAGAAGCGAGTGTCCTCTGCTTTCTATCCATGTTGTACCCAATGCGATAACGAATGCGTTTCTAGCCATGGTCCGACCCGGTTGCCGATAACGCCGCATTATTAAAAAGTCCCGGTATATCTAATACATCATCGAATAAACTTCTGCCGATGTTGTCTTGAGTGCAACTGCAACTGTAACGACACTTAACGCATCTCTTGGCCCTCCGAGGTGACCGTCACCTTGGGCTGGTCCATGCTGCCCAGCTCGGCGCCCTGCCCGCTAGGAGCCCTTTTGCGACTGTGGATGGAGAAGCGGGAGACAGCGGGCTGGCCTGAGACGTCCTTTTCTTGCGAGTCCGAGAACTTGGAGAAGAAGCCGCGCTTCCGGGGGACGGGTTGCTTGTCTTCGAGGCCGACATCCTCAAAGCCTTCCTCAGCAGTAGCGGGTTGTCGCTCAAACGATCGGTCAATCGCTGATCGAGGGAGGCGATGGAAGCGGGCGGAGTCGAGGCTCTGGCGAGTAGGAATCTCTGAGTTTGTGATGGGAGATCGCGCCGAAATATCCTATAACCAAGTCAGTCTCGTCGACTTAGATGGGGTAGCTTCTCTGATGAATTGAGGATGCTACCAAGTGCAAGGGAAGACGCACGAATGATCGTCGGTACGAGTCAAAGGACTCTCGGGAGATGGAAAAATGCTCAATGTCGCCGAGGCTGTCTCGGGTGTCGGTCGAGTTGCGCGTGGCCAGGTACTTGCGGGGCCACTGGCCCTTGTCCTCGGTCGGTGAGGGCTGCACCGGTTGTTAGAATCATCAAGTTACGCGGACAGAGCCGGAATTCAGGTGTCTTACCGGGAGATAGACACCACTATCGTTGACGACTGTTGCGCGAGATACGGTGTCAGTCAACTAACTGGGCTCGTGATTGAAGGCCGGATGCAATACAGCGGACCCCCGAGATGGAGGGGGTGGTCGCGTGGTGCTGCCCGGCATCGAGCGGAGTTGGACGACTTCACTTACCACTCATTTTGTATTCGCCATTATCCTGATTTTTGGTGGTGCGGATGCTGAGGACAGACGACGCCTTGGAGCCGACGGTGTCGACACGCTCGAAGCCGGGGACATGGGCATTCTCTTGGTCGGGGCGAAGGTTTTCGTCCTGGACGACAACGGTGCTACCAGGGCGGCGAACGAAGGGGTTGCGGATAGGCATTGTTGGAGGGGTAAGACAAGGTCGTTGAGTCCTTTTTAAGAGTGCGGAAGGCGATGTTTGGTTGATGGATTGTTGAACGGATGGGTGGATGGATGGATGGATGGGATGAATGGAGTTGGTGTATTGCTCGGGATAGCGAGGGACCAGGCGTCCGTGGGAGAGCGGAAAGCGGGAGGGAAATGGCGTGTGTACGGGTGAGGTAAGAGCGACGGAGAGATGGCAACGGAGATGGCGATGGAGACGGGGAACGGAGACGGGAGCGGGAACGGGAATTGGGGCAGAATGCGAAGACGGAGGTGAGACGATATAAGTAGTCCAAAGCAAAACAAGGTATGAAGCAAGGTACTTCGTAGGTAAGTACGGAAAGCCGGAAACAACTGGCACTAGGTGATTGGGGAGCCGGGGTTTAATTGAGTCGAGAACCGAGATTCATGGATGGGTGAGGGTTGATGGGGGAGAGTCGACGATTTACATAAGACGGCGGCGGCGGATGGCGGATGGCGGGTGGATCGATTGTGAAGTGGCACGGCCGAGGAGATCAGGAACGGTATTTCGCTGGGTCAGTCGGTCGGTCGGTGGCTCGGTTGTCCGTGGCCGTGGCCGTGGCAGTGGTTTGTGGGTTTCGTGGATTTCGTGGGTTTTTGGGCGTAATCGTGGCAGTGAGCGCGTGAGATTGTGGAGTAATAATGTAATCCTGAGTACGCATGCATCCATCAAAAGATTTAAAAGTGACAGACACGACAGGAGGGAGAGCGAGAAGCGAGACCGAAGAGAGATCATGGCAACTAGCACAGCCATATGCATCTCCCTCCAGCCCAGCTGTGGGTGTGTGGGTTCGCCGAAGGGGGGCACGTCAGCAGGCCATACAAACGACGCCAACATGCCTAGGCCAAGCGCAGGTCAACCCAAGGGGAAAAACACAAAAGCCAGCGAGAGTCAGCTTCCAGGGCCCAGAACCCAAGAAAAAGCCCTGTTCAGGGGGGCGAATGTTCTGTCTGTTTCAAGGTCGGGATGAGCGATGCGGATGCGGATCAAGGATGGATCGATTTGGCACTTGTCGTCATCGGAATCGCGTGGGCAGCCTTCCATTATCCAGTCCAGTAACAACCGCTATCCAAACTAGGCAAGATCGGGCCTGGGCGCCTTCTGTAGTGGATGGGGGGTCCCTTTGATTCCCCCGGGCGGTCTCTTTTTACCCGTCGGCACAGGGGACATTCCTACCCAAACTCCATCCATGAACGACAGAACACAGACACTCAACCAAGTTGCCAGTCAGCCAGCCAGCCAAGTCACCACCACGGGGGGGTCGGCGTCGATATTTCCGATAATGCAAGATGGACTACAGAATTCCACGTCTTCGGGTGCTGCTCTGCTTCGCCACTTTCGCGCCCTCTCGTGCTCGGGAGGCGGGGGGTTGATCGACACCGATGCGCCTGAACTGGGACCAACATCGACGCGGCCCCTGCCAACCCAACAGGTCTTCCGGGGGAGCATCTGTTGACTGTCGTCACCCTCACTCCAGTCTCCAGGCCGTCGCAGCGTTTGGCTTGATCTTCTCGCACAGCCTCCTGACGAGCTTGGCATGATCATCCGAGACGATACCGTAACGAATGCTAAGTTTTGCTGATCATAGACAACACAAGGTCAGAACCGATGGAGAGGCTGACTCCGACAATTATCCGTTTGTTTCAGCAGTTCCTTCACTGTTGAGTGCTGGTGTTGTACTTTACCGTGTTCTGTGGCGCTCCGACCTATCCGAGTCAGTGGACCGACCATGGACCCGCCCCGGACTCTCTCGGGGCGTTGCTACGGTCCGATCAACGACATCGACCGATGCGATTTCGGCAATCAATATGGCGAGAGCGTGTACTCTAGCGCTTCAGATCCTTCTCATACGTTTTGCTTTTGTCGTAGCATTAGAGAGTCAGGGTTCGACTCAGCGTACTCAATTGAGGCTTTATGCGCGCACCCGTCGGCTACTACCCTTTTTATAATATGAGCCAAATGGTGTAACTCGAAGAGCCGGAGACCTCATCTTGTCCTACCCAGGGTGGGGATATAGCGTTTGTGGCTTGTCCCCGATGTTCCTTCCCGGCAGATTTCCTAATGTCAATTCCGCCTGCGTCCTGAGTTGGGGAGGTTGAGTGTGATGTGTCGCCATCGTGTGCTGCGTTGTGTTGTGTGCTGTGTCGTTTGCTGTGTTGTGTGAATGTGTGAATGTGCGTTGCGAGCTGTGTTCTCGGCGTCTGCTTGCCCTGAATTTGAATACACTGACTCACAACTGCCTCTTCCTTCCCCTTCACTGCTACTTGATACCCGTAGACCAATCTTCTCGAGATCTACCTGCCTTAATCTTCATTTGTGCAACCCCAAGGATGAAATATGACCAACCTGTTCTTCCAGCTGTGACGCCGCTGACAAGGTCACTGCTGTAATCTCTCATTCCAACCAACTTGGGCTTGCTGTTCATTGGGGCACGATAACTGTTCGAACCCTGGTCTTCGGATAGGTTTGAATTGGATCTTAGTTGTAATCTCAGATTTCTGCCATCTGCAGGTTTGCGCCCCAGGTTCGTATTGAGCAACCCAGTGCATCCTAGGGCTTGGGAGACAAGCATACAGAGGCGCTCTTGGCGACGTCCCGTTGGCCTTGCTATTTACCTCAACTAAATCGCAGTCCTCTCATAAATTCTGACGAAATTCTCTGCCTCCCTGGACCATCCTGAGAGGTGCCTTGTCGTGGTTCTTCGCAACACCAACTCCCCCCCGCACCATATCATCACCACCATCGCTCCTGCCACGCCTTTCCCAAAACTCCTACACTCCTAAGCACTTGCCTGGATCTTAATAGCAACAGTCTCACAATTTCTCACCGCGTGAGCGTCTCGAGGTCCCATGTCCCACGTCTCTCTCGTCTCCGATCGTACCTCAGCACACCCTCTCTCGCTCGTTTTTGGAACGCAAGCCCCGGTTTTGGACCCAAGCACTTTGTACCTGCGCTGCCAGGGAGTCCTTACAGAATCCCCTTGAGCTTGCGCTTCATCACTATTGAACACCTTTCGCCATGAGTACCTTCTTTATCGGATGGCAGCTATGGCAGGAAATGACCTTTGTAAGTGAATCCGCCAGTTGTCTGGATACCTATTGGGGAGGTTATGGTGACCTATAACCATACGATTTATTGTATGCGTGGCTGACGATAGATGCCATCTACTAGGTCCTCGCTTGCTGTATTGTTCTCGTCTTCGTTATCGGGCTCCTCCGGCTGTGGTGGACCAACCGAGCCTTGCGCCGTCTGGAAATCATCGACGAGGAGAAGCGCGCCCGACTCTCCACTTTGTCACACTGTGGAATCAATTCTCTGCGACCTCCTGAGATTCCTTTCGGTATTCGTGCTATCCAGAACGGTGTCAAGGTGGAAGGCATCTGGATCTCGCGGCCTAACACGTCCGACCCCAGGCAGACGGCCTCGCCAGCAACCCTGGTGGGACATCATATTCATACTCCTAAGGGGAAGGAGAAAATGCCAGGTTTGGGGATAACAAATTCTTCGACTGCAAATCTTGTTTCGGAAAGCCCCCGCCACCACCACACCTTGCCGCTTGATCTGTCGTGCAGAGCACCGACAACAGGAAGCTTGGAGGTACCACTCAGCCCTGAAGTCTACAACCCAACTTCTTTGGGACCAAGAAGAACTCTGTCAAAGCTCCAAGCCTATCAATACACCCCCAAAGGACTCCGGGATAATCGTCACATGAGCAATACTTCCGCTATATCTAGCTTACGCAATCCATTCACTACGCCCGCTCAAACTCCAACGCTTTGTTCCTTGAATCGATCATCCATTGCGGGCTCAGAGCTGGATGCATCAGTTTCCGAGCTGGCCCTGTATAGCCCAGATAATCTTCATATTGGTCGACATATGGGAAGAGTCAGTCGCGGGGATGTGGTAGTTCCGACTGGATTTCGACGAGACGCGCCTACTCCGGCTGCCTGGGACACAGATTCCGAGGGTGATGGGAACCAAAAACGGTCCGACGAGTTCATTACTCCGAGCAAGGTAACACCAGCTTATCGCATGTTACGCAACGGACAGGACTCTAAGAGTTTGCGGCTACAATCAGAATCGTCAAGTAGCAAATGAATATAAACTTGAGATCTAATTGCGCTGCGTTTCAACGACTCTGAATCAGATAGCCTTCTATCGAAACTTAACTTCACGTTTTCTCGCGGGATGTCTAGTTGTTAAACGATGCTCAAAAATTGAAGATACTCCTCACAGCCCCTCCCTCAACTACTTCATGCATCATGAGTTGGGTTCTAATAAAGTGATTGTAGCTGAATGCTCTAGGTTAAGCACTTTGAAAGACATGGAAATTGGCAAGCCTCTAGAACGGCGGCCGATGGACCCTGTTATCATGGGTCGATAAGTTGAGGATCAGTGTAATGTATTACTACATCTCCACTCGCCCTTTGCTCCCCCAAGCGCACACTGGATACATGCGACGTTCCATCTGCCCACAATTCAAGTTAGGAAGCTTACGGCATACATTATGACTTACCCGGCTAGGTGGTTTTCTTTGGTACCTTCTGTCACGTACCATCCCAGTCTGAACCTTGGCACGTTCTAGGGTATGTTTGATGATTTGTTCTATCGCGGCCCTCTTCCTTCACGGTCAATACTTCAAAGTCATGGTACACCGGGCCACTACTACGTCTCCTCTTGAGACCAATGCTGTGTGGTACTGCTTTTTACACACCATGACAGTGACCGATGACGGCGACCGATAACCGTCACGGAATCAGTTGTTCAAAACACTTATGTGTGTACCTACTCACTTTGTTAAATCTTTGCAATGACTATGATTAATTACTGACGAGTCCTGGAAAACAACCGGCCGGTTAGCTGGCCAGCAACGGCTACCTGGGAGCATCAGCTCGAGGAGCTCAGCTTCTCCGGTCACTGTGATGGCCAACCACGTTTCCGGCACCTGGAGTGGCCCCGAGGGCTTGTGGGGTCGGATCAACACACTGAGCTGGAATGCGATCCGGGAGGGAGAGGCAAGGCGGGAGTTCAGGGAGAAGTTTGACAAGATCCTTCAGGAGGGAGATTGCAAGTGGAGCGACAAAGGTGAGATCGAGGTCCACGGGAGTACCTTTTTTGCCTGGACTGAACGGCTTCAGATGTTAAGTTCTCTTGGTCTTGCCAGGAACACAGAAGAGAGGCCGGGGCCCAGGCACATAGACAAATAGACGGTGTTGATGTTGATCAAGCTTGGATTGTGCATGAGCATCGTACGGGTGAGTCTCATAGAAAGACCTGCACAAGAATGACGAGGCCTCAGGTAGCGATAAAGATCAATGAGTTCTCATTATGTATCAATATCAAGCTTTCATGAATCTGCCGAGATATACATAACTGGATTATGGTCGTCAGCTGGGCTAGTCTTATGAAACAAAAACGAGTGCACTCACCGTTGTTTCCTCTCACGAACGCATCGCCATAATCCCTGCGCTTCGTGCCGTTGACGTACTCTGCCGTCTTCTCCAGCGCAATGTTCATGTAACCATCCACGGACTGGAGCTCGCCTGCCACGTTGTCAGCCTTGCGTGTCTGACATAACCTTTCCTTCGCCTCCACCGTGAGCCTGTAGGCCTATCCCATGGCGCAGCAGAGCACAGCGCAGCCCCGTCATGGACTCAAGGTGGATGGGTCGATGGAGGACAGGGCACTACCACATACCCTTGTAGACGACGCCCGAGTTGAGTTTGACGGTGACGGGATTGCCGATAATGTCGCTCAGGAAGCTCGACGGGTCCTTGCCCTCGCCCTGCGAAATAGCTCCGTTCTCCATGGCGGTAGCGGAGGGGGGGTTGATAGAAATTCGGTGAGGCGGGTGGTGTTGGTTGGAGGAGTGTTTTGGTCGAGGTTCTGGTTGAGCTTCCCTCCGATGAGATTTGATGCCTTGCGGTGCTGATAAGATTGGACAAATTGCGGGGAGGCTCGCACTGTGAGGCTCTTCGCCCCCGTGAAGCCCCCTAACGGACCGTGTTAGTGGCTTATGGTGGGGGGCTTTAGTGCTGCCTTGGCGCCGTGTTTTCCTCCCGGCCACGCTGGAAACTACCACTTTCAGGCGCGTAAAGCAACCTCGATCAACCCACTCTCGCAACACGGCCCAGCGCGCACCACGACCTTCGTCCGTTTGCGACGAACCGCCTCAGTGACCTCCTCTCATCGCTTCTCTGCCGCCTGTGCCCAATTCGCATATAGCCCGCATCGCTCCGACGCGTGATTGAACTGCTACAGCCCTCCCATCCCCCGACTAACTAGTCTCCGCGATGACCGATGACATGATGGCGTCGTCGCCGCCAAAGAAGAAGAAGCTCCCCTTCAAGCCAACCGCCTTGCGCCGCAGTGCGGCGAAGCACGCGCCCGTCGCCGAAAGCAAGGGCGGCGACGACGACGGCCTGAGTCTGTTCCGCCGGGCCAAGGAGATGGCACCCATCGTTGCCGCGGATCGCGAAAGGCGCATGAAGCGGGCGCTCAAGCACCGCGAGCTGGAGACAAAGACGAGGGACGAGGAGCGGCATTCATCGGTGGCAAGGAAGCGCTCATTTGAGGAAGATGATGAACCGGTCTTCAGCGGGGAGCCACATTCAGATGGCATTGAACTACAGACAACCGACATTGAAAGCGGCCAGCCTGTTGAAGAACCCGCAACGCAGAAGGGAGATGATCGTGCTAGGTCTATATGTTCACCCTTTGTCGTGAGCGTCAACTAAGAGCCATACAGTGAACTGGTCACCCCTCCGCCGTCCAAACGATCGAGGCTCAGCTCTGGGTCCTCCAAGAAGCTAAGCGATAGCATCGAAGCAGCCGAAGCAGCCGAAGACGTCTCCGACCCCTCGCCATCGACCAGGCGTTTCCGATCCCGCCGTTCCGACCCCGAATCCCCAATTCGACGACTCCAAAACGACAGGAGCTTCACACTCGGCGACGCCCCCGTGATTTCCATCGACTCGGACGACGAGTCTAATCCTACGAAACCCGAAATCCCCTCTCTAAGCCATCGCAGCACCGGCAGCATTGAGATCCTGAATCAGGACTCGCCCGAGCCATCTCCGCCACCACCTGAGGACGACGAGTTCGCGGAGTACGTGCGCAGGGCTGAGCAGCGCGCAAGGGATCAGGCCCTGCTTCGGTCGGCGGATGATGGCTCGCAGGCGAAGGAGACAACCAAGATTTTTGTCTCCTCATCTCTCCCAGGGTCACATCCAATCCTCGTCAAATTCCTATTCGACAAGCCCCTCCGCTTAGTCCGAGAATCATGGATCGCACTCCAAGACCAGAGGGGCGTCCAAATCCCTGTGGAGCAGAGAGAAGACGTGATTCTTACTTGGCGACGCCAGAAGATCTACAACTACTCGACCCTCCTCAGCCTCGGCATCCGGTCCCAGGCAGACGGGCGCCTCGTCGCAGACAGTCACTCCGCCGATGGCCTCACGGAATCCCGCACCAGGGTCCACATGGAAGCCTGGACACCCGAGTCGTTCCAGGAGATGGAGCGCGAAGAGGAGTTGCGCCGGAGGCGCGATGCGGGCGACTTACCGGACGAGGACACTGCATCCGAGGGGCCCTCGGCGCCCGAGGTCAAGATCAAGATCATCTTAAAGGCGCGGGACCTCGACGACGTCAAGCTGACGGTACGCCCGGAGACGACGGTCGAGACGCTGGTGACGGGGTTCCGCACGCAACGTGACGTGCCTGCCGGCCAGGAGGTCAGCCTGTGGTTTGACGGCGACATGCTCGAGGAGCATGTGACGATGGATGAAGCGGATATCGACGACATGGACACGATCGAAGTGCACATTAAGTGATCAGCGAGTATAGGTCGATTTTATAAGCATATGAGGATGGACGGCTGTCTTGAGCGGAGAGAGTGCGGAAGGATATGATACCCAGGAATACGAAACACAATGCACCATTACTTGATATAACATCCTGAGCTGTGGCTTGTGAGGCGAACGTGGAGGGAACTTGTCTTGACCGCTATCTGAAGTTAATCGGCTCAAGGCAACCATGACACGAGAACACGGCCTGGCATAGAGCAAGATAGTTTGGGTATGGAAAAGTAAATAACGCCTCTATTGATCAGGACCACCTCATTGGATTCGCCGTGGCCTGATACCACGTAGTGAACCGGGGACTATGCGTCCATAGAATATTACACATTGAAAATGCTGCTCATCAAGTCGCCAAGTGTGGCAGCAGCAATGTCTCCCGTATTTTAATTAATCAGCCATACGCCAACAACACCAACGGTAGTCCATCTAGCATTTACTATAAGCCATGTGTGGATTGCCCGCGTCCTTCTTTCCAGCCGTAGTCGTTAGTGCATGTTCCGGAGCGAGATCCAAAATCATGTCTAGATATGAATAAGTGAACGCATGCCCGTGGGCACCGACTTGGGAGAAATGGTCTCCAATTGACCTGTCGTCTTAGTAGGGGTCGCCGGAGAGCCTAAACTGATGTCGTCGGTCTTGGCTTCGCTCGACTCGCGCTTGAAGAGGAAGTTTTCTTGCGAGTTTCTTCTTGGGGGACGTAGATCGGGGAGCACGATAATGTCATCCAGTCCAGCCTTGACAGCCGAGGTTCTGTTTGATGACATGTCTGCACCGCCGAGCTTCTTTCCCGCGGGGCGGCTTGCCAAGTTCTTGACTGCCTTGAAGGGCATAGTCGTCTTCTTGGGCGGGTTCGCCTTGGACTTGGCAGGCTGCTTGGGTTTGCGAGCGCGAGGCTTGGTCGCCTTGGCTGGCTTTTCGACGTTGGACTGCTTGCCGCCAAATGGAATCTTCGTCTGCTTCGACTTGCTGGGTCTCTTGGTGGCCGCAATCTTGGGGCTAGCGCTAGGAGTCGGAATGCCCTGTATCTGCTCAACCTGCCTTGGCTTGGCTGCGGGCTGCGATTCGGTGTCGGAATGGGGTTGGCTCGAGGGGATGTTGACGGCGAAGGTAGACTTGCTGCGGCGCTCCTGACTCTCAAGATGCTCTTCTTGTGATACCAAGTAGTCGTCACCAATGGTGCAATCCCAGGGAGGTAAGGCGGCCAGGCGGGCGACATTATCGCACTTGGAGCGTACAACAATGTCCCAGCAATCCTTGAAGTCGGCACCCTTGGGCTCTGAATCAACGTTGATCCAAACGGTAAGGCCATTCTTCCGACCACGGGTCACCTGACACATTTCCTTGACCAGCCTGCGAGTTCCGGGGACCTTCAGGGTAGTTCCGACGACTAGGACGGCGTCGGGACGCGTCTTGAGGTCGGCGCTGGAGACATTGCCGATGGCTTCCTCATCCGGGTTGTACTCGTTATAGAGGACGAATCGAGGGCGCAGCCTCCCAATGCCGTGGCTGCGCTTCCCAGCGTGGGCCGTGCGGACCTCGTCATCAACCTCACAAGTCCGGCAAAGTGGGGCCTCTGGGCCGTCGAAAACCTCGCCATTGAAGGGCTCAAGCTGGTTGCACTTGGTGCAGACCATCTTCTCCAGGCCGCCGTGCAGCTGGATCGTGGCTGGCCAGGGGCCCTTAGGGTTTAGAGGGACGTTGGTGGCCAGGGGCTTCATGGACGTGTCGATGCAGTCGATGTTTTGCGAGTACAGGCGCAGCAGGCGGCCTTCCTGCGCCAGGGACGCTAGCAGGTGGTGAAAGGGAGTAGGCTTTGCCGTCTGCGTCATCTGTGCCATCTCCCTGACCATGGCGTGGAAAGACTGCGTCGACGCATCGTGCTTGTAGACGGAGGCATCAAAGAGGTGTTTGCCGGATCCCTTGAGTTTGTGCTGGCTCTTGGCGGTAGCGAACATGCCAGTGGACGAGCGGAAGTCCGGAATCCCTGCTGACACGGAGATGCCAGCGCCAGCGATGACAACAATCTTCTTCTTCTTGCGGAGGGCGGCGACGAGCCTCTCCATGCGCCGGTTATCCTCGGGGCTAAACTCGCTGTCGGGCTTGGAGAGATCTAAATACTCGGTAGTGCGCTCCTTGGGGGGCGTGATCCTTCGCCTCTTTGCCGGGGGAGGACCGTCAACGGAAGCGTCGAGTTTTCTGCGGAGATGGTCGTCATCGTAGACGGGGTCGCCCAACTTGATGGGGGACTGGGTGCCTGACCCAGCGGTGGAGGATGGGGAGGGATAGCGGTTCGTCGGGTCGGGCATGTCGGGAGATGATGGCAAAGAAGGTGTTTTGGAGAGGTTTGACAGCGGCGACGAAGGCGCTGAGCTTGCCGGGGCCGACAAGGGGCTCGAGGGGTCCATGGTGTTAGGGAAAGAGATTCCAGATTACAGGAGGGAGGGAGGAAGGGAGAATAGAATCAAGGACCAAGGGCACCGGGGTGGAAGTCGAAAAGGAGTGACGAAGGAGACGCGGCTAGAACATGGCGCAAGTTGGGTCGAAGTTGCAAGGTGGGCGACGCGGCAAAAGGCGAGGTGCGTGAGTACTAAGTAGGTCTGAGTGCGGGTGTTTGTGTTTGCGTGTGTGTGCGTGTGAGTGTGCTTTTATGAGTGTGGGTGAAGAGATTGATTGTAACGGAGATAGACGTGAGGGAGAAGTCAAGAAGGGACGGAACACGGATGACAACAACCTAAGCTAATAAGCTCAGGTAATTAACAACAGCCAACTTAGCGACCAGCTAAGTGCCAGCGGACCAGCGACCGGCCAGAGAGACACAAGAGGGGGAGAGAGAGAGAGAGAGAGAGAGATGCCCGGGCGGCTCTCGATCGGCAGGCGGAGTCGGGGGGGGGGGGGGGGGGGGGGGGGGGGC
>QGQB01000009.1:0-236427 GCA_003385265.1 Neonectria hederae | reverse complement strand
GGGGGCGGGCCGCTTGGTGGTGAGAGAACGAATGGGGACCGATATTTAACTCAGGACCGCCGGGGGAAAGGGGGCATGGGCAGGATCAGAAACGACCATGATGACGCCAGATGGCACCACTTGAAGCTCGGCCAGGTCTCATATGGAGAGTTGGCGAGAAATGAAATTGAGAGCGTCCCGGGAAGCAGATGGGAGAGACGTTGGGCTACTTAGTTCCCTCCTTGATGTGGTGATTGCAGTGTCATTGTGTGTGTGTGTGTGTGTGTGTGTGTGTGTGTGCGTATGTGTATTTGTGTGTTTGTGACCCTGTCAACTATCAACTGCAGCCGCACTTGTTTCCGGGTGACGACATGGTGTAGACGCATTTGTCCATGCCCACCGCCGTCATCGTTCCTCGTCTGGCCAGTGGCGATGGGAGCTGAAGGGTGGTCTGATCCTAGATTTGCCAACCGAGGAGCGGGGGCGTGGCTGGCGATGGCCGGGGGTCTCCTGGGCGTTCCCTCCCGGTTGTCCCTCTTCTTGTCCCTCTCTCAATCTTGTCTCTGGTCTTTTTGTGTGGTCTTGTCTTTGTGGTCCCTGTGATCCCCCGTGGTCCCTGTGGTCCCTGTGATCTGGTCTGGTCCCTCCCGGCTTGGCCCAGGCCTCTCTGTGTGAGTCGTCATCATGGTGGTGCTCTCAGGGCCCTCTCTCTCTCTATCTCTCTCTCTCCTTCTATCTCTCATCATAAAGGCAACATACCATACATATCTTAGTCCAGTATCTACTCCGTATAGTATAGCTAGTACTTGTCTACTTAGTCCTGCGACCTCTTGGTACTAGTCATGGATGTCGTGGGCCTCCTCCTGCCCTGTGTCAACCGGTTATTAGACCCAAGCATCTCTCACTCACAGAGTCGCACCCCCGGGATCCGTTTGGCCTTCTTTAGCACATCCCGATTCCCAAGGCCCGGTGGTTCGTCGCCCACGACCCCACCGCCCTGGACGAAAGGGAAGCGAAAAAAGCGGGTGGCCCCATCTCCACTGGTCTCCTTCGTTTCTCTTCCTTTTCCTGCTCTGTTCCTGGGGAGGAATTCCTTTTTATTTCCTTTTTGGATCTCGGGGCCAAGGCGGGACGATAGCCGCTGGGGAGAGACAGGCGGCAGAGGGTGGTCGGTGTCAGGTCAGGGAGGGAGGGGAGGGAGCGGGATGGGACACAGGAAACGGGGTTTTTTTTTTTGGTGGGTTGGTGTGGCACACTGCTTGTGTAGTTTGTACTTTTGTTTTTATAAATGCAGCTCATTCAAGGCCGAGGGAGTTTGTACTGCTACGGTTGCTGTTACTGTCAATGTCACTGTGGCTGTTTTGGTTAAGTGTGCGGCCGGGGGGGTTCTGACCGTTGGGTCGGGCTGTCTTCGTTGTGTGGCCGGAATTTCGCTGGTACCGAGTTCTGGCGTCACACCAGCCTGTTGCTCACTCACTCCTTGGCTAGATAGGTAGTACGTAGAGTGCATAGACAGTATATAGAGTACAGAAACGAAGCAGCAAAAATACTACTAATGGGAGTATAACTGAAAGACAGGAAAGCGGTGTGAGCGAGCGATAAAAGAAGAGTCCAGGAAAGAAAGAAAAAGAAGAAAAAGAAACAAGGGTAGCATCAATCTCATGTATAGCCGTCTTTGAAGGGATTGCGATCCCAATTGTATATTAAAGTGGACGCGGAGCCGCCGCGGGGCTGCGGCGTCGACGCACAGCCAAGAACCGGAGGACCAACTTGAAGTTACAGCACAGGACGGCTTAAGCACAGGACGGCTTATGCGCTGGACGGCTTATGCGCTGGACGGCTTATGCGCTGGACGGGGACACTCAGTCCTCGGTGAGTGGGCGGAGGGCAGGGAATACGAGGCGGAGAATTGGGGACAGAGCCGCCTGCGGGAAGAGTGCATTATCGCCGATTTAGGGATGGCATGGCACTATATGAACTTACGTGGGAAGTGCCTAGGGTAGGTAGGTAGAGAGCTACTTGAGGCAGAGTGCGTGAGTATCTTGGGTAAAGGGAGTGTTGGTGTAGATGGAGTCGAGCACCTAGGATACTGGCCAATGGCCAAAGAGATCGGCAACGATTGGAAGACTTGTTCTTTTCCTTGTTCAACAAGGTTTTCGGTTTTCGTGCTCCCCACGACTCGGCCGCTGCCAGGTTTCTATGGGGCCGCAAACCGGGAACTGAGACAGAACGGACAGCAACATAGTCGGGATAGATAGTGAAGAGAAAAAAGAAAAGAAAAGAGAAACTCCCCCACAGCTGCAATATCTTATATTAACCCAAGCCTGCAATATGCAATAGCAACGATCCTATGACTTGCCAAACGCCGAAGGCCCTGTTCGTGAAAATTTCCCGTTCGGGGGTGTTTCGTTTGTGAGTTATCGCTTGCTGGTGGTGCTTTAGGTTTTGATCAACACCAAAACCTGCCATCCATTCTTGGTCTGAGAAATCGATACACCCGAAAATAGAATACAGCTACCACTGCATACAACACACACACACACACACACACACACACACACACACACACACACACACACACACATACGTACACACGCGCACACATGATTCTTCCACGAACATGTCCCGTCCCCTTCTTCCTCCGGACCTTAAACACACCTCAAACCCGTCCATCTCCGGAAGCACGTGTGGAATAAGCGCCCGGCCCCCGTTCCCGGAGGAACCCCCCCCCCCTCCCACCCACCCCTTCAACCCACCCTGGTCCTCATTCCCGGACGGTCGATCTCGGGCTTCATGAGAATCCGGGGGCCGGGGGAAAAGCGTACACTCACACACACACACACATACACACACACACACAAAATAAATCAATAAAAAGACGGGGGGAAGTGGAGAAGAGGGCGGGCTATGAGAGATGAGAGAGAGAATCCGGAAGCGACCGGTCCCATGGCACGATGGCGGCTTCGGTCTTGTGGTTGTATGTGCAGACATGTATGTATGTAACCTTGGGGGCAGAGGAGGCTCTTTTGTTTTGCTCGGTTCTCCATGCGGTTGCGACCCGGCAATGCAGACGGAGATGCCAATCAAGAGGGCGAGATCGGCGACGCCCGAGTTGGGATTGGAGGCTTTGATACCGAGGTTAGGATCCCCCTTGCTCGCCCTCATCGAGAGTGGTCTTGTCTCCGAGAAGAAACCAACTGAGAACCTGCGGCCGCGTGGAAGCTCGCAGCCCCTTGTTTCGCCAAGACAACGACACATGGCAGCCAGACCAGGTTGGCGGCGGTCATCTCAGATCTGCAATCGTCCAGCCATATCACCAACATACATACCGGACCCCCCGGACTGTGAGCCAACCCAAACGGAGGAACCTGTCCAGGCCGTCCAATCACAACCGGACTCGAGCCCTCGTTCATTCAAGGGACAAGAGAAAAGGGGAAACATAGAGGCTGCAGTTATCGAAAGTCCACCAGCTTGCATCAACTGCTACCATAACGACTACTCTACTCTTCCCACTACTCCTCCTACTACTACTACTACTACATGAGCCCATATGTTTGTTTGAGTGTGTTGACCTTCTTTCCAGCCTGAACGCCGTTTCGTCCCCCTTTGTCTGAAACCAAGATTTTCCCTGAAGTATTATGCTCAGCCCGTCTTCTTCTTCTTCTTAGGCCGCTCTTCCTCTTCCTCCTCGTCATCGTCATCGTCGTCGTCTCCGCCATCGTTGCCAACGCCGCTGTCAGCCTCGCTGCCAGAACCAGAGCTCTCGTGGTCGCTGTCAAACTCCTCGGCCACGTCGCTGTCGCTGTCGGCCTGGAAGTCTTCGTCCACGCTCTCCTCGTCCTCGTCGGCAGAGCCGCGGTCGGCCTTGGCGCCCACCACCTCGTCCTCTGAGTCCATCATGTCCTGTTGGCGCAGGGCAGCCGCCAGCATGTTGGCATCCTCGTCTATCTCGTTCTTAACCCGCAGACCCTTGAGCTTGAAGAAGCTCTCCAGGGCTTTGAGGTCCTCGCGACTGATGTTGCTGAACTGAGACGAACCGGCGCCGTTCTTGAGGAGGACGGTGATGTCAAAGGTGGAGAGGGCGGAAACTGCGCCGCTGACGCGGGAGAAGGTGACGGACTGCGTTTGCTCGTAGGCGATGTATGTGGCGGGCTTGGGCACGAACATGAATGCCTTTTCTAGGCAGTACAGGAAACCCTCGCTGGCCTTGATCGAGCACTTGATGCCGTATTGGTTGCGATGTCTGTAGCGACGAGATGAGTCAGTGTTTGAAAGACATGGAAGAGCAAAAAGCAGAAGGTGAAAGAAAAAAAAAGGGGGGGGGGTTAGGGAGGCATACGTGATAAAGTCCTTGGCAGGAGATGAAATCTTCTTGTTGGCCAAGCCGCGGAAAATCTTGGCCACGACGTGGTGCAGGGGCTCCTCGTAGTGAGGATCCAGCTTGTCCTGGTACCTGCTCTTGAGCTCGTCCTCGTTGAGGTTCAGATCGATGGTCACCTCCTCGTCCTTCTTGAACTGCATCACCACAAAGGGGTAGCGGGTCTGGCCCTGGCGCAGGGGAGGGTCCAGGCCGATACATAGCATGCAGTGTGTCTCGTCGGGCTTGGGGAGAACCATGAACTTCTTGATGGCCTCGTACTGGATCTTGTAGTCGTACGTCTTGCCGCGAAGGCGGAACGAGGCCTCGTACATGTCGATGTCGAAACGACCTCGGGGGGTAAGATGCAGGACGTCCAGGAAGGTAGCAATGGTATCGCCAGCCGTCTCGCCAATCTCGGCCTTGTCGATGAGCGTCTCGTAGAAGAGCGCGGCAGCATCCTTGACCTCCTCGCCGTTCTCGCTACCGGCATCCTCGCCCTCCGTCTCCTTGCGGGTGGTGGTGCCGGGGATGTAGAAGCGCATCTCAACGAGCTGGTCACGGCCGGCGGCAGCCTTGGTGCCCTTTGCGCGCGCACCGCCTAGCTGCGGGTTGGCGCCCGTGTCGGCGGCGGCGGTCGGCGGAAGCGCCATCTCGACGGCGACCTCGTTGCGGCCGGCGAGGTTGGTGTTGCCAATGTCCGAATAGGCGAGCTCAAAGGCCGGACGGTTCTGGACGCTGAAGGTGAGTTCCGACTTGGAGAACTCGGCCTTGCCCCAGTTCCAGCCGCGCAGGGCGTGCTCCTTGTTCTCGAGGGCGGTGCTGTACCAATTCTTAAACACCTTGGCGAGTCGGTCGTACTCGTCTTGCTGGAAGCCGTCGAGCTGGATGGTGCCGGAACTGGCGCGCTGGAGGATCTTGATCTCGTAGCCCTTGGCCGCGCGACTCCATTGCGCGGCGGCGATGTTGGCGTGGTCGAGGGTGAAGGTGTCGCCGCCGCCCGAGGGCTTCCAGCCAAATCCCGTCTCGGCGAACCTGCACTTGCCGCTCTCCTTGGAGAGGTCCAAGTAGATGTTGTCGAAGCTCTCGCTGCGATAGGAAGGGCCAAGGTTAGCTGGATTCTGACAATGAGGCAATCGCCACGTTCTCTCTCTGGGTCTTTATCTGCCCCCGTCTCACTCTCTCTAGCAAGGGAGTCGACAGAAATTGGAAATCGACAGGAAACTCACATGGCAGTCATGGCAACGGCAGAGCCCCAAAAAGCCGGGCTTATTCGGGAAGAAAAAGAGGGGGAGGTGGGAGGAGGAAGAGTGGTGACTCTGTTCTCTCTCCGTTGCGACGAGGATGCGATCTCGAAATTTGAGAAGCGTTCGGTTGAACGTCGTAGCTTGCGAGCTTCGCGGTCAGGGCGCGCCAAAAACACGCGCCACCTTGTGTGCAGCAAGCACCAGTAGTGGCTCGCGCGCGCGCGCCCTGTGAACCACTATAACTCGCTGGGGGATAACCTAAGCTACCCAACAGGTGCCGGATACTGGATACTCCGAGTTGCAGGGGCGCATGAGCCCACTGAGACAGAGTTAGCGTTCGCTGTATGAGGTACCCTGCCAGCTGTGTGCCTGGCCTGCCCCAGTAATTTCGCGGAGAAAGGTCAAGCCCCAACGCATCGCAACCACCTGCGGGTCACATGCGCCATGCTGAGGCGGCCGGGTTAAGTATCCATGGATGCCTGTCTGATGTATGCTTAGCAGATCCTGTTAGTGCGCTCCCCGGTATCATGTAGCTTGACATGGTTTTCAGCAGCGATATGTACTTGCCCTCCGCGCTCGCCCCATCTCCGAAGTTAGGCCGCTTTCAGTCTCCAAGCACTAGGATACCTCCCGACGAACCCTTTCGGCATTTGCTCCACTGACGATAGCGCCCGCGTGCCAGATATGACAACATCAGTTGGCTATCCTCCGCCTCTCTCCGCCGCCTGCTCAACTCTCAGACTCTCTACTTCTTCCTCTCTTCTACCTCACCATCACCACATTCATTCTTCTCCTTCTTCCCCGGCACTACTTCTCCCTCTGCGCATCGCCTGCTGCTACTGATTCATTCATCTTTTATGGTCCACCTCGTCATGACATCCCGTCATCCCCGGCCACCTGGTTCTAGGTGCGCCTCAGCCGCCAGAGTAACATCCGCCCTACTCTTATCATTCCTCGCCTTCACACCATCACTTGTCGCCGCCGACAACAACGCCCGCCAACTGAGTGACGATATCCTGCTGCCTCCCGGCCTCGGCATCCCTTCAAACCCCGACCCCCCCGCGCCTGCCGAACACACCTTCTCCCTCCGCCACATCTTCCACCACGGTACTTATCGGCATCCGGAGCTACACCGGAGGAGGGACGTGGACCACGAGACGTCGAGGGTGTTTTTGGTCGCCGAGGACGGCTATGATGAACAGGAAGTCTTTCGGCTCAAGGCCAAGAGCCGCGCCTCGACAATAGAGCGGCTGGTGGACCGGCGACCTTCCGTCGTGGATCCCATAGTGGCCGAGTCTCGGCGACAGGGTTACGCGGCCGTCCTCGATGCATCAGCCTGGACCCTCGACGAAGTTTCGTCACCCGATATCACCGACAAGGAAACTGTCTTGACTCTCGCCAGGATCACGGCCAACGCTTACGTTGCGAATGAGACCGACGCCGACTGGGAGGATGTCAATCCTCATTTCAACCGCTCCGCCGATTTCGGATGGGAGGGCGATGGTCTCCGCGGCCACGTCTTCGTCGACGACTCGAACTCAACCATCGTTATTGGCTTAAAGGGCACTTCCATGGCCGTCTTTGATGGCGAGGGTACCACCACCAATGACAAGGTCAATGACAACCTCTTCTTCAGTTGCTGTTGCGCCCAACAGGGACAATGGACCTGGCACCAAGTCTGCAATTGCGCCACCGACACATTTACCTGTAACAACACCTGTGTGGTTGACGCGTTGCGAGAGGAGAACCGATACTACACTGCTGCGCGCGAGCTTTACTCCAACGTGACGGAGCTGTATCCCGATGCCATGGTCTGGCTGACCGGCCACTCGCTTGGCGGAGCCGTCACCTCGATGCTAGGACTAACCTACGGCCTGCCCGTCGTCACCTTTGAAGCTGTCCCAGAAGCCCTCCCGGTAACCAGGCTGGGGCTACCTCTCCCTCCCGGCGCCGACCCCAGATTCCCCCAGGTACGTGAGAATACTGGTACGTACCATTTTGGTCACACTGCGGACCCGGTCTACATCGGCACATGCAACGGAGCCACGGCTTCATGCTCCTTTGCGGGATATGCCATGGAGTCTACCTGCCATACTGGCTATGAATGCGTCTACGACGTGGTAGCGGACAAGGGTTGGCGGGTCGGCATCGGCACCCATAGAATTCGATCTGTCATCGACGACGTCATCACCAAGTACGATGATGTGCCAGTGTGTCGACGTACCCCGGAATGCCGAGACTGTGCTCAGTGGAAGATGTACGAAAGCAACGGAACGGACAGCACAACCACGTCAACCCAGACCACAACAAAGACACGCACTCGAACCACCACCTGCAAGACGCCAGGATGGTGGGGGTGCCTCGATAAGTCAACTCCCGGTCCGACTACGACAACCACGACATCTTCAACATCTACATCCACTTGCAAGACGCCTGGTTGGTTTGGATGCAAGGACGCAACCACCACGGAAATCACAACAACCGAGAGCAGCGCCACATCGACCACAACTTGCCACACACCCGGCAGATTCTGGGGCTGCCGTGACGAAGTGCCTACAACGACTGAGACTCAGCCCAGCCCCGTGACTATTCCATCCATGACAGGGTTTCCCACAGCCACATCAACGGCACCTTCAAGTGCCTCGCCTCCTGAGCGGACATGCGTACGTCGAAGCTGGCTTGGGATCTGCAAGGAGTGGGATGGAGAGAAGACGGAATTTTCCCCAGAAGATCTGTAGCGGGCTCCGAAACCTCCTGGGGACGGTAATTTAACATATAGGCCCTACTACCGAAAGGAGAGGGTTCTGGCAGTTTGCGATTTCTACAACAGATGTACCCGGAGGAAGGGGCTCTTGTCGCGGCAGTTCTGGCGTTGCAAGTTTGACTGGTTATCGTCAAGACAGTGTTTTTTCACACATGAATGGCATTATGTCATGTTCATATACACAAATACATATATTCGTACACATAGTAGGCGACGAGATGATCTCAGGTTGGACAACGGCGTTTGGTTTGATGAGATGGACCGACGAAGGTATCCGGTACCACAGCGAGCATAGATAGAAATCCCACTTTGGGCAATAGAATGACGAAGCCACTGTGCTCGTTCAAAGTTACACTATACGACTGGTCTCTAAGCTTGGATGTTGATTATTATTTCTCTCAATTGAATAACTTATCTGTGAATATTAGAAATCGGCCCCAGCTTCTTTATTAGCAGTCGTGGTGTTAGTCATTCATCATTGGGTGCCTATCACATGGTTCCGTGATGTCAGCGACCAAAAATTTATTCCCCTCCACCACGAAACGCGTCTCCCTGTCACCTCCATCATCTCTCAGGAATCGCACCCATCGAAACCGCATTCCAACCCGCAAACTCGCATCCACGCAAGGCCATGTGATTTTCTTCTTGACACCTTCGCCCTGGTTTGCCACCCCAAAATAAGCGGATGATTTTACGATGGAGCTGGAATCCAAGCCCTCGGAAAGGGACGGCTCCCGATCCCCGGACTTGTCGAGCGACAGCGACAGTGACAGCGACGCAGGCATTGGCCACAACAGCAATTCCGACAGCCAGGCCAACGCCGAGCCGCAGGTCGAATGGCTGGCCACAGGGCGCGAGCGCCGGTCCACGGCCGGAAACCGGATGAAGTCGATGCTCGCCAACGAGGAGCCCGATTCCGACCTGGAACTCCTGTTTGCCGAAGACGAGAACGACCAGGGATTCAGCGACGTCGACGATGACGGATCCGACGTCCGCATGGACTCGTCGTCGGATGACGAAGATGACAACACCAACAATAACAACGGCGACGAGGACCTTGAGGGCGAAAAGGAGCTGGAGAGGCAGGCCAAGGAGCGCCGCGCCGCCCAGCGCAAACGCAAAGCCCAGGAAGCCATCCCAGCCAAGTTCCGCAAGAAAGTCCGCATCAACTCGACAACAACGCCTACTGCTCCCAAGCCCGCTCCCCGGCCAGCACCGCGGCCCAAGAAGAAATCCGAGCGCACGTCGTGGCTGCCGTCAGTGTCGGACCTCCCCACGCGGGCCTCGTCGCGGCAGACGACGCGGTGGTCCAAGGAGCAGCTGCACCAGCAAATGGTGGAGCGCGAGGCGAAGCGGCTGAAACAGCTGGCGCAGATGCAGAAGAAGGCGGCGCGGCTGGAGGCGCTGAAGAAGCCGCCGATGACGCAGGAGGAGCGGCTGCGCGAGGCTGCCCTAGTGGAGAAGCGCAACAGCAAGAGCCTGAACCGGTGGGAGGTGGCGGAGAAGCAGCGTGAGGAGGAGCGGCGGGCGCGGCTGGCGGCGCTGAACGAGCGGACGCTCAAGGGCCCCGTCATCACCTTCTGGAGCGGCATCGGCGAGTGGATGGGGAGGAACATGGTTGTGGAGGAGCCGGCCAAGAAGAAGAGGGAAAGGGTCGACAAGAATAAGGGCAAGGGAAAGGACAAGGACAAGGAGCAGACCAAGGATGAGGCGGTGGAGGTCAAGACAGAGGTGAAAGCCCCTGGGGAAGATGCCGGCAAAGATGCTGCCAAAGTCGATGGCCAAGTTGAAGGCGAAAAAGCCACTCCAGCGGCCGGCAGTGATAATGATCCCAACCGAAAACCCGAGCCTCATCAGCCACCGCAACAGACCTCTCCGCAAGCTCCGGTTGAGACTCCGGTAGCGACTCAAGCTTCTCAAACTATGGTGGCTACTACAAGTATTCCAGTGGCTCCTACGGTCTCAACACCCAAAGAAGATGCAACAGCTCCAGTCAAGGTCGAAGAACCACCGACGAAACTCGCAGACACTCCCGCCCCAGCCGAGAAGCCCGATATGCCCAAGGCGGAAGACGCGCCCCGATTAACGGCGATGCCACCTCCACCGCCTCGAATCACCAGTGGCCTGGCTGCTCCGGCTTCACTACCCCCTCATACCCCTTCTCCCCCTCCCCAAAATAGCCTTGCTGCCCCTTCTCCTCCCTCTCCAAGTGGTTTGGCAGCTCCTGCTCCTGCTCCTCCTCCTCCTCCTCCTACCAGTGGACTGGCAGCCCCGGCTCCGGCTCCGACCCCGACTTCTCCTCCCCCGGATACCCCACGATCCATCATGACTCCTCCCTTAGGGCTATCACGACCGCCGGAATCTAAGCCATCCGGTGTCCTGGCCGCGCCCGTCCTCGCTCCTCCACCGAGCATCAACGTCAACGGTGCGCCTCCCTCGATGCTGGGCTTTAACTCTGGCTCTGGTAATCCCAAATCCAACGTTCTAGCTCTGCCGAACACATCTCAGGGATCCGGTCCTCCAACCCTGTCCGGGATGGCGGCCCCAGGCCGCCTCAGTCCATCCATCTCGCTCGTCGCTCCCGCGCCACCCAAACTCACAGGTATAACAACGTCCACTTCCACGGCCACACCCATATCCACATCCGCGCCCAACACGGCTCCTCCTAGAGAGATACCTTTACAGCCCATATCCAACCCTCCTATCGCCGTAAACAAATCCGCTACCCCTGACACGATCGTGCAACCTCCCGAACCTCCCAAACCCTCCACAGGCGCCCGCAACGCAATTGTCTTCCAGAACTTTGATGAGAACGCCATCAAGGACCGCACTGTCCAGACCCAGCTCCTCTTCGGTCGCAAGATGACCAAGCTCGGTAGTAAGTTTCTTCTCCGGTCTTAGGACCCCAATTCCGTTGTCTACATCTACGCTCATGACTAACCCGCTACTGCAGAACCCTCGCACGCACCTCTTTGCGTCATCACAAACCACCCGGCCCGCTACCGGGACCCCAAGACCGGGCTACCGTACTTCAACGCCTATGCTTACCGCGAGATTCAGCGACTGTGCCGGGGCGAGCACCGCTGGAGCAAGATCCTCAACGCCTGGGTAGGCAGCGGTTCCTTTGCGGCCCGTGGAGTCCCGGAGCGGTTCCTGAATCCAAATAAGAAGAGACCTGTTGAGGACAAGGTGGAGGCGGAGAAGAAGGTAGATGGTGGAAAAGCTCCCGAGACAAAGCCTGCCGAGACAGAGCCTGTTGATGCGAAGCCTGCTAATGTGAAGCCCGTTGAGGTGAAGCCCACTGGGACCAACTCTGTCGAGGTGAAAGCCCCAGAAGCGAATATCTCAGTGGCAAAGGCGCCAGAGCCGAAGGCTTCAGAGGCGAAGCCTTCGGAAACAAAGCCTTCGGAACCAAAACTTCCAGAGGCGACGGCCTTTCAAGTGAAGCCGCAGGAGCCAACGACTCTCGATGTGAAGATGGCAGAGCCAGCAGTGAAAGCCCCAGATGCAACACCCCCCGAGCCCAAACGAGAAGCAAACCCGCCAACGGTCCAACCACCCGATATGGCGAGGCCCGAAGCCCCTAAACCCGACATCACATCCAATCTACCTCGCGTTGCATCGACGACTCCGATCCTTGCTACACCCAATGTTACAGCAGCTCACCACCCATCAACCGCTCCCTCCGCCGCTACCAATCCGGAGATTGCGCCAGTCGAGATAAAATAAGCCGACACGTCGCTCAGATGGCGGAGGTCGCGACGTTGTACAATTACTATGTAGATGTTAATTCCTAGATAGATGGAAGGAGTACGTGTGTGTATATGGATACCCGCTAGTGGTCTAGCACCTTGTCAAGACCAATATACGAAAACGCCCAGGACAGCATGGCAATATTATAACCGTGTGCTTTGGGGAAAATGAAACCTCAGCTTCAGAATAAGCCATGAATGAGTATCACATTTCGAAGGATACCACATTGACTTGAGTACTGTGAACGTTGACTTTGTATTGCTTCATTTGGTATCTATCTAAGTCCTGCTACACTTTTTCGACCCAGATGGGAAGCAAACCACCTGATATCCCACTCGATACTGTCTCAATACCATCATTCTTAAGATTGCGTTGCAAACATGAACACCACGTCCCATCTCATCTCCTGACCATTTGCCGTCCAAATTGTCTATCAAAGCAAATGCCCATTTCCTTTTCCTTTCTCCCAGATTTACCCCATCCCATTTTGGAACCTCCAATAACCCAAAGGGCAAAAACAAGTGGACGCTTTCCAATACCAAAGATGCCCGCGCCCTCATTCATTTTATTCTGCCCCTTGAAAAAGAAAGAGAAAACGCCGAAGATGCCATACCCCAGTTGCTTCTAGAGCCCAGGTGATGGCGAGAGGCACGAAAATCGCTTAAAAGATCAAATCAAACAAAACGCCGTCTAAATGCCGAAGGTTGTTGGGTGGGGAAGGGCATGAGCCCACGCCGAGAAGTTGTTACAGAGTCGGGTAAAAGAATTTCTTAGAATTAATCGTATTTGTTGTTTGTTGTTGAGTCAAGGTCGAGGAAGTTGATCATCTTCAGTCGCGCTTGTTGCCAATGACGTCGACTATCCAGCCCAGCTCGCTGACAAAGTCGTCCAGGCCGTTATCAATGGGGGAACCGAGAAGATTGGCACCGTTGGCGTTGATGTCGGCATTGTGATGGGAGAGGACGGGAGGAGAAAGGAGCTTAGCAAAGGTGGGCTGAGGCTCAATGACCTTGCTTCTCTCCTCCAACTCAGGAAGGCTATAGCACTCATACGAGTCCATCTTGGTGGACGTGCTGGCCGCGGGCTGGAAAGAGACAATGTCGCTATTGTTGCTTGACAAGAGATCGTCATCGTCATCGGTCAGTCCGTAGTAATAAGCCTGAGCCTCCTCGTCGGGATACATGGGCGATACGGGGGAGGCGAAAAAGCTTGAAGTGGCGGACACTGTACTTTCGAGCCTGGGTCGAGATGGGATGACAGCAGAGGCCGGCACCTCTTGGGTCTCGTACACGGTCAAGTTTGAAGGTCTGGTGGGCATGAGGGTGAGGGAACTCGAGTTGTTGGTGCCACGACCAATTGACTCGGAAGATGCAGTGCGCCTGAAGGGAGGAGGAGACAAGCCAGTGGTATAGCTTGGGTTCTCAGACACAGCCGAGGTTGCAAAGTTATCGTCGTCATCGTTCTCGTTCTCGTGCTCTTGTTCTTCGGGCGCCTCATCGGGAATAACCAGTGTCGGCCTCACACTGAGGTTGGAGCCAGGTCGTGACGGAATATCGTCAGACAAGAACCGACGGAGGGACTCGGGGGAGATGTCTCTTGTGCGAGTGCCCTCGGAGGGGGTGGTGCATCGGATATCCGAATCGTCGGGAACGGAGCGAGGGGTAGTCTCGCGGACAGGTGATCGACCACGTTCACCATCACGGCTCTTCTTGCGAGAGAAGAAGCGTTTCCATGCGGGAGCTGGAGAGAGTGATCGAGCCGAGGTCTTGTGATCGAGCAACGGGGATGAACCCAGGCGGAAGGGTGTGTTGTCGGGGGTTGCCGACGGAGCGGGTTGAGGGGCGATAAACTTGGACTCGGGGTTCAGAGTCTTGAAGTCGGCAGGACGCATTGAGCTAAGCGATGCACTTCGCTTCCGGAGAGCCTGCTCGACGGGAACGATCAAAGTGTTGACAGTCTGGCCAGGCATGGAAGGACAGGCTGTTGTTGAAGGGAGGGTTGTGTTGTGAGTCTCGACGGCGCCATCAACCTCATACTGGAAGGTCCTTATTAGACGAGGCATGATTAAGAATTAAGAGGTAGACTTGGTAGTCCGTAGAAGGTGGTGATGGGAAGTTGTGAAGGAGTGTGGTGTGTGAAGTGGGTTAAGTGGGTTAATAAAGAGTGGGTGAATGAAGGTGAGGGAGAGAGCGTGTTAATGATTGATGATTGTTGACTGACAGGGCAGGGAAGGACAGGGCAGGACAAGACAGTTGAGAGAAAGTGGATGCTGAGGTAAAAGGACCCTATTCATACGTACATAGTAATAATAGGTGTGACCCATCTTGAGACCACCGTGCCTCTTATACGGGGTGCCCGGTCCAGCAGCGTCGTCACAGAAGATGTCGCGAAAAGAATGGCATCCTCTCCACTGGCCGCGGCCACGCCGGACGTCTCGCTGCATGGGGTAAGATTGGGAGAAATTGTCCCACGACCCAATAAGCAGCACGGACTGAACCGAAGGGTGTGTTTGACTGGGATTGCTTGTCAGCGTTCAGTGCACCAAGCAGTCGGGCAACGGCATGGAGAATGGGACGAAAAGGAAATTGGGCGAAACAAGCCACTGGGCCGGGGATTCGCGATGACAGCTGAGATTCGCGGGAGGGGGCCATTTGCATACGCCAACTGTACTATGACTCTCATGTCTGAACGTGGCTGAACGGGGCGTGGGATGATTTGTGACGACTACGTGTCGTGCCCGCAACTAGCCAGGCCACGCAGCAACAAGAGTATTATTGCATTGTCAACAAGATTCCCGACGCTCAGCTCAGCCCAGCCACGCCCGGCACATGCCAGCGCATTCCCGAGGCCACAGCCACGGCCACGACCATGGGCCAACGACGATTGTCCATTGTCATTGGTATTGCCACGCATGCACTGATGAAGCATCTGGGAAGAGGCTGGCTGAGCTTGACCGCTGCGAGTCTGCAGACTGCGATCCCCAAGAGGAAAAAGCATTAAGCATGACGTGAGGCCCTTGTCTCAGGCACAAGGGGCGGGGGGGGAGCCAGGGCAAGGCAAGGCAAGGCAAGGCAAGTAAAGCAAGGGGTTCAAAACGAAAGAGGCAGAAAATAGAAGCATACCACGGCAACTAAGACAGGGCCCCAGAAGGATCCCCGGTCGCTTAAGAATGAGGCTGGTCGATAAATCGGACAAGACAAAAGGGATGCTGGCAAATGGAGCCACGCAAATCGATCGAGGGCGCAGAAGCAAGCCCAACCAGCCAAGGGCGGCCGTGATTGAGCGAGTGAATGAGAGAATGAATGGACCCGACCCGACGCACGAGACACCGGACAGGCAACCAAGACAGGCGCAATCGTATAAAGCGCTGTGGCACCCGGAAGTGGAAAGTACGGGAGGTAGGGAGAAGTCGACCAGCGAAAAAAGGGTGAAAGTGAGGCTGGGCAATATTGATTGTGATGACAATCAAGAAACAAGAAAAAGGAAAAAACGAGTGGTGGGTTCAAATTCCAAATTGCAAAAAAGAGAAGCAACGAAAGCGAGTCCAGACTCACAGGTGAAAAGTAACAAGAGTCGTCGAGGGATCCATGACGGGCTTGCTGGGAGAGCGCCCGTGTTAATATGTAGGAACCCGTCCCTCGATCTTGCGAGGCGCTTCTAGGTTGCAGGGGGGCACCGGCCCACGACGGCGTCTAGATTGATGCTGTTTTGGTGGACGAAACCACGCAATTGACAATTATAGCAAGCGGATGAAACACAAGGGCGCTCGTATCATATCCCAAGGCTCCCAACAGACGCAGGAGTTCGATTGCGATGCCAGATCCAGATTACAGACAGTCGGTAGGGAGGGTGGAGCTGGCCAATCGCAGTGCAACGATGGCTAGCAATAAGCGCCGTGATGGGGAGCAAGTTAAGCTTGGACGAAAGTCAGCGTGAGGATGAGCTGTTCTGAGCTGTTGTACACTGAATTTGGAGACGGGGAAATATGGAGCGCAGCGTAGTGCTGGCGCTTAGGCAAGCGACAAAGACCAGACCGGAGCGAGCCGTAAACAGAGCTCTCTGGAAGACCTGGGATCTAAGGAAAAGCAGGTCGTTAGGGGGCGGCTAGTGAAGGTGCTGCTGTCGGATCGCCGTCGTTGACGCGAACCTTGACCCGGAAGTACCGTAGATCTGGGACGCAGACCCGGGCGTAAGCTGTGGACGTCGCAATCGCCTGGCCGTGGTGTTTCGCAGTATCAGGAGTAAGGCGTTAGGGAGGGTGTGGTGGTTCAGTGGCTCGTCTTGCTGGTGTTGATCTTTGCCGTCCTCCGGAATGAGTGTCTCGAAGGGATGGTGGTTGTCGGATTTGCTTCTGGAAGCGGCTCCAGAGGGCTGCGGAGGGCTGCGGAGGGCTGCAGATGGCTCTAGTGGTTCCAGATGGGCGGGAAATGAGGCATGCAATACAGAACAATGCGGCGCAGACGCGCGAGGAGCGAAGGGGATTGGAGAATGAGGATTTGAAGAGGGAGAAACTGCAGGTTGGAAATTGCAGATTGGAAATCGAGGGAGGGAGGGAGATGAGATGAGATGAGATGGATGAGGTCAAGGAAGCCACTTGTCTGTGGTTGACGCAATCGGGGGAAGGAGCGAGTCTGGGAGAGGGAGCGAGTCGAGGCCAGTCCAGTCCAGCTGAACCACAGGCAGGAAAAAGACGGAAAAGGGTTGAGGAACCTAGTCCGACGACGGCTGACAGCTCGCGATGCGCGCACGAGGGTTGGCTCGCGAGGGTTCAGGTTGGCTGAAGGCTTGAAAGCCAGGGCTCAGGAGGCGTTCAATCTTTTTCTGGTTTGGGAAGCGAGGAGGCGGCCAGGCGGGGACAAGATCACCCTACTTCAGCACTAGGTTGGTTGGTTGCATGGGAGTACGTATTGGCTTTTCTGCTCCGGACGCACCGGAATGGACTGCGAGCTGCGAGGGGTGGGTTACATGGGGAGGGGGGAGGGGGGAGGGGGGATGGGGCCTACGATCGATGGAGATGGAGGTGCACATTGAAGGGCAAAGGAGATGCGCACTTTATTAATCTAGATGAGGGGGAATGGTGAGGACGAGTGGTGAGGCTGAGACGCCTCGAGAGTGCCGGCAAAAGCTTCAAAGTGTACCTTGCTGAGTATTTGGTCTTGAATGTGACGAGCACGGGGATGGTTATCATTGGGTTAATGAAACACAGCGACGAGATGAAACGAAAACAATCAATGCAGGACCACGAGAGGTAGGTACACAGAGGGGACAGAGGGGACAGAGGGGACAGAGGAGCAAGACGAGACCGGCGCGCGAGAGGAGACAACCGCAGGGCGAAAGCGGCGAAGGGGGGTTTCCGAAGCCAAAGAATTGATTAATTAGCAGGTGGTGAATCAGGATGAGAGGCTTCCAAGACATCAAAGACGTCCCTCGAGTAGAGACGGGCCCTACCTACAGTAGCAGCTGAGACCAGAACCGGCTGCTGTCTGAGGATGGGCCGGAAGCTTTCCGAATGCGCTCTCTTAGTGGTTGTTCGTTCAGTTGGTGTCGTTCATCATTCATCCAAGACACACCACACAAGCTGTAGAACAAGCTGTAGACGCAATTGGGCCGGAGATCAGCGGGCCTGCCTGTCCCAGCCAGCCGCTGGCTAATCTGGGCGGGGGCTAGCGGCCAGCCTGAGACCTTGTGGATTCCATTTTTAATTGCGACCGGTGGCTGGGTCGAACCAAAAGAAGAAGAGGTGGGATGGCTTCGTTGAGTTGAGTTGCGTGCTACCTGCTTAAACGTTATGCGCAAACTTCCAAGTCAAGAACTATGAACAACACAACCCGTCATCTCCAGTAGTTGTTGGACATGCGCAAATGCAACCAGCAGCTGGGCTCTCCGGCCTTTCCGTCCATCGCGGCATGAATATTCAGGATCCTGGCAACGCTGAACTGGGTCCTCCCCGCCCCTGACCTGATCACTGACGAACCACTCCCCCATGTCCAGCCAGTCGCGGCGGCCCTCGCCAGTGTCAATCCTACGTTCTGAAACCAACCTTCAGGACGAAACTTTGCTTCCCCGCCAGCCAGTTGGCTCGGTCACGACCAGCTTGTCACCGTAGTACTCCGTAGTCACCGTGATGAAGCACGACAGTGGTTACAAATGCCGCGAGAACTCCCCTTGATGAGACCGCCCAACAACCAGGGCAGCCAGCCAGCACGCCGCACCTACAACAGCATGTATTATAGCCAGAGTCCATCCATTGGTTTCCTTTTTGCTCAATTTAACTTGCTCCCGTCTGAGGCCTGTTCCCAAAACATCCCCTGGTTCGCCCTGTGAATGCGCCATGTCATCCAAGTCCTCCTGCTGCTAGCAAACTTTAGACTGGGCGCGCAACACGCACAAAACGTCCATTTGCGGCAATGCTGCTAGGGCAGGGGCGCGACTGATTGGCTGCACGGTTGATCGCGCGCTTGTGTTCCGTCCAACCCACCAGAACATCTGACGATGATCGCCCGAACAGACCAGCAGCCGCCCTGATGCCCTGATGGTGAGAGTGGAGGGGCCTACATGTCAATCAATGCATGGATCCCAAGTCAACAGGCAGGATTGATTGCCTCCCTGCGTCCAGACACGTCATGACGTTGTCTGGTGGAGGATGGATCGTCAACAGAATATACATCCGCAGCTGAAAGGCATGCGGCCACATCTGCAGACTTAGGTTGTGAAGGGCTTGGTAGGCAGTCGGCCCTCCCACGTCAGTCGCCCGGTATCAACGGGACACAACATCCGCGGCCCTCGGCTGGCCCGTCGTCTAACCAGTGACCAGCTGAAGTGCCTTTCACCATTCACGATGCCGCATCCTGTCAACCAGCCAGCCTCTCATGCTCGCCCGCCAGCAGACCCCGAAGCGGAGGAGGCTGAGGAGCGTGGAGCCACAGCTGATTCAGAGGAAAGAAGAAGAAGAGAACCCTTCTAGAAGCCCAGAAGACGCCCCGTTTTCGGACGTGCACGCTGCGCGCTGCACGCTTGTGGAGAGGAACGGGTGTTGACACAGCAGCCATGCGGGCTCCTCTTGGAGCTGGAGTTGGCTACGGGTTTGCTTTTGCTCTTTGCTGCGTTGACCTTGCCACGGCGTCTTGTTCCGCCCGTAGGCTAATTACCTCTTAGCCGAAGCAGTACGCCTCTATCTGCCTGTTATGCTTTACTATGCCATGCTGTGTGCTGTACCGTGCCGTCCGTCCATGCCTCTACGGTGCAGTCCATTGGTGACACCGCCAGCGTGGCTCGGTATCGCCCTCATCCGATCATCCAATTACCTACCAAGGGCAAGCAGCCTCTTGCCATCACCCATCACGCCCCGTACACATACACATGCCGCCCTAGCGAAAACTTCAGCCCAAAGCAAGTAAGCAAAACCAAAGAGCCTCCATTCCCGTCCTCAAACTCTCCCGCCGCACCAGCCAGCGACGTAGGCGAAAAGCAACAACAACAAAAAAAAAAAAAAAAAAAGCAAGGCGGGCTAGCATCCGTAGTGTACTACACATCGGATATCATCATCATCCGTCTCTTTCTTGCGGCCTAATCTACCTATTTCTCTTGCCCGGTTGCCCGGAACTCGGAGAAGGAGAATCGCAACCTTGTGCTAAGTTTTTTCCTTTTCCTTTTCGAATGTGATGGCTCAGATTCCCCAGCATCGGTCGCGAATCGCGGGTTGCCGGGACGCCCGTTGCTTTTTACGAGCAAGCCAAGTTCGATAGACGAGGAAGTTGGAAATTAACTTGGGCAACTAATCAGACACCATGTTTGCAGTTGCAGCCAAGGACCGGTTGATGACTCGTTGACTGGTCGACTTTGATTTGTATACAAATTAATTACCTATGACATTTGCTTTAGATATTTTGAAGAAAAAAAAAATTGACGCAATCTCCTCCCTCTAAAATCGTCTACCCTATAATCTAGTTGCGTATCGAATCTAGAAAATTACCACAGGACATCTCCTGAGTTCATCTACAATCTACGTGGTACAGGTCTTACCTTGAAATACACGCTCTGTCGGTCAAAGTTGTAATGGCTGCCGCTGCCTCTTTACGCCCTGGCTCGTCTCTAATCAACTCTATAGCCTGAAGACAATGAGTGAGATCTAATTTACCAAAGACAACGGCCCAGATGGAGAAATACATGAGCTCGACATATAGAACCGAATTAGTATCCGTACAACGGATGTCTCATGGCAACATGTTTACCTGTAGTTAACATCCCACCTCACTACTCCTTTCAACTCCTAATGGACCACAGCTGCCATAATGCCATCCCCAGAAGTCATACACCGAAACACCCTGTCCCCGCCCGTCCGCTTCAACAACTCTATCTTCCGCAACGCCCAACAGCCAAGCCAACGCACGGTCACTTGAACCTCTCCTTCGTCGTTCGATCCCCTGGCCCATCGCACGACTCCTATCCGCGGCACTCGGAATATACATTCTGTACGTATGAGAGCAACACGCGCGCAAGCACGGGATCACTGGGCTGGTTGACTTAAGGTATACAGAGATATCCGTTGCTTGCTTATAATTGTGGTTGTTTCTTTCCTACAATTACCTAGCCGATCCGGTGTTGCGTGATACATACATTATTAGTCTGAGTCTGGACACACTCTTCCCTCTCTTGCCAATTCTCCGTTTGTCGCATGGCCTGTTTGTTGCTTTGAGGCCAATGCCCATGCCGAGATAATGATAGTAGATATCCATTGCTTTGCCCTTCCGAGACCGCCCGCATTCGCATTGCACAACGATCCTCCCGAAAATGAATAGATGGGAATCGGCGCGCGTTCCACATCGCCGCCCTTGCTCACCGCCAGAATGTTTCGCGCCCGGAATTTGATCCCTAATAAATATCGTACATGAATGATGAAAAAAATGCCTACGGGGTAGACGAGGGATTCCACCTGAATCCGTCCTCAGAACAGTAGCCCCAGCCGTAGTCCTAGCCTTAGACCCTGTCCATTGGCACCCATCCTTGCTTAGGCGGAGGAGGATCCAGACGAAAATCAGAGGTTATGAAGACGAGGGAAAAGTAGAAAGAAACAGGACCAGAGAAAGAAGAAAGAATCAAGGCAAAGTGAGAAACGCCTCACTGTGCTCAACCCATTACAATCCGTGATGTAAAGATGATATTATTACCGCATGCTTCAAGCCGTTCGATGTTGTTCCTTGTCCGTGTTATCGTTGCCCAGCGATCCAAAAGGAAGAAGCGCCCCAAGATGATGGTGACAAGCTTTGAGCAAGGATCGCACACCCGGGCGATTCCCAAATAAACAATTTGGGTGGTTTGGTTGATTCATGTGTCCCGTGTCCAAATGCAAAAACAAATAGATGTCGTCGATTTCATTCTAGTTGTCCTTTCCGACGGCCTTGCCCGTGGCCTTTGCCTCGGCCTCGTGCCGAAAGGCGCTGGGCTTGTTGCTGCGGGAGCCCGTGTACTTGGTGCTGAGAAGGGTGTCCCAAAAGGTGAAGAAGGGCTGGGCAAAGTTGGTCTTGATGCCCCAGTGCTGATGGTGGATGTCGTGGTAGGCGGCGTTGTTGCTAGTGATGAGCTGGAGGGGATCCCAGGGGAAAGAGTAGCCGCAGTGGTCGTCGACAGTCTTGATGGTCGAGAAGGACCAGAACCAGATGCCCTGGCGCAGGGTCATGAAGGTGGCCTTGAAGGCGAGGCTGGCGCCGACAGTGTCGAGGAGGAAGCCCTCGAAGGGGTGGTTGTATAGAGCGCCGTAGGCATAGGGAACGTAGAGACGGTGGTGGCGCGAGTGGAAGGTAGCTAGAGTAGGGGAAAAGGGGCTTAGGTCAGCGTATTGATTCGGATTAAGGCTTTGGCACAAGCCTCGGTTCTCGCGGTCAAGGTTCATCCTGAAATTCAGGGGACCAAGCGGCGGAAGCGACGGAAGCATCGGACAATGACTCACCATACAACCACTTGTTGACGTGCATCAAGCGATGCAGGAAATACTGCCAGGTATCGAGAATGAAGGTGGCAACGAAAAACTGGGCGGCAGGGATCAAGATGTGGTAGATGGTTTTGGCCAGCTTCACCTCCCAAGCAGCAAAAGCGGGCTCGTCGGTAGCAGTGGTCAGGAAGGGGTAGTAACCGCCGGCGATGGCACCGGCAAGCATGGGGTGAGAGTCGGCGAGGTTCTTGGAGATAGCCGTAGGGTTGAGGCCGAGTGTACCGAGCACGACGGGCAGGGCACGCTGTGCGAGGCGGAGGCGGGTGGCCCAGACGGAGACGTCGTAGTCGGTCTTGCCCGTCATCTCGGGCGGCTCGGTCAGGGCGAGGACGGCACCGGTCGCAACCTGGATGACCTGCTGAAGGATGACGTCGCGGGCGACCTCGTAGCGCGAGGCATGGTTGCGCTTGGTGATCTCCTCGGGGGTGTGCAGGCGGTACTGAGGGAAGAGGTCGCAGACATCAATGGCGTGGAAGGTCAGGGAGACGATCCAGTAGATGATGACGGGGACGACGAGGGAGAGCCAGAAGTCGGAGATGAAGGGCAGGAGGTCGGCCTGCGGCGTGAGGGAGTACGACGGCAGCGGCGGGAGCGTCGTGTCGAAGAGCGTCTGGTTTGCGGCCATGGCGGCGGCGACAGCGTGGGCGATGGACGTGTCGTTGCCCATGACGGGTGGCGACTGGGGCGTCTCGGCGATGTGTCGCGGGCGCGCGATTCTTGATGGCTGTGGTGGTTTTGTAACGAGGAGAGAGTGAGAGAGTGAGAGTGAGAGGAGAGAGAGAGCGAAGACGGAACGAGGATGGAGCCGGATAGACAGGAGGCAATAAAACCGAAAAAAGACGCCAAGAAAGGGTTTGGGAACTCTGTACAATGAAATAGTTTTGAAGGATCAAGGAAAGGAGAGTCTTCTGGGCGTTTGGATGATGATGGATGACTGCTTTGATATTTGGGGCTTTTGGGGGGGAGGTGGCGGTTTAGATTGGCATGGTTTCGGGGCCAAGGGCAGGCCTTGGTGTGGCGCCAAGTCCGAGTTACAGCGGAGCAGCTCGCAATCCACCGGCAGCTTCGGAGCTTCGACGCGCCCGAACAATTCTCTGACGACGTGACGGGAAGGAAAAGAAGACGCATTCAATTTCGGTTGCTTAGCTTAACTGGGCACCTGAGCCCCCGTCCCGACGAGGCCGCCACAGGGCTCCTGAGGGCTCTATCCTCCCTATCCTCCCTATCCTCCCTATCCTCCCTATCCTCCCTATCCTCCCTATCCTCCCTATCCTCCCTATCCTCCCTCCCTCTCCCTCTCGGACTCGGACTCGCACTGTAGTCTATCTACTTACGCAGAAGTATGACCGGCTCCTGAGTCGCATCATGCAGTGACGGCATCAGCCCACGCAAGGGTCCGGCACAGGCGCAGGTCTACAGATCGTGGACGGTGGCTTGGGCACGACGTAGCGCATTGTGTGATGAGGAGATGACCTCGATCCTGTCATCGCCTGTTTCTGGCTTGGTCCTGAATCGATTCTGACTGTGCTTTCGTAGCCTTCATAATAAGCACAGTCTTCCGGCTCTTCCAGCTCTGGTTTCCCCCCTGAACCTGCGCTACCACGTAAACCGCGCCCCTCGCGGCCTCGTTCCATCGAGACGTCACCAACTGGTCATTCTGACCTTGCAACTTGTCCTGTGCTGTGCTGTTGGCTCACGAAAGCTTATCGCAGGTGCTGACAGGTTTCGCCGAGGCCTGATAGAGGTGCTGGTGGTGTTGTGGTGGTGTTGTGGTGGTGCTGCACCAGCCAGTGGACTTGCATGCATCAGGCATGCTTGGAGAGGGGCCGGCCCAACTCTGTACGAAGTACGCGTAGATGAACGAGATTGCTATCATGCGACCTGCTGGCAGAGGGTCGTTTACAAGTTACCGGCTTTTACAAACATGAGACCCACCAATAAAGAAATCGGTTCGTTCCGGTCAGATATGAGAAATGATGCTGTTCCTTAGATTCATCGTGATCATGGCCAGCCTAGATCAGGTACCCGTCCCTTTCTTCAATCTGCAGCCTTAGGGAGTTGGGGACCTTATGTACATAGTATTACCTACCTAGTTAGTTACCTTTGTGATTGGCGACATGCAAATTAACCAGCCGCACACACGCTGGTTCGCTAATCGTTCCGTCGCCTTGCAGCGGGGCGATTCGCGATTGATGCCGAACTCTTCCTTACTGCATCCAATGCAACTATCGCATCTAACCGGGATAACCGATCAACTCACTTCGTTCTTCGCCACAGTGGAGTGCCGATGGCGGCGGCTGGACAAGTTCCTGAAGCCGGCGGTAGTGTTGATTGGGACAGCCGAATCAAGTGCATCACAAATTATACGCATATTTTAACACACCCGATACCTCCATCTCACTGAAACTTCAGTGTGCGATGATGTATCGCTGTGCGAATAACTGAATGATGTGTACGAATCGCAAAGAGACTGCACGTTAAACCACCTACACCCCATGTTATCTCTCTACAACCCCCCAATTTCACACTTAATTGTTTTACGATTAAGATAAATCAAAGAAAGCTTCAGCTTCATTCCTCATCTGCAGCATTTTTGTATGTAATCTGTATTTTATTGATCCTATGGTGGTTGCGGAATATACTCAATAGGCGGCCTGGTGGTTTTAGTGTGCAGGATTTTTCGTATGCGCTTGGTATTGCCGGAGTAAAAGAAAAAAAAAAATAGCTGCAGCGCAACTTTCATCCTTGACCAGCCAGCCACACAATCGAATACACGATTCTCTCACCTAGAGCTGGTCATCTCTCGCGTGAGCCTGAGCCACTTGCATCTGCCTGACGCTTGACGTTCAATCTTGCGATTTTCCAAGTGCCAGCGCCAGCGCCAGCAAGGGCTTCCAGGAGCAGCAATTCAACCCACCTCGAACCCCTCGAACCCCTCGAACCCCTCGAACCCCGCCATCGACGCGAAACGCCGAAACCGACGCAGTCTTGAACCCCGCAAACCACAATGGCCGACCTCCGAATCCTCCTCATTGGCAACGGTGGCCGCGAGCACGCCCTTGCCTGGAAGTTGAGCCAATCTTCCCGAGTCCAGCAGATCTTTGCTGTCCCCGGTAACGGCGGCACGGCGTCCTGCCCCAAGGTCGTCAACGTCGGCTCCGTCAAGGCCGATGACTTCGCCGGCCTCGTCAAGTTTTCCGAGGACAACCAGATCAGCCTCGTCGTCCCCGGGCCCGAGGCGCCGCTCGTCGATGGTGTTGAGGGCTGGTTCAAGAAGGCCGGCATCCCGGTCTTCGGCCCTTCCAAGGACGCCGCCCGCCTCGAGGGCAGCAAAACCTACTCCAAGGACTTCATGAAGAAGTACGACATCCCCACTGCCGCCTACGAGAACTTCTCCGACTTCGACAAGGCCGTTGCGTATGTCGACAGCATCAGCCACGATATCGTCATCAAGGCCACCGGGCTGGCTGCTGGCAAGGGTGTCATCCTACCCCAGACCAAGGATGAGGCCAAGGCCGCTCTCAAGCAGATCATGGTGGACAAGGAGTTTGGTGATGCGGGCAGCGAGGTTGTCATCGAGGAGCTCCTCATTGGCGACGAGCTCAGTGTCCTCACTTTCTGCGACGGCTACGCTATTCGATCCCTCCCCCTCGCGCAGGACCACAAGCGTATCTTTGACGGCGACCTGGGCCCCAACACTGGTGGCATGGGCTGTTATGCTCCCACCAACATTGCCACCAAGGAGCTGACCGAGCAGATCGACCGCGAGATCCTCGAGCCCACCATCGCCGGTATGCGCCGGGAGCAGCAGCCTTTCCGCGGTGTTCTATTCACTGGGCTCATGATCACCAGCGCCGGCCCCAAGGTGCTTGAGTACAACGTCCGCTTTGGTGACCCCGAGACCCAGACTGTTCTTCCTCTCCTGTCCGCCGACACTGATTTGGCTGAGGTTATGCTCGCCTGCGCCAACGGCTACCTCGACAACTGCAAGCTTACCATCGACAACAAGTTCAGCGCCACTGTTGTTCTTGCTTCCCCTGGCTACCCTGGCTCCTACCCCAAGGGCCAGGAGATGTCTGTCCAGACGCCCCCTGAGGGATGCACCATTTTCCACGCCGGCACCACTCTCGATGGTGATGTACTGAAGACCTCTGGTGGTCGAGTGATTGCCATCAACGCTGTTGGCGACTCCCTCCGCGCTGCCGTTGATGCTGCCTATGCCGCTCTCGACGCCAAGGTCATTGCCTTTGAGGGAGCCTTTTACCGGAAGGACATTGCTCACCGAGCCTTCCGAGACACCAAGAAGGCGAGCATGACCTACGCCCAGGCTGGCGTGGACATCAAGGCCGGCAACGAGTTTGTCGACAAGATCAAGAAGGCTGTTGCCAGCACCAAGCGAGCCGGCGCCGATGCTGAGATTGGCGGCTTTGGTGGTGAGGTCGACCTCTCCAAGTGTGGCTTCCCCAATGCTCCCATCATGGTCGGCGCCATCGACGGTGTCGGCACTAAGCTGATGATTGCGCAATCTATGAACAAGCACGACACCGTCGGTATCGACTTGGTTGCCATGAACGTCAACGACTTAATCGTCCAGGGCGCCACTCCCCTCATGTTCCTCGACTATTACGGCTGCAGCAAGCTTGAGCTTTCCACCGCCGCCGCCTTCGTCGAGGGTGTCGCTGACGGCTGCCGTCAGGCTGGATGCGCCCTTGTTGGCGGTGAGACGGCTGAGATGCCCGGCATGTACCAGAAGGATGACTACGACGCTGCTGGCTGTGCCGTTGGAACCGTCACCAACGCTGGCCGCCTCCCTCGCCTCGACGACATGGTCGAGGGTGACGTGCTCCTGGGCCTCGGCTCGGCGGGCGTCCACTCCAACGGCTTCTCCCTCGTCCGCCGCATCGTCCAGAGCGCCGGCCTCAGCTACTCTGCCCCGTCCCCTTGGGACCAGTCCTCCACCATTGGCGAGTCCCTCCTTACCCCGACCCGCATCTACGTCAAGAGTCTGCTCCCCGTTCTAGGCCAAATCAAGGGCCTCGCCCACATCACCGGCGGCGGCCTCCTCGAGAATGTGCCTCGCATGCTCCCCGAGGCCCTTGCCGCTGAGATCGAGTTCGGCTCCTGGGAGATCCCGCCGGTCTTTAAGTGGCTGAAGACGGCCGGCAACGTTGCTCCTTTAGAGATGTGCCGCACCTTCAACTCGGGCATCGGCATGGTCGTCGCCGTTGACGCCGCGCAGGCCAGTGCCGTCGCGCAGGCTATTTCCGCCGGCGGCGAGAAGGTCTACACCATTGGCCGTCTGGCCCGCAGGGACCAGGGCGAGGCGTGCTTGATTCAGAACGTGGACTCATGGAGCTCCGAGGCGGGACTGCCCGTGAAGCGCAAGGTGGATTTGGCATCGTGATTTAAAAAAAAAAAGGGCTCTGTTTAAGGCTAGATGATTATTGATGGGTATGGCGAAATAGAATTTGAAGAAAATGAAAAGTGATACGCTCTAGGATACGATTTAGATTGATGCGATGTTATGGATGTTAGGGAGGTCAGGAATGTCAGGGATGGGGCACGAGATACCATAGGTTTAGCTACTCCCTATGAATGATACATGATAAAACGATGATTTGTGTCCCTTTCTTGTTTATCATGCTCATGTGTTTGGACAACTTTCCCTCAATTTTTGTGTCCGTGCGACGATGTTTCTATCAAGCACCTCCTCAGGACTACAAACATTAGCGCGATTTCAAGGGGTGACGGTCATCCTCATTCGCAAACAAGAAGAGTGTGTACTCCCATCTCTAATAAGCTTCCATTACTTACACCGGCCGTCTGTACCACAACAATGACTAGAGCTCCGAATAACATCTCATTCTACGCAAGAAGGGGGGTCTATGGATATAAGAGAAGGTGACGGGAAATGGCCCCGATATATACCCGAAATGATTTCAGAACGCTTGGACACATTCTGGGCACATGCTGGGCCTATTTCGGCCACAATTTTTTTTATATCTATGTCCGTAGAGGGCCTTTTGCGTAACATTGGGGGATCTCTAAGGTGGCAAGTCTGGATATCATGCAACTAACGTTTGTAATCCCCGAGGAGGTGTAATTACTTCGTATGCAAATATACTATGCAGGTAGACTATGCATCTAGACTATGTAAGTATGCAAGTATGCAAAGCCGGAGCGGCAAAATGGTGGAAGCAAAATTTTTTCCAGCCCGCAAACTCCACCACTCCTGCCGCCCCTGGTCATTTTGAGTTCTATCATCATCAGGCTCTCTGTCTCTTTATAGTCTGGTTTCTCTGCCGGTATCTTTATCCATTCTTCCATCCCATCTTTACCATCGTTATCCTCAGTCCCGCTGTTCCAACCGCCCATCATGCTTCTCTACCGGGTACGTGGTCCCCTCTGAATCACGGGAAATAGGGTCTCTTATTCACTGCGGCTACAACCCCGCCTCGCTTTTCTGCCCCTCCTGGCCTAACGCTGATCCCCGCAATTACAGGATATTATCACCAACGACGAGATCATCTCGGACTCCTACGACCTCAAGCTTGTCGACGACATCGTCTACGAGGCCGACTGTGCCAAGGTCACCGAGGCTGGCATCGAGATCAGTTCGTACACCTACCCCGACACCCCTCGGTTCAACCACTCAAAGTGGACGAGGGAAAAAACAAAAACAGAAACACGAGACTAATACGCCGTCTGTGCAGACATTGGTGCCAACGCTTCCGCCGAGGAGGCCGAAGAGGCTCCTCAGGACGATGGTGCTGTCCAAGTCATCAACGTCGTCCACTTCAACCGTCTTAAGAGTACCAACTTCGATAAGGAGACCTACCTCCTTTACATGAAGGGTACGCCTATCCCACCATACGCTGCACTCCGCCCTCCAAGCTGATTACTTCATTCCAGATTACATGAAGAACGTCATCAAGAAGCGCGAGGAAGTAATGAAGGCACAGAACAAAGACCAGGCTGAGATTGACGAGGCGATTTCCGCCTTCCGAAAGCGTGCCAGTGCATACACCAAGAAGAAGATCCTCAAAAACTTTGGTGACTTTGAGTTCTTCACCGGCGAGTCCATGGACCCTAATGGCATGTAAGTTTTGCTACCCTCCTCTCAAACCTTGGCGATATTGACCATTTACTCAGGGTTGTCCTTCTCAACTATCGCGAAGATGGTATGACTCCCTATGTCATCATCTGGAAGGATGGTGTCCACGAGGAAAAGCTGTAAGCTGGAGAGTATTGTCTGGGCCTCGACCCACGATGATTCACGGGTCAGTTGTTGAAAGGAGATGAGCCACATGATTGCGTTAGAAGCGCTTGACATACGCCCCCCCCCGCGATATAGCAAACAAGAAAGGATGTGAAGTCTGAACCGCAACAAGTTATAAGTTGCCTACTGATGGAGCGAGATGAATCGAGATGTATGCGCCGACATGTGTAATGTGTAGTGTGTAATGTGGAGAAGATAAGACATGAAGAACTCCAGATGCTCCGAGCAATGCGACCTAATCCTTCAAAGTCCTGCTAAAATACTTGACTCAAAACTGAGGTCTCGTTGCCATGGGAACTGGCGGTGGTCCATCTGACGCTGGAGCATTCGAAGCTGCCATTGCATTTCCCAAGCCAGCCCTCTTCTTGGGAGGCGGTGGAGGAGGTTTCTTCTTGCCCAAGAGCGCTGGTACTGAAGGCGGCGCTGTGACGACCGTTTGCTCCTGGGCGTTGTGCGAACCCGTGTAGCTCCCGACCTTATCCATCAATCCGTACTTCTGGTTCAGGCCGTTGGCTGTCTTGGCCCCTGCTGCAACCTGCTCGCCGTGCCGCTGTCGGAAGTTGTTGGCCGTGCCTGCGGCGGCTTTGGCGTCGGAAAACGACACCGACGACGGGTCCTTGTGAAACGACGAGGCGGTCTTGATGGCCGCTTGCTTCTGCGCCCACGTCGTGCCTTCGCTGGGCGGGTTTGCGGCGGAGGGTGCGGCGCCGGGTCGTGGTGGCTGGGCTGGGGAGCTTTGGTTTGCCGGGCTGGAGCGTCCGATGCCGAAGGCTGGGACCGATATGCCCGCGGCGCCGAGGCGGCTGACGGCCCCCTGATTTATGAAGCTGTTGCCCGTTGAAGCGGGACTTACGGCCGGGGGGGTCGCCGTTGAGCTGCCAGAGTTGGTCCTCGGTGGCAGACGCGGCGGCAGACCTGGAGGCCCTGGTTTGCTCCCCGACGTTGCGGACTGGTAAGACGGCGGAGGCAACGGAGGCGGCGCCCTGCTTCCTGCGCCATCCCTCCTCCCTGGCGGCGCAGGCAGATGGTTGGTGTCAAGGCCAGTGGTGTTGGTGCGGTACGGCTGCGGGGGCCGGTCGTCGTCGTCGTCGTCGTCGTCGTCGTCCTGCTGCTGATGGGAATCGTGCGGCTGCTTCTGGTACACGGGCGGCTCGACGGCAGGGGCTCGCGGGTCCTGGTACTTGGACGGGGCGGTGATAACTTGGCGCGGTGTCGAGGACGGCGGCGGCGCGGGAAGGAGGCCGGAGCCGGTGCGCTTCGGGGGCGGCGCGAAGGAGGCCGGGTCGCGGAGTTGGGAGATGGGCCGGGCGACGTGGCCGACGTCGTCCTCGGAGGACTTGTTTCTGTGCACGAGGCCCGTCTAGGGAGCATTATCGCGGTTAGTCGACCTCGAGCTTCACAGAGAGTCGGATTGCCCGGGAAAAAAGGAAAAAGAAAGAAAGAAGCACTGACCACGGAACCCCTGATGGTTCCCTTTGGCTTCACCGCACGCAGCTCCTTGCCCTTCTCCTTCCCCTTGTCCATTATGTTCTTGAACCGGTCCGACATGATTGCTGGTGGGCGGCGCGGTGCCGGAGGGAAAGTCTTTGGGGGATATGGAAGAGGTGGGATGGAGATGCAGGACTAGGGTGTTGAAGGCTGAAATTCGGGGTGGGGTGCGGGTGACGTAAAGCCGCCAGCAACTCGGGCCACATGCCTGCCCAACTCGACAACTGTGACAACAGTACTAACTTATGTAGGAAGGAAATATTTGTTGCTCAAACTTGGATAGCCTAACTCCATAGAGACCTGTCAACCACAACCCGTCAAATTCAACTCCCTGTCCGTGCCTCTTTGGGTTTAACCTCCTCCTCTTGAGAATCCGCCTCGAGCGGCCCCTCGCGCACCTCGTGTACCTCAATGCCTCCGTTTGCTTTGAGAAGCTCTGCTATCTTGGCATGGCCCTTCTTACTCGCACAAGAGAGAGCTGTCATTTTTCTTACGCGTAGCACTCTGACGCCACTATATCCCCTGTAGAAATGGTTAGAAATCCTTAGGACGACAAGGAGATTTGATAATATCCTAATCTCTACCTTGTTTTTCCGAGTGGGAGCTTTCTTGTTGTCTTCGTTGATAGCTGGTTGATGATGTCTGGTCTTTGCTCCAGGAGTAGCCTTACGACCGGTTCATGACCATACTCAACTGCTTCGTGAAGCACTGTCTTCTGTGTAGACTTTGTCTTCTCTGGGGACGTTACTTCGAGGCACACGTCGACGGTAGCTCCGTTTTCCAAGAGTTTTCGTACTACTGCGTCATGCCCACGACGCGCTGCGGTGAGTATAGGCGTTGTCCCAGCCGGAAATACCCCGAATCGGTTGGTTCTCGAGTTTACATCAACTCTACCAGTTCCGAGAAGCAAATTGACCATAGTCTTGTAACCCCTGGCGGCGGCCAGGAGTAGCGGCGTGTAGTCATGTTCATTCTTCTGACCTGGGTCGACTCCTGCATCCAGTAGCAACTTGAAGGCACTCTCGTGACCCCGTTTCGCGGCCGATATAAGTGGCGTGTCCCAGTTTCTTGGCCTCACGTTTGGGTCAGCTCCTGCATCCAGCAGCAGCTTGATCACACTCTCGTCCGCGGCCCAGCTTAGCGGTGTGCGCCCAGACTTGTCTTTCTGGTTTGGGTCAGCTCCCGCATTCAGCAGCAGCTTGATTGCATTCTCGTTCCTGATCCAGCTTAGCGGTGGACGGCCGGAATTGTCCTTCTGGTTTGGATCGGCTCCGGCGTTTAGAAGCAGCTTGACGGTATCCTCGTCCTTGGCCCGGCTTAACGGTGTGCGCCCATGTCTGTCTTTCTGGTTAGGGTCAGCTCCTGAATTCAGCAGCAGCTTGACTGCATCCTCGTCCTTGGCTCGGTTCAGCGGAGTACCCCCATATTCGTCTTCCTGGTTTGGGTCAGCTCCCGCATTCAGCAGCAGCTTCATGATCCCATTGTGTTTGTACTCGGCTGCGAGAAATAAGGCACCCGCATCCGAAGGTAACGAAGAATTGACTTTGGCGCCCTTCTCGAGTAGACGCTTGACCATCTCCTCTTGTCCATTTTCCGCAGCCCACGAAAGTGGTGTTCCGCCCTCGTTGTCTGTTGACTCGAGCAAGTCCTCGGCCCATGGCTCGTCCACCACCTGTTGAATGCCAAACCACGACGCTGCATGCAGGCCATTTCCATACTTCCAAAGCAGCCATTCTCTCAGGAAGTGAGTCGACTTTTTCACTTTGTTGACAGACTTGAGGAATGTGTTCATCTCTTGATGGATCCTCGAATCGTCCCGTGCACGCGCATGGTCCCACCAGTTCTGAGCCGCATATTCATAGAACGGATATGACTGCCGCTGCTCCTTCTCCCAGGAGATCATTTCATGTTCGTCAATGTCGGAGTGAAATGCATCCAATGAGAGATAGGCTATACAGACAGTTGCAATATCAGAATCAGCATCTGGGCTCCATCGATCTCGTGTTTGCCAGAGGTATTCTTGTGCTGTGTAATGCACTAAGCGGACGCCCTGGCTCTCTTCATCGAGAGTAACCAACCCTTCGCAAACAGACACCATATCTTTGATGTGTGGCATGTTGTCTTCGTCCAACTCTGCGTCTCCGGTCTCTACCGCTAGCGCATGTCGAAGTTCGATAATGCTCAGTGGTCGTTTCGTGAAGGTGACCCAGGACAGGACTCGCATGGCAAGCTCTTTGTAACCGTCTTCCTGGTCATTGATGCGGCCCATAGCCTCGTCATAGGCACGACCTAACACCTCGACTCTTTCTTGCTCACTAGCCTCTTGGCTCTGCTTCTTCATATTGGCCAATGCTTTTCGTATTCTTCTGGGCTCGCATTTGTCAATGAGCGATTTAAGATAGAGATGCGCGAGTAGAAACCTGGAAGAAGATTAGCGCGTAGCCCTCATGGGACAGGTAAAAACGCACATCCCGCCAACTGCTTCCGAAATTGCAGCCTTGATCTCATCTTGTAGTTTTGTGCTCTCTTGGATGATGTGTGGGAGGTGTGCCATGTTGTGCAGCACATATGTCTCCACATCTTGCCGACTTGCACGAATCTCAAGTGAAGGGCTGGATTTGAAGTGGTCTAGCACGTCTGAAATCTTCCTCGAAGTTGCAAAGATATTCGTCGCCGAAGTGGCCTGGATTTTGCTAACCTCGATCATGAGTCCCCTTCGATCACCCACTTGACATTCGTCGAGTGCGTCAATGGCGATATAACTTCTCTGATACAGTGACAAGACAGATTGAAGAGTTTTGGACAGCTCACTGGATGATGGTCTAGTTTTCTTGCTGGCGTGTGTGGCATGAAGGGATTTCAAAGCTTCAGGAATGACAGACCCTCCCTGGCTGAGCTGTTTCAATAGGCTTGCAAGCAAGTCGCTGACTTTCTGGCTGTCTGCGCGTCGATAGCTGCAGTATATGAACCCAACGCCAATGCTGGGGTTGGCTTCACGCCTTTCGATGAGGTCGTCCACGACGGCTGATGTGAGGATGGTTTTGCCCGCGCCTGGCATGCCATGACAGAACAGCGTTTGCTGGCCAGAATTTGACCAAGCCTGATACTCCTGCGAATCCAAAAGCCATTGCACAGTCCCTGGTTGCTTCTGAGAGACGAAGTCTTGCTGTTGGGAACTGTAGTCGGTTGGAGTCAGCCACTCAAGAATGGTTTCGCGTTCCTTTGCAGTGTCTTGTGAAATCTGATGCCCACGGACTTGAGCGATCAAGCCATGCATAGACTTCTGATCTTTTTCGATGGATTGGACCACACGAAGCGTTTCGGCTCCAAGAGTAGCGGCATCAATTTCCACAAGCTCATTCAGGAGTTGGCACTGACGATGAAGACTCGCAACTGCATCTTTCGTCCTCTGGGAAAGAAATGTCGCCTTGATCCTTCCCCAGCCAACACGATGGCCTTTGGAACGCTTTTGCAGGTCTTTCAACAGTTCACCCAGTTCTTTCTGACAATTCGACACCAATTGCTGGGTGTCTACCTGGCGAGCTGGTTGCGAGGATAAAGTGGAACGACGACCACGAAAAGTATCTACGAAGCTTTGGTTGGTGGTCAAGTTCATGTGAGTCTCCGACAAGACTGTTTTCATAGCCTGAAGCTGATTCATGAAGCTTTGAGTGTCGGCGGGTGCGGATTTCCAGTCGAGCCCCAGGTTGACGAGTGTCTGGGAGATTGTCACAGCGGTGACGATAATGCCGACGAGCTCAGCCATAACGACATCTGTGCGATAGGTACTCGCAATTCAAGGGGCAAAACAGGAGGAAGAATAACGAGAAGAAGAAGGGAACGGGAAGGAAAATGATATTATTTGCGCATGGGGATTGAAGAGTTTAGGCCCCCACGTTAGGTATCACAACATCAACCAACACCAGCGACGTTAGCCAATTGGATACAACCATTGTACAGAATCCATGCAAGTTCTGGAAGAGGCGGCAGTGACCAACAAACACTGCATGGGCCGGTTTATTATGTAAACCGGGGCTGCATCCCTTAATTCCCTGCATCTTTTAGTTTGTACGCGTCGGGAGAGTGCACATCTACATCCAAAGATGCAAACAAAAGAGCGTGCTTACCGCTATGTTTGATATGTTCACCGTCAATTTTTTCCTTTGTGGTTTGATGGTCTGGGGCGGCTAAGAGTCCGGGGTTCCTAAGATTGATTAGCTAGGAGCATACCTGGAACTACGGCAAATATGATCCGTATTTCATCCATCCTTCTAAACTGAATGAGCCCATAGACGCCAACCATGGAACTTGCTATTGACCCATGCGTCCTTGACTGTTACTTCTTAGACGTTCAAGCCTTGACTGGCTTGTTAGATTAGATCTTCCAAGTGTGCGCACCTAGCAGGAACAGGAAGTAGAAAGGAAACGAGAAACGCGGAGGCACACCCCTCAAACCGAGCTGAAATGATGGACTGGCATTTTGTGATTGTATTAGGTAAAGGTCTAGGCTAATATATATGTAAAGTGTCTACTGTCAACAAACCCAGATGTTTGTATACACCATTGACTAGTGGTTTGCATGGAAGCTGTGACTATTTAGATGGTGGTGTTTGTCAATGTCAGAGCCAACAGGTAGGAAGCGGATAGAGGCAGGTAGCCAGAAGGGTGAGCGCTGTAGACTCAAAGGTAGGGGTTGTGATGTTGTAAGATTTATCTCTGAAGTCCCTATAGCTCAGTAGGAATTCTCTAATTTATAGGCGTTTCCAGTGCTTGGCACGTGTTTCGTTCTCTGTGAGGCGTTCCCTCGCTAGTGCCCGTTTGGCACATGACAGTCAAGGCAGTTGAAGTGACCGGAGCTGTGATTCCTTGGTCGTGGCTTGGCTTAGAGCAGTAGGAGCTTAGGTTTAGAAATATAAATGATTCCATTATGCCTGACTCTTGGTTTTGCCTCAAGAGTTATCTAAGTAACGTGTGAGGCTGGCACGTAGTTACATGGTTGCTAACGACGGCACCGGTCGGGTATTTGTGGAGATGCCTTGTTAGCTACCTCTAGCTAGCCTCAGTACGTTGCATGTTTCTGTAGGATTATCCAGTAGCGGTCTCTAATTGTACCTGGCCGCGAGAGTCCGGGGTACATCGCGGAGAGGCAAAGAGGAGGAGAGGAGGCCAGTAGGCACGATCACGCCTTCGGGGTATTGGCAGGCGAAGGGAACGGAAGGCCGGATCTACATGAGAACGGCGTCAAGCCTCGTTCGTGTCTTAGTGCCTTGTCTGCCAACTAGTAGACTAATGGAGAACCCCAGCTGTAGGGAGAACCGGAGTGAAGTTTATTAACCGCTCCACTGACCCTCCATTACACATACGTACTCGGCGGCTGAACGTCGGAGGGGAAGCTTCTCGTAGTGTCGCAGGTGACAGACTACTGATTTACCCCTCAATGGGGCTTCGGCTGTTGATGACCCGATCCACCAACTACATATCATCCAGCGATGGACTTGTCTGGCGTTGGCAAGATGGTCTTTTGAATTCCGACACTCTTATCCTGTCGAGAAAAACGTCCCTCGGTAAGCGACGACATGGCGGGCCCTTCCCCTTCCGTCGCTGATGTTCGGTTTGAACATTACCGTCCTGGGAATACCCTCGGCGTCCATGAGGCCAGCCCGCGAGTCTCTTGGCGGTTTGCCAACGCACCGCAAAACTTCGTGCAAGTTGAATATGAAATCGAGCTCAGCGAGGTCAGAGGCTCAGATCATGTCGTTTTGTCCTCGACTCAGGTCTCTTCCGGGGAATCTCACCTTGTTCCCTGGCCGGGCACTGAACCTCTCACATCGAGAAAGAGATATTCTGTCCGCATCCGAGCCCGTGGAGACGGACAGACCAAACCCCTTCCATGGAGCGAACCGGCATTTCTAGAACTCGGACTTCTCGACCGACAAGACTGGACAGGCAAATTTATCTCTGCCCCTTGGTCAGAAGTCGACGTGGAAAAACCCCAACCTGAAGATTTGTTCCGGAAGGAATTCACCGTTGGCGGCAATGTTCTCTCCGCGCGTCTCTATGTGACCGCACAAGGAGTTTATGAAGCAGAACTCAACGGGAAACGCGTTGGCGACTATTTCCTTGCGCCAGGTTGGACTAGCTATGCTGGCCAATTACAATATCAAACTTACGATGTCACCGACCTCCTGTCATCTCAGGCCAACTGTGTCGGTTTCCGAGTCGCCGAGGGCTGGTATAAGGGTAGACTGAGCTTTGACGGTGGCCGTCGAAACATATACGGATCGCGCACCGGCGTGTTGGCACAGCTCGAAATCCAGTATCGCGATGGAACAAGCCATACCATCTGCACTGATGATACCTGGACTGCCATTCAAGGGCCGATCCGCCAAGCTGAACTATACGATGGTGAGACCTACGATGCTACGGCTGAAATCCATGGCTGGTCCAGTCCGGGTGCCGAGTCGGAGAACTGGAAGGGCGTAGAAGAACTACCTCCCCTCCCTGATAGTGTCTCCCTCATAGCCGGCTTCAAAGAGCACGCGAGGCGTCTCGATACGGTCCAGCCTATTGAGAAGATCACGACACCGTCAGGAAAGATCATACTCGACTTTGGACAGAATCTCGTGGGCTACCTGAGAATCAAGAAGGTTAAAGGCCCGCGAGGTCACCGCCTTTCTCTGTCGCATGCCGAGGTCCTCGAGAATGGAGAACTGGGCATCCGACCCCTTCGAGCCTGCAAAGCTCGCGATACCTACGTTTTGCGAGGGGACGAGTCTGGAGAGTCATACGAGCCACGTTTCACATATCATGGTTTCCGTTATGCTCAGATCGATAACTGGCCGTCTGACGATATCGACATCTCTGATGCTTTTGAGGCCGTTGTTTGTAACACCGACATGGAAGAGACTGGATTCTTCTCCTGCTCTGACCCGAAGGTGAACAAACTATTCTCAAACACAAAATGGAGCATGAGGGGAAATTTCTTGTCAATTCCTACAGATTGTCCTCAGCGTGATGAACGCCTTGGCTGGACTGGAGACCTTGCTCTCTTCGCTCCCACAGCCACCTTCTTGTACGGCTGCTTTGGTGTTCTACGGGACTGGCTCAGAGATGTGGCCTTTGATCAAAAGGCACAGGGGGGTATTCCTCCCATGGTCTCCCCCAACGTAGTTCAAAAACATTTCTTCTGGGGCAACGTCTGGCCTGGAGCCATCTGGCATGACGTGACAGTCCTGGCTCCTTGGGCTCTTTGGGAGGAGACAGGAGATACCGTGATTCTATCCCAGCAATACGAGTCCATGGTGACCTGGTTGGATGTGATACCACGAAACAAGTCAGGCTGCACACATCTCTGGGACTTCAAGTTGTTCCAGCTGGCCGTGAGTGTTGTTGAAATCCTTGAGACGTACTGAACTAATAAGGAGAACAGGACTGGCTCGACCCGAATGCACCTCCCAATGAGCCATTCAAAGCAGTGACTGACCCGCCCTTGGTTGCCAACGCATTTCTCATCAAGTCTCTGGACCTGGTGGCCCACACTGCAAAGCTTCTTGGTCGAACAGATGACGCAGTCAAGTACCAAAGCCAAGCTGAGAATGCACGAAAGGAGTTCACAGAGGAGTATGTCAGCGGGAATGGGCGAGTTGTGTCGGATTCGCAGACTGCTTACTCGCTTGCGATCTGCTTTGACCTCCTCTCGCCACAACATGTGAAGAGGGCTGGTGACCGTCTCGCAGAGGTCGTTCGAGGAAATTCTTTCAAGATTGGCACTGGATTCGCAGGCACGCCGTTCATCTGCGAGGCTCTTACAAGGACAGGCCATGTTGATGTGGCGTACAAAATGCTATTGAACGAAAAGTGTCCTTCTTGGCTGTACCCGATATCAATGGGTGCCACGACTATTTGGGAGCGCTGGGACAGCACGATGCCGGACGGATCTATCAACCCTGGCAAGATGACATCCTTTAACCACTACGCGTTTGGTGCTGTTGCCAAATTCATGGTCGAGCGTCTTGCGGGTCTGCAACGCCTGAGCCCAGGCTGGAAGACATCCAGAGTCGAGCCTGTTCTTGGTGGAGGATTCAGGTCTGCGGCAGCAGAGCATGTTACTCCGTATGGAAAGGTCTCAAGCAGTTGGTCGGTTTCCGACGAGAAGGATGGACTATTCAAGTTTGACCTGAAGGTCATCGTTCCTCCAACAACAACAATGGAGGTTGTCCTTCCAGGTTTAGAGGGATCCAAAACTAAGTCCGTAGGCTCAGGTACATGGTCCTTCTCGTCTGTGGTCAAAGAAACCGACGTTGAACTGGCGGTTGAGCCTAAGAGGGGCTTTCCTTATGACCTCATAGCTGATGTAGAAGCTCACAGCGGGCGAGTTGAAGGTGGGGATGTTTTTACGGCTGGTAGTTAACAATAATCTGATAATGGTCCGTAATGGACATGTTGAACGTCAATATCGTCCCAGACTCCCAGCCATACAGATCAGAGTAATCGCACATATAACGGACGTCGAATCGGGCATTCTTTCCGACAGCCGATCGGCTTCTTTGGATAAGCTTACTCGTCTATTCTCATTGATCATGGACTAAAGAAGGTTCGGACATTGATATTAACTCCGATTGCCAACAAAGGCCCACAAGTCTTCAACATTGCGAACAGGGTTGAAGATAAAGATGGTTCCAGGACGAACACTTCCCCGCACTCTCACCGACTAATTAGAGAGACTTCTCCGGCCACGCCGATTACGGTACTCCGCTGGAGCACGATATGATATCGATGGTAATATATTAGGTAAATGCTTTTGTGTTTGTCTTACACGGTTATCAATGATACGATGCCAGGAAACATTTGTGCTGCTATTCCCGTCTTGGACCAAAGGCGACAGAACTCGGAGGCCACAAGTAGTTCGCCAACAGGAGGGGCAGATAAGGAAGCAGAAATTGGGGGTCTTATCCCGCTGCGATGCCGTCATCAGTGCATTCGTTTGTAAGTGCCAAGGGACCGGGGTTTGATCTGGGTGCGAAAAGCGGAGGGTCGAAGGAATGGAGGTTATAAATGAGGTTGTTTCTCGCCAAGTTCTCAACGATTTTGAATGATTAGAACGACTACAGCATTTATGTAAACTTGGCTCCCTCTATCTGATACTTGTCACAATGTTACCCCAGTTCTTCACCAGCACGGCACGAGCTCTGGCACTAGGCGCTCTCGCCCTGCCACTGGCACAAGCCAGCTTTGATAAGGGTCTAGACTGGATCTCTACGAATGCGTCATTGCCTAAGGTTGTGTAAGTGAACTTACGTTCTTGGAGCTGTGATAGTAATTAACATCATCATAGTATCTATAGTGCAAGGGGTACTATCCTGTCCGCCTCAAACTATAGTCGACTGGACAACGTCAACTACGGCGCTGGGGTGGGGCCTACGCCTCAAGAGTTGATAGGAAATGTCTCAGAAGTGTTGGATGTCGCCCAGTTAGCTGTGGTGAACTTCGAAGTTCCTGGTGGTAGCTCTGGCTTGAATTCGTCGCTGTATCTCAACATCAGCCAGCACGCGAACCGACAACTTTGCGCCGAAGGATCTGACATTGTAGGCGCGATTATGTTCCACGGAACAAACACCCTGGAAGAAACGGTGAGTGCTTTGGGGACGGCTACTTAACCGTGGCTGATATCTTACAGGCCTTTGGCGTGGACTTGACCTTCAACTGCTCGAAGCCGTTTATTGCCACCGGGGCTATGCGGCCGGACAGCTACATTTCTCCCGATGGCCGATCGAATTTCTACCAAGCCGTAGCAGCGGCGGTGTCGCCAGCTTCACGCAACCGTGGCGGCCTCATTGCCTTCAACGACAGGTGAGCGAAGTAGATGCCACGCGTGAACTGGTCAAACTAACAACTTCCAGGATCACCTCCATCTTCTACTCCACCAAACTCAACGCCAACACACCCGACACTTTCAAATCTCTTGAGCAAGGAAACCTCGGCGCTTTTCTTGGAGGGCAACCTTTTTACTACTTTGACGCCGGCTACCCAACTGGTCGACCGTACTTTGACATTACCAATACGACAGAGCTGTCTTCTGTCATTGTTCTTTACGGACACCGTGAGTAACACCAAGAAAGAAACAAGGGATTGGGAAGGAATTCAAATACTAAGTGAATCTCAGAGGGTTTCGACGCATCGTTGATGTACGCGGCGGTCGCTAACGGAGCCAAGTAAGCACCGCCACGACCAATACTTAGTGGTTTTCATTTTGCTAACCATCAATTTAGAGGTTTAGTTCTCCTAGGTCCCGGTGCAGCTCAAGTCAGCCCAAGTGCCCAAAAAGCCGCGGCGGACCTCTTTGCCAAGGGGATCCCAACTGTCGCCGTGGCTCGCCCTGTGACAGGAACAGGGGTCCCTGGTAGATTCCCAGGTGCCATGTATGTTTCAATTGACCTGTGAATATCTGACAGAAACATGTGTTAACTCATTATTTAGCTTTTACTCGTCATATGTCGGTGCGGAGCAGGCTAGAATCATGCTTCAGCTGGCACTCAATGCCGGTCTCAGCCTAGACGAGATCCGAAACGTGTTTGAGGATCCGCTTAGAAAAGCAGTCTACGGCTCATGGGCCAGCCAGCAAACCTACTATTGAGAGACACTGGATCCAAAAAGAAGACAACGAATCAAATCATAGAGGATGAGGAATACATATTTATGACAGCACTAGTGGAGCGAAATACCACCGCCTTCCGCTGCAATAAAGTTGAAGGATCACGAGGGTCTTGAACTGTGTGAAGTTGTACCAAAAATAATAAGATTATAGAGGGAATCGTATAACACAACTATGTACTCATGAAAGTGTTTACATGTCTGGTCTCGACGTCCAAGCTATGTACCATTTGTCGAGTCGCCCCTCACCAATTACTCGTCGTCCAGCCCCTTCAGAATTGCTAATGCCGAGGCCGAGCGGGCGAGAAAGACAGAAAACGAGGTTATTGAGTTGAGAAATGCCAGATTTCGAATGCGGCACTGTACAACTAATGAGAGCCAGCTCCGCCTAGATCCCGGTCGGTCGTCCTGCCACCAACCAGCGTAACTAAGCCGACAGCTTAACAAGAAGCGTTGCTAGGGAAGCCCTTGCACTTGCTGGAGGTCTTTCCGCCAGTGACCTTGTTTCCGGTCCAGGTCCAGTTCTTGCACGAGGCGCAAAGAAGGTAGACGTTGGTGCCGGAAGACTTGACGGAGCCAGTGACCTTGTTGATGGTGACGTCGGTGATGGGAACGCCGGCGGTGGGGCTGCCAGTAGGGCTGCCGTTCTGGTAGTCCTGCTCGATGACGATGCCGTACTTGGCGATGTTGGTCAGGGCGATGGTGTCGTACTTGACGTCGGAGACAGAGCCGGTAGCGCCGTAGACGGTCTTGATGCGGACGCCGTTGTCGGAGTTGGAGATCTTGGAGTTCAGGATGCGGACAGTCTTGACAACGTTGTCGCTGCGGCCGCCGACGGAACCGATGGACAGACCGTGGCCACCGTCGCAGCTACCACCGGTGAAGGTGATGTTGGTGCCGGAGTTGATGGCGAGGCAGTCGTCCTGGTTCTTGACGATGGCGCCGGAGATGTAGACGCCGTTGGAGGAGCCGACATCGAAGGCATCGGTGTTGTGGCCGCCCTTGCTGTCGCCCAGGGAGTTGTCCAAGTTGACGCCGTAGACGCCGAGGTTGGTGACGCCGTTGATGCTGAAGGCCTGGACGGGGGTGTTGAGAACATTGAGGTTCTTGATGTTGGAGTTCTTCATCGAGTGGGCGAAGAAGAACTTGGGCTTCTTCTTGCCGCCGTTGCTGCCCTTGGTATCCCACCAGCGCTGGCCCTGGCAGTCGATGGAGTGGCCGGCGGCGCCCTCGACGAGGAGGTTGCTACCAGCGAAGGAGATCAGAGGACCTTCCCACTCCTTGTAGCCGAAGGTAGTCTTTCCCTGGAAGATGACCTGTGGGAGGGGGGGGTTAATATGAGACTAGGAGTTGTCGAAGACTCAAGGGCACTTACATGGGTACCAGTGGTCAGCTTGGTCAGGTCCAGAGTGGTGCCGGCGGGGACAGCGATGTCCTTGAGGATGATGGTCGAGCAGCTGGCCTTGTTCTTGATGGCGCTGGCGGCATCGGTGAAGGTGCAGCTGGAACGGGGAGCCACGATGGGGGTGGCAAGGACGGATGAGGCCAAAGCCCCGAGGACGAAGAAGACGGAGTGCATGGTTTCGAGTTGTAAGTGCGATGGAACTATGTCAAATAGTTATTCTGTGAAAGAGTGTGTGAGTGTTTGAAAAGAGTGTCTGAAGAGAGTGTTGAAGAATGAAGAACGAATGAAGAAAGACTGAATTGAGCTGGTTTCCAAGTTAGAACTACGGTGCCAAGCACGCCAGTTATATACCGTTGGACTTGTTTATTCGCGTTTTCCCCCTAAACACCTCGACGTGCCCATGCCGGACGCTATCACGGTGGTCCGTATCCAGCCAACGGTCCACGGCCCACGATGCTGCAACGGGAAATCTCGGTCCGTTCGGCATCAAGCGAATCGATCAACTTGATCAGAACGGGTCCACTCGACACCTGAATTTCGGCATCGGCCGTGGGGAGCCTAGTCGATCAACCCGGACTCCCATGGGGCCGGTTCGGACCTGTTTGGCCAAGACCCCTGCAACGGCTAACACGGCAGCTGAGGCCCATTTTCTGGTTTCACTAAGACTCGGAAACACACCATGCTGCCAAACTAATGGCGGCTGTTAATGAAGCTTCTTCAAACATCCGCCCCTAAAAGGATCCTCGAGCTGTCTTGAGGGCAAATCGCAATAAGTTGATTGGTGGCCTGGTGATTCCCCGCGTGCCGCTAGGGGGCGAGTGTGCAGATGGGGGTGTTGGGAAGTCTTGGCCGATCCGGACTCCCGGGACTATGAGAATACGACGTTCTGGAACCTGCCTGGCCCTGCATATTGGATTGCTTGGCCGATGTTTGACAGCCAGTGGTGGAAATCCATTGCACGGGTAGCGTGGGTAGCGTGGGTAGCTAGCAACCCATGAATATCGTTGAGGTGCTAGGAGTAGGAGACTGAGGGAGAGTTGAGAGGAGAACCCACACGCCACGTGCTTCAGGTGAAACGTTCAATTGAGCAAGTTGCATTATTCTCTTCAAGGCCTAGTCACTTCTTCCGATGATTGCGCGAAAGCCTCAGGCGTTATCGCTATTCAGCGTAGAAAGGGGGTTTACTAGTGTCTCCACCAAGCCTCCACCAAGCCTCTCAAGCCACTAGCCCAGAAATTCAAATATTGCAATCGAGTATTTGTAAAGGATGCAAGCATTTGAAAATTAAGTTTAGACATCACACTGTCTCAGCTTAATGTGGACAAGACGGTGTGACGAATACGTTGATGTTGCCACCTTCAAAGAAATCTCACCGCTTACTTTGGGAGAGCAAAAGTGCCGGTGGCCATGAACGGTTACGGAGGAGCAGGGAAAACTACTCACAAAAGTATGTTAGTATTAACATGTGTTCTCTGAGTGACTGATGGCGAGAGGTGTTGGAGACATACAGGTGAGAATAGTGAGTTAAGACTGATGTGTATTGTACAAAGTTAAAGTGTCTAAGTAAGTCAAACCTATATCATCAATCCACAAATCCTAGAAGAGCGACGTCGGACCACCTCGTAAATTCAAACTGGAAAACGGGGATCTGAGAACGCGATGCACACAGTGTCTAAAAGAAAGAACGCAGAAAGTGGTGTGATATTAAGAGATAAACCAGCCACAAAGATGGGCAGCCAAAGAAGTCAAAGTGTAATACAAGTCTGCAAGAATGACACGCCTTTAGTGACGACCTAGCATACCCTAGAACATGCTTAACGGTGGACTTGAACGTGAATAATGCGGTTATGACTTCACACTACGTTAGAAAATAAAGAGGTTTGGTATGAAGAATTAAACTGACGTTTTTTATTTTAGTTGAGTCTTTGATATATGGAAATGGACGAAAGGAGCAAAGAGATTCTGTCGAGTGAACGCCAAGTTGCACTTCATCTCCCTCCATAGGGTAGATGGAATTGATGAATATTTGTCCAACCTGCACCTTGACTGATGAATGGAACAACATCTCAGTCCAGTGATCATATGCCTTTACTAGATTCTGATACACAGTGATCTGTTAGTCTGATCCTTCAATATTTCTCACCGCAAACATATCCGTAGTACTTTGATTCTTCTAGCCCTAAATGAGCTCTGGTATTCCAAATGGTTTGCTCAGAGCTGTTACTTCTTCCCTGACCGCCAAAGAATCGTGATAAGCACTTCCAAAGGTTTGGCGCCAAACCCCGGCTCGCCATCTCCACATAGTTAAGCTGGAAATGACCAGTCTGCTAGCTCTCACGCATATACGGAGATAAAAACGAAAAGGTACTTAATCCTCCCCCTGTTCAACCTATCCCAAGCTAACAACCGAGCTCCCCGGCGGATATTTTAGACTTTCCACCAATTATCAATATCAGCAGAACAAACCTCAATTAAGTCAAGTGACGACTATTAGGGTCGTTACAGGTATATAAAGCAGGAGCTAGGTACGCCCGACACATGAACTCTAAGTCTACAGTCGCAGCTATAACATGATCTCAATGCCTTTCGCGCTTCCTGCAACCTGATGTGCAGACGGGCGCGAATATTCTGCGCTCAAAAGCGGTCTCAGAATTATTCTCATTACTGTCGCCTCTGCCAACTTTGACCGGCACAAACAAACCTCTCCTAAAATCATTGTTTCGTAGGTATTGAACGTGGAGATATTCGGAGATAAGTATAACTAAACGGCAGGATAGGCCTTGGATAGGTACAGAATCGCCAGGCAGAGGACAATTTCAATTGCGAAAAACATAGTCGCCATCTCGTACCCAATAGGGAAATGGGGTGCGTCGCCCGTGTCGTAAATGAGTAGAGGTACCCAGGCTTGAAACGTGAATGCTGCGGTTTCCACAACACCGATGACAAGCGCACGATGCTCGGCTGAATACGACAGGAGCTCGTTGATCCAGGTGATGATGAGAGCACCAGCGCCAGTTTCGCAGAACGTGAGCAACCAGCCTGCCATCATGGCAGCCTGATTATGCTCCGGCCACGCCGATAGAATGATGGTGCCAATCATGGACACTATGCAAGCTACAATGATAAGCGGCCATCGTAACCCAATTGCGTCCGAGGTCCAGGCGTAACTGAGAGTGAAGACGATTTGAAGGCCGTATCCGGCGCTGGGAATGATGTTGACTTCCTCTGTACTCCACCGACCTGTGTCCTTCAGCCAGAGGTTGAAGTAGGAATAGATTTTGATCCCGAGAACGTGGGCGATGAAGATGGCGCAGAACATGTAGACATGCCAGGTTGAAAGGACACGGCGTATGATCTTCCAGGTTAGCTTCTTCATCGGTGCGCGGCCGTGTTTAAGCATTCGATCATTTGCCATTTGGAGGTCGTTAGGCTTGAGCCAATAAGCCTTAGAGGAGGACGGGGAATCGGGGAGAGCCCAGTATCCATATAGACAGACAGGGATCCCAATGATACCTATGGACTGGTTAATAACGGAACAAGACGGGAACTCGAATTCTCATACCATCAAAGATAAAAAGCCATTGCCAAGCCCTCAGTCCGCTTCGTCCGTCCATGCCAGAATAAAGAGCGGCTTGAAGGTACCTATTCAGCGTGTGAGCAAAGTCCGGATTCCTTCAGAAGGTAACCCACCCTGAAAACATCTGAGCAGCACTAGAGGATGCTTGAAAAATACAAGCCCGCTTGCCCAGCTCCATGGGAGTATACCAACTACCCAGGAGCGTCATCACACCCGGATATGCTGAAGCTTCGAGAAGGCCGACAACGAAACGAAGTCCGCAGAGAGTCTTGACGTCCTTGACACCTGCCATGCCCATGACGATGAAGCTCCAAATAAGCTCGGCGGTCGGGAGCCATATTGAAGGACGGATCTTGGTGATGATGATTTGTGAGGGCAACTGGCCAACAATGTACCCAACTGTCCAGAAGGTACTCAGGTAGTTAAGGTCGTTCCCAGTCATTTCGAGATCTTCCTTCATGCCGGAGACGTACGCATTACTGACCTACACGACGGTTGGTCAGAAAAAATCAACCTCGCCGATGATCGCTCGCCTATGTAAGCAGCCTCTCACTCACATTGGTCTGGTCTAGGTATTTGACAAAGTAGGCGATGCAGCAATATGACAATATCCACCAATCAAGTTTGGCGATGAGTTTGCGTTCCTCTGGCGACTTATCGAACGTGTCCCACAGTACAGTGAGAATCCGTTGCTTTAGAGGCCGTCGCTCTTGTTGTTGTTGAGGCGACTCTCCATCACTTGTCGTTGTCTCGTTGACATCTGCATGTTTTTGGCCTGTCAACTGCTGGCTCAGGCGGTTGCTTGCAGTGGGAGAAGTCTCCATTCTAGCGAGAGCATGGAACTGGGCAACCTTGATTGGCAACAATATCGGCCGCAGCGGAAAGCGGGAGGCGAGTTGTTTATCTCAGTATAACCGCATCTTTGCCTCAATTGCGCATGGCATCCTTAAATACACGGCGATCAGTTCACTATCTTTCTCCAGTCAAGTCCAGCCCCACTCAGCCATGAGAACGTGATTGACATCGGCGATGGCGACGAGATAGGTCAGGCCCAATCATTGGCATTCTCATGAACGAATACTCAAGCTGGTGGAATCCACCTGATCCTACACAGCGGAGTGAGACCGCGTGTTATTGCCTGATACAGTAATAATTGTATCGGGACTTCTCCGACCGACGTTTGGGGATACTCAATCGTAGCCTGCTTCGGTTAGTACGAGCGGGAATAACCCGGTTTGTCTACTCTCAGTATCAGGTTCCAACTGTTCGGGGATTTGGGCTATTGCTTATATGACAAGGTATCCTCCACAGTACGAACCGTTTTGGTCTCACTAGGCTCATCCCCGACCTCGTTCACTCGCCTAAACACTTCACCTGGCTACTGCATTCATCATGCCGACCGAACAAGAGGCTCTGGTCATCTACCAGTCATCCATTCACTTTGACGGACTCAACATTTGCAACTGGTCCCGCGACATCTTCGAGGCCTGGCATGCTGGTGGTATCACTGGCGTTTCCTGCACATGTGGCCTCTGGGAAGGCCTCCGCGGCAGCCTTGCCAATGTAGTTCAGTGGAAGGATTGGTTCGAGGAGCATTCAGACCTCATTGTCCAGGCACACTCCGTCAAAGACATTCGTGAAGCCAAGAACTCCGGCCGCACTGCTGTGCTCCTGAGTTGGCAGAACACAGCGGGGATTGAGGATCAGCTCTCTTACCTGCGAGTCTTCCGCGACCTGGGCGTGCGCAAGATGCAACTCACGTACAATACGCAAAACTACAGTGGTGCCGGATATACGGAGCTCAAAGACTCTGGCTTGACGGGTTTTGGGCAGCAAGTTGTGGACGAGATGGCCAAGTTGGGCATCGTCTGCGATTTGAGCCATGTTGGACCCCAGACCTCCGAGGATACCATTAACTATGCTCCGGCTGGGAAGCCTCCATGCTTCTCCCATATCCTACCTGGCGGACTTAAGCAACACCCTCGCAACAAGGATGACCGCTTGATCAAGCTTCTGGGTTCCAAAGGCGGATTCATTGGCCTGAGCCAGTTCGGTCCCCATATGGCTAAAGGCAACGACAGCACCATCGACGACTACGTCGATGCTCTCGACTATGTGATCGGTCTCGTCGGCGAGGACTTGGTGGGTGTGGGCTCGGATGCAAGCGAGGATCATGGGCGGCCAAGTGACTTTATGGCTTGGTGCAATAAAGACAAGGGTTATGCCAGACAACTCACTCCTTGGGGAAGTCAGAAGGTCATCAAGCCCTTGGGCAAGTTCGCAGATCGGTCCCAACTAGCAGTTTCCATGGCAAGGAAGGGTTGGAGTGAGGAAAAGATGAAAAAGGTCCTTGGGGAGAACTGGCTTCGATACCTGGAAAAGATCATAGGTGAGTAAGATTAGACGCCAGATAATAATAGCGAGTTTGCTTTGTCATAAGGTCTTTCATTGTGGATTTATCGCCATCAAGTTGTTCCGCAGAAGAGTCTGCCCCCCATGAGTTCTGCCTAGATAGTCATGGCGAAATTGAAAGGCACAAGCCGACTACTTGGCGACGAAATTCAAGCACATCGAAATTCATGTCCGTTTCTAGAGCCGAATGGACAACTTACTCCTACAAACCGAGTGTAGTCTTCTTCATCTAGATAAGCCACTCAATACTAAATAGCACTAAACAGGATTCATGAAGATAATTCCTGCTCTTATCAATAAACTCAGAAGATCAAGAAGCTATCATTAGACCGAATTCTGCTTGGTGACTTCGCAAGTGATTAGCCATCAACCAAATGAGACGCAGTTGCGGCATCCCACGCTACAACTGGGTGACTTTGGTCTATTGGCAGATGGCATGCCTCCCATTTCCAGATAAAAAATAGACTCTCTTAGCTCTTATTCATGGCTGAGCGCCCTGCGAGGTTTTCTGTCTTTCCTGACCACAGTTATCTGTCTCGCGGCACCTTGTCTCTGCGCACAGTCTCTAGCAATCTCTTGAAATTTGTTCACTTGGCCAGTCGCGGATCCTGAGGGACTTAGACCTTTACAAATCCCCTAAACCACCAATATGTAGATAAGGTACGGGATTAAAATCTAAAAATGGCGTCTCTGCATAGATGAGGCACTAGATGCTAAGGATATCGCAAACCACATGCTATCCGGCCTTAGGGAGGAATTTAACAACTCACCAAGCGCATAGTTATATTTGCATACCCTTCTAGTTACTACAAAAGTTAGGTCACGGAACAAGTCTTCAAGTGCTTCATCGAAGATCTAGATACTCGCGTGCGCTAAGATGGCAGTTTATATAGTTTTCTAACTGTAAGTATATCGAATTCACCACTGACTCAGTCTCAACTTCGAACTTTGTAGGGCCTAGGAAGACATGCTTGCCAACCAGTAAATTCTACTCCAACAATGGCTGCGTAATAACTGTGTCAAGTCATTAATTGATATGGACCACCAGTTCCCAATGTCATCGGATAAAGAGCTCAAGATTACCGCCGTCGAGTGCCACGACATCAGAGCACCACAAAATGAATTTTTTCCACGGTACTGCTGGCTTTGGTGAAGCCACAAGTGCCATTTTTTTTGGTGCTATACGAAAGGTCGGGAGGTGTCGATCAATATCTAAGAGTAGGTATAAGGGCTACACAGAATATGTACATATGTGTGGCAGGATATAGAGAGCGAGGTCGTCTGGAGAACGTCGTGTTTTTGGTTCGATGATAAGGCGACAAAGAGAGACGATTTTCCAAGTCCCGTATTGGCTGAAAGAGTGCGACAGGCTCGGCACCCGTAGCTTCATCGCTGAGGATTGAGTAGCACAACGAAAGTCACGTTTTGCGGACGTTACTCAAGTAATGAAGGTGGTGAAACTGGTGATCCCACTCCCTTCAAAAGATCCGAGAGAAAGATATCGCCTTCAATTATAACACTTTGAGCGTTCAACAGCCTCCCCCTTGATTCAAAAGCCCATCAACCGAGTTTATTCACCATGCCGACCAAGCCCGTCCTCATCATCGGCGCTGGAGTTGTGGGATTGGCCCTCGCTTGCGGCCTTAACGAGGTAACATCGATTGCCCCCTCCTCTTCCACAAATACGAAGCCCCGCACTTTCATCGTATCACCGTATACGGAGTAGAGAGTCTAGTCTACGTACTCACCCAAGTTGAAGGCCGGCGTCCCGTTTGAGGTCTACGAACGTGACGAACATGTTGCCGCCCGCGGCCAAGGCTGGGCTCTCACTCTTCACTGGGTGCTGCCCTTCCTGAAGAAGCTCCTATCGCAGGAGACCGTCCAAGAGATCGAAGCCGTGCAGGTGGATCCCGAAGCCGACCGCGACGGGCCGGGAACCATTGTGTTGATCAATCTCGAGACACTGGAGCCCAAGTTCCGCATCCCGGCCGGCGAGCGCTTGCGAGTCAACCGCGAGAAGCTGAGGAACGTGCTGCTGGAAGAGGTGAGCGACCGAGTGCACTGGGGCAAGCGCCTGACGGCAATCGACGAGGACGAGGACGAGGACGAGGACGGCGTCGTGGCTTTGTTCGAGGATGGCACCGCGGTAGAGGGCGCTGTTCTTGTTGGCGCGGAGGGGAGCAACTCGCGAACGCGGAAGTTCCTGGCCCCCGAGACGCATCGCAACGTGCAATTGCCAGTGCGATGCGTTGGGTGCGCCGTGGACTTCACGGCCGAGGCGGTCAAGCCGCTGAGACAGATCGACCCTCTGCTGTTCCAAGGGTGTCACCCAGCGAGCGGTAATTTCCTCTGGGTCAGCATGCTCGAGACACCGGGCATCAACGGCACCAAGGGAAGCGACAACGAGCGACATCGCGTGCAGATCAACATCTCGTGGCCGGTGGAAACGCCCAACGACGAGGTCGAGCCGACCGATGCGGGGAGATTGGCAGACATGAAGCGGCGCGCGGAAGAGTTCAACCCCGTGCTACGCGATGCGGTCCATGCCATCCCCGAAGGGTCAGAGATGCGAGAAATCGTGCTACAAGACTGGCCCTGTCTGGAGTGGGACAACCGCGGGGGCAGAGTGACTCTCGCGGGCGATGCAGCTCACGCCATGACCGTGTATCGAGGTGAAGCGGCCAATCATGGGATTCTCGATGCATATTGGCTTTGCGCGAGGTTGGGTGGAATATACAACCGAGGGATCGACATGAAGGCCGGACTCGACGAGTACGAGGCCGAGTTGCGAGAGAGGACGAGCGCGGCGGTGCTGTTGAATCGTCAGGCGTGTCTAGAAGCGCACGACTGGGCTGCACTGGATGGGAATTCGGCCGTGTTGAAGAGATCGTAGACTAGATGTGGACTAAAAGAAACGGCCAAGTATTATGGTCTTTGGGGAATGGGAATATCATTTCATTTTCCCCGCAAACCACATGGCCATGTTCGCTCAACCCTGACGCCTTGCTGCACGAACGGGTGAACCGACTCGGTTGGGAAGAGAGAATGGTCTGTTTTCGTCCCGACTTCCCCTCAATCAGGGATTCCCCTCAAAGTAGACAGACCATCCATCTACACTTTAGACGTGACAAGTAACTTTTCACAGCGAGGTTGGGTGGAAACCAAAACAAAAAAAAAACCCGAGGAGGTTGGGTAACGCGGGCAACCAGAACCAGAAACCCAACCACAACCACAATGGGCCTACGAAGTGATGGCTTGAGTCAAATTAATTCTCGGCGTCGTTGCTGCGTTATTCTCCGATGCATCCGCCATAGTGGAGAGAATTGACGTCTGGAGTATGGCGCCGTTTCTCCCATCACTGATGATCACTGCTGACTCGGTCCGTCTCCGTTCTCCCGTCTAGCCAGTCTATTCGCAGTCTAGTTAGCCCGTCAGTTGCATGGGTTTTTTATTTTTTATTTTTTATTTTTTTTTTAAAGACAGAGCACACAGTCAGCCTGCCAAGTGCCAAGTGAACCGACAACGGGGACCTGAGACAAGGAGGAACACGCACGGGCTTGCCTTGTTAGATGCATTTTGACAAGAACCAGGGGGGGGGGGATTTAAAATAAGGGTGATCACCACAAGTGACAAAGTCTCTGAATCTAAAATGCCTTGAGCTTCCTGCTAGTCCTGTAGGGCTGTTCATCCGGGGGGCCTCGACTGACTTTCTGGAAACCCCAACCTCACAATTTGCCCTGGTGCATCCGGGGGCGTTCGACGGCCTCAGCCCAAGTCACGCCAGGACTTTGTGCTGAAAACTGGTCAGCGTCCCGCCGGCCTATCACGGCCGGCTTCGGGCAGACCATTACGGGGCCAGGCTTCCCGCTGACATTTGCCAAGGGTCCCGTTAAGCGGTTTGCGGTTAGGACAGAAACACCCCCCGAAGTCCCTTGGTCGGGATGAGATCATGAGCCACCGAGTAAGACGGCTTTTGGCTGCTTTGGGCATCTCCCTGGGGTTCAATACGAACCAGGGATGGCCGCTAACGGAACACGAGCCCGTAATTTCTCAAGCCATTAAAAGAAGGCTGAGTCCCTCTGAGCCTCCTAATAGACGGGCTCTCTCAGCGTCTCGTCCGTCATCTTTTCATGAACGGCCCTTTTTGTTTTCGTATTGTCCTGTCCACTGATCGCCAGAACATGAGGGATCAGCACTAGTTTTTTTTCTCTGGGCCCTTTCTTGCCGTATTCTGCTTAATTTAGCCATTCGTTTCTTTGCGTTTTTACTGCTCACTCCGTCCCGCTTCTTCCGCCTGTTGAGCGCCTTTAATCACCCACGCCCTCTCCTCCGTTGTCTCAACTCTCATCTATCAATCTGATTTGCTCCGGAAGAAACGGGATTTGCGAACCGTCGAATTGTTATAAACCATGCATTCAGTCACGCATCTATTAACGGGCCTGGCACTTGCTTCCGGTGCCTTCGGCAGAGTCAAGTACTTGGTGTGTAGATACCTCCCAAAGACTCCTTCCTGTGCAACAAACTAACCAGTCTCCCAGGGCGTCGCCATTCCTGGCATTGACCTCGGCTGTGATATCGATGTACGGCCTCTGACATACTCCAGCCCGCAGTCTCACTCGCTGACCCAAACAACAGGGCAGCTGTCCACTGGATACCGTCGAGCTCCCCCTGACTGAATTCGGGGGCGGCGATGGCGCAGGCCAAATGAAGCACTTTGTCGAAGACGACGGCTTCAATGTGTTCCGACTTCGTGAGTCCCCTATTTGGCCCCTGCAAGTATCCTTGTTCTGACTCGAGACAAAGCCACCTCTTGGCAGTACATCGTCAACCACAAACTCGGCGCTGATCTAGACGAGACGAACTTTGGCAACTACGACAAACTCATGCAAGCGTGTCTCGACACGGGCGCCTACTGCATGATTGATGTCCACAACTTTGCACGATGGGACGACGGCATCATAGGCCAGGGAGATGTTTCAGATGACGACTTCGTCCAGCTCTGGGTCCAGCTCGCCAAGAAGTACGGCAAGAACAACAAGGTCATCTTCGGCCTCATGAACGAGCCCCACGATCTGGACATCAAGCTCTGGGCCCAGACCTGCCAGAAGGTCGTGACGGCCGTGCGAAAAGCCGGCGCCAAGTCCAACATGATTCTCCTCCCCGGGACCAACTTCGCGAGCGCCGAAACGTTTGTGTCGACCGGGAGTGCCGAGGCCCTCGGTGCCATTTCGAACCCCGACGGAAGCAAGGACAACTTGTACATGGATCTTCACAAGTACCTCGACGAGAACAACTCGGGGACCTTTTCCGAATGCACCACCGACAACGTCGAAGCCTTCAAAACTATCGCCACCTGGCTGAGGAAGAACAAGCGCCAAGCCATGATTTCAGAATCAGGGGCGTCCATGGAAGACTCGGTAGGTCATTCGCTGCCGGTACGTTATGTGAATGAGGCTAACCACTCGTAGTGCATGGAGAAATTCTGCACCCAAAATGAGTACATCGCCCAGAACTCTGACGTTTTCGTGGGCTTTGTCGGCTGGGGAGCGGGCAGCTTTAAGTCCGACTACATCTTGACTCTTACGCCCGAGTGGTCCGACGGCTCTTATGTCGACAACAAGTTGATGAAGGAGTGCATCATCAAGCCATTTATCAAGGATGCGCCGCCCGAGACGACAACTTCATCCTCGAGCAAGGCTTCCCGCACCAAAGCACCTCACTCCAAAACATCCGAGTCGGAGTCCTCCACCACCGAGGTCGTAACGACATCGACCAAGCGAGTGTTTAAGGAGGAGACGGAGACCACGGTGTCTCACACCAGCGCCACCGAGCCCCCAACCAGCAACGCTTCGTCTTCAGAAGAAGACGAAGACAAGGATTCAGGGAGTGCACAAGGCAGAGAGTCGTTGGCCGGAGGTCTGATCTTGGCCGGCCTTGCGTTGTTTCACACTGGCATGCGTTTTCTTTGATTGAGACATTGCATGGAGTAGACTTGAAGAATTCACGTAAATAACTTAACAACTATAGATTATTAATGGCTTGATTACAGTGGCCTAATACAAATAATAGATTCAAATATGACCTGACGATACGCAAGACTTCTACATGGGTTGCCAGCAATTCGTATGTTCAACATAGATAGATATTACCTATTGTGAATGATGCTGTGAACTAAGCTTAACGTTTCTTTATCAGACTAGCCAATTTCTGTTTGAATAACAAATCGGGTAGCGCATGCTTGATATCACAAAGTATCATCTCGTCTTAACGATTAGGTCTTCCCTCAAGTTTTCGCGCTGATTATAGGGTCCCTCTTCATAAAACCACTTGATCTCGTCTGCAAAAACCCAGCCCCTCGTCACATCCTTCAAATTGATATATGCCAGCAGCAGTTGTAGGAAACGTGTATCCTGATAGCAGCTAATTAGCTTTTGCTACTCCCTTAAGCTTAGGATTTATGCATACTGATCATCTTAACCCACAGATGAACCTATTTAAGCTGCGACTCGACCGGGAGGAGTATTCGCTTCACTCTCTTTGGATGATTTCATTGTCGTACAGCTACATGACTACACTAGGTTGTGGACATCATGTTCAGAAGGAGGCGTGATGGCATGTATTGGATGATTAATACATAAATCTCAAATGTTCAAAAAACACCATTTTCAGGTAAGTTTAAATATTATAGGAAATAATGGCTATTTTCTCTAGAGAACGATTCTTAACGCGTGGAGTGCCCCTTGAATGGACTCCTCAAAGTTTGCTCGAGACTCTCTTCTCCTTTTCTCCAGCCTCGCTGGCGAAAGTCGGCGGGTTGTAGTCAATCGGCTGTTGCAGCCGTTTGATCATTCTGTTGGCCGCCTTTCTCGGATTCATTCCATCAGCTGTCAACGAGTTATTAGCCGAGTTCTCCTGAATTCACTATCTCTCATCACTCACCATAGCCGATGAACGGATTAGCACTTCGGTACCCCATCATGTCCACGATCTTCTTGGGAATCTCGCCCGACAACGCCCGTCGCGGATCGACTGCCACCATCAAGTTCTCCAGCGGCCGGATATATGGCTGGCAATACTGGATCGTCGCCGCATGTCGAGGCATCAAGCTACGGTTTGCACCCCCAGAGTGCCATGTAGTTCCTAGAAAGTATATGATACTGCCGCGTGGGCAAACCGCCGGGATGGCCTCGTTATCTTCTCCGAGCCGATTGCTCCCCCACTTGTGACTCCCTGGGATGATTCTCGTTGCGCCGTTGAGTTCCGTGTAGTCGTCCAGCACAATCATCGTCGCAGCCGTGACTGGTGGCCTCGGTCGCGGCAGGCGCGTGACACCGTCGTCATGATGCAGCACCTGGTTCTTCTCGCCTGGGTTGATCACAATGGTCTCCATGATATAGATGAGATAGTCATCATCTAGGAAGAAGTCGTTCAGTGCGAGCACCTGAGGCAGGAGGCAGAACTTGTCGAAGACTCGAGTTTTACCAAGCAGTGCGAAGATCCGGTTCGTCTTGAAGCCATCGAAAGAGTCGCGCCCTGCTTTGGGCGCGGCGCCGTGGAGTCTATCGATCTCGGCGATTGCCTCGACGGCTTCCGCATCGGTGAAGGCATTCGGAATCACCACGTAGCCATGTTCCAGGACGTGTTCGACGAACGATCGGAGTGCCGGGTCGGACGGCAAGGGCTTGCTTTTCCGCTGGTAGAATTCCCCAATGACGGGATCTGCTGCTTGGGCATCTTTGCTTCCTGGGGCTGATTTCATTGCGACTTTTTGATCAATCGTGCGACCCGTTTCACTAGCTATTCCCAAGAATTAGCATCTGGAACTGGACCTTGAGAAAGCTACGCTTATAAGTACTGGATTGTTCTTGCTAGAGCCGTCAGCTACCGCAAAACGTCGAAAGAGGAGAGATGGGCTAGCGCTGATGATGAAGGGAGGTTATAATTCATGTCTTACTTCCCGACCGGTTATTTGAATACCAGCCAAGGTGTGACTAAACAACATATGGCATTTAAGAGCCGGTAATTCCATGCTCTGACAATCACATATGCAATTCTGGATGAAACACTGCAAATCATTTAAATAGACACATTCTGTGTTACGTTACTTCAAAATAAATGGCCAGCCCATGCGCTGCGAATAGACGTCGAGAAATTGTTCAAGAAGTTGGGCTCATGCTACAAACGTGCATTAACAAAACCATCAGATTAGCATGACATTTGCAAGTTGCACGCACTTTCACGGCGAACACATCCATACGAGACTACCATGTCACGTTTCGCGTTATTTTCCTCTGCCTCATTCGCCCTCCTCGTTCCAGAAAACGACGACGACTCGTCTCCTCGAAAACTGCAAGCTTCGCAACATCACCGTCACGCACGCTGTCAGCGCTGCCGTTGTCATGGCTCTTCGGGATCTGCAGCCCTCCTCATAAACCAACGTCATGTTTGTCGGCCTCCCTGGGATGCGTCTGCAGTAGGTAACTATCAATGATCGCATCACGGGCTATGGGTATTCCCATCGCGACTACGCCGTGTAGAGATACGACAGAGGACCACGCAGAAGAGTTGCTTTCCATCGCCAATCAGGTCCGTGATTATTACGCAAACCTCCACCCAGGCTCGACAGGATTAGACCAGGATGCTCTTGCCTTTGCCCCTATGACATTGGACTTGTTCACCCCGATGCCAACATCCACTCCTCCGCCACAGTCGCAGGCGGCCGCTGTGGCAATCTCATCACTGGGAAACATGTCAACCATCATCAAGGCTGAGCGATATCCCTTCAAGGTCACGGATGCATGGGTTGCTGGGGTGACCTTGGGAACGGGTGTCAGCATGTTCTTGCGCGGGTGGGCGAGTAAGACGTGCTTTTCAGTGATTTTCAATTCCAAACTTCTCGAGAGGGAACATGTAGAGATTTTTCAGCGGAGCGTCTTGAAATGTTTGGAAGGCGGTATGGGATTGCAGTGAATCACGTTGAACTGATGTGTCGCGACTTGAAAATCTCTTCACCGGGAGTTTAAGACGCAGCATGGACGCCAGCTCCTCGCACTTCAGTGGCATTGCAAGCGGAAAGGGTGACAGGGTACTGTTCTCAGCCATGAAAAGCTCTGCTATCGGTACTCGACACCATTCCATCGGGTGTCTGCTTGACGTTCCGCCGCCGTGTGCAAGACGCATCACTGGATGAGCGGGACGTGGTGGCTGCCAAACACTAGCTCGAAAACTCTTCTTCACATCCGGGTCAAGCCCAAAAAGTAATGAAAAGGAAATAAAAACACGCCTGTCAGACGTCCATCGACACCCACCCCGAGCGCGCGCCCTAAGGCAGACCGCAAACGGGGTCGAGATCATCAAGAGGAAAACAACTCTCTATACAGCAGCCGCAGAGCGACGCCGCCATCCTTGCGGACAGTGCGAGAGGACCAAGGGTATTCACTCTAGGGTGTCGAGGATATGCACTCATCAACCAGGGTGGGATCTGTGGCTCTTTTAGGGAACCAAGAGGAGGTCGAATACTATAGAAATGATTCTCCTGCGGAAGGGCGTTAGCGATCTGGATGGAAGTGGAAGAGCAAGCAGAGAGAATCGCAGAGCAGACACAGAGCGCAAGATGATGCGCTGCTGTGAGGCTGTGGACTGCTCCCCAGTAGGGGTAGGCTTACTGAAGTATTGTCGACGTGAAGAAGAAGAAAGAAAAAATTAAAGGAACGAGGGAAGCAGAACTTTTATACGGTTCGGAGTGGGGCTGGCTGGTGGGGCTTTGGCCTGAGGCTCAACTGTCTTTGCAAGCGGTGGTGGGGACAGGTGCGCTGCAGAATCTGCGAATGATCCACACCCAACCTCGTCGAAGGACAATTACGTATCAACAAACGGACAAAATGAGCCGTAATTTGCTTTTTAAGAGGTTGGCAATCTTCAGTTTCCCTATCAACCTCGCAAATTAATTCCAATCAACCACAAGAAGACTCTACTTTCATCTTGATCCACTCTTTGTGCCATAGGGTAGGATGACTGACTTTTTGCCTCAAACACTGCTCTGGTGGAAATAATCAAGGTACGAGCAGCGAGATATTTATCATACAGGTTGTACACATAGTGAGAAGGTATAGACCGCCGAGTTGAGATTATATATCAATTTAGTCCTACTTGGAAATCTAGACCGTGGCACTGTACCAAATCTTGGTTTTCAAGATCGGGTTGAAGAGGCGAGGCTCGAACTTATGTGATTCGGTGCACAAAATGCCGTTATCACCTCTGGACAAATGCGGTGCTAGTGTGTTGTTGAGTGCGGGTTCACTGTCGCAATTGAGCTGTTGTATGATGGACAAGGATCGATTTGAAGCACATAGATTGATCCGAGACAGCTTGACGAACCCAGCAGATACTGCTACCTGCTTACCTCTTATGTCATCGTTTTGGCTAGTGTACGCACTTGTAATCACCATCTGTGCAGCCATCATCTCACTCTTTAGAGGCTCCCAGTCACAATGATTGCCTACATAATGTGCTAGCGAATTTGTGTTAATTCGAGCTGTGATCTGAATGGTAACGCGTACCTTGAATGGTATTGCTTAACCGCGAAAGAAGACGGACTTTGAACGAACTGGATTATATGCGTTGTACGCCTAGGCCTGTTGGAGGAATCGAGAATAAGGGCTAGATTACTTCGTACTGTCACGGTGGACTGGGAATGCTGATATAGGTAGTTGAGTGTAGGCTGCGCTCTGTGTTCAGCGCTGTAACGCTCGAGAAACTAGCGTCGGATCTCGCGCCGAGGACCGAGGACGGATGCACAACTTGAAAAACGGTGCAGAGTCTAATTCTCTGCCTAGAGTTACGTTTTCTTGGTTTGTTCGGCTACTTTTCATCGATCAGATAAACCGATGGTGAACATCTGAGTGGCGATCGGATGGCTCTATTGAGACGATGAGACGCTGTACCGCCAGTGTGCGGGGCAAGTCCCCAGCGCGACTGGATTGTTCTGTCGCAATTAGTACCAAGGATGAGCAAACGCCATGTCCAGACAGCTTCCTACTCGGGCGAAACCACCGACAGGGCGCATTCATTCGTGCATCCAATGATAGAGGAGAGATGCTGTTATAGAGAGAGAGCTTGGTTGATTTCTCCGGGCTTCTTAAAGTCTGGCGGTCATGATCTAGAACTTCGTGATTAGGTTAATTGCGTGAAACTTGGTTGCTCATTCTTAGATCGCGCATCACCGGCTCCATAACGTGGAACTGAACATCCAAATATTCACCCACAGGTACACACAGATGATCAAGACCGAGTCGATGCAAAAGGTCCCAACGCGACCGGAACAACTGCCTTGATCAACCCTGCCAAGTTCACAACCCTGCTCTTCCCCCCACCAACAGCATGGATTCCATCATCCATCGTTCCCTACATCGGCTCTAAGTGCGTTAACCTTACGAGCTTGTTTGCACCACCGTCATCCCTTTTCGTGCTTTCACGCAATTGCCAATGTGACATTCAAGAAAGCAACCCTGCAATGCATGGGTGGTGGATCGGACGCTGCCAGTTAATCTGGAAGGTGAGTGAGAACTAAGACGCTGGGCAGTACTTTTGGGCGCTGATGCCTTCACGCCAGAATTATCGCCATATTCTCAGTCTTGACACGGAAATGCCGAGCTCATGTGTACCGACATTGTGGTTATCACGTGTTAGAGGCAATAGTATATTAGCTGTAGCTGCTCGCATCTAGATAAAATGATGCATCGATTAATCCTCACAGGATCCCTTTCGCCGCAATGAGATTCACCCTTTCGACTTCGCTCTTGGTCCCGCTGGCCCTCAGCGTCGCAGCAGCGCCAAGCCTGAAGGTCAAGTCCTACGATGGATACAAGGTATTCCGTGTGAAGACACATGGAGACGAGTCCTCTATTGAAGAGAGGCTCTCCTCGCTGTCATACGAGGAATGGGCACACGAATCCCAGTTCATTGACATCGTTGTTGCGCCCAACCAGCTCGATGCGTTCGACGCGCTCGGGCTCGACTCTCATGTCATGCACGAGGATCTCGGAGACTCAATCGCCGCAGAGTCGTCTGCCACGCGAAAGTGGAAACGCCAGGCTGACGATCTCGCGTGGTACGATTCGTACCACAAGTACGAGGACCATCTTCAGTATTTCGAAGATCTGCACGAGCTGTTCCCGAACAACTCGGAGATCATCTCTTCCGGAAAGTCCTACGAGAACAGGACTATTACTGGACTTCATCTTTGGGGAGGAGATGGGCCTGGAAAGCCGGCTGTGCTGTACCATGGAACGGTGCACGCTAGAGAATGGATTAGCACGTTGGTACGTTGAGACGAGGTGACGATCGGCGAACGATTCGCAGACTGACATTTCCCAGACGGTTGAATACATCGCCCTGCAGCTGATCCAAGGTTACAAGGACGAGGATAAGCTTGTTCAATCGTTCTTGGATTCGTATGATTTCTACATCATTCCGATCGTCAATCCCGACGGTAAGTAAAAAATACAACCACGGTTAGTTTCTTCACTTGCACGAATCTCTGACCATTGCGAAGGCTTCCTCTACTCCCAAACAAGCGATCGGCTCTGGCGCAAAAACCGCCAGCCTCCCCCTTCAGGGTCCTGCATCGGACGAGACATCAACCGCAACTGGGAGTTTGGCTGGAACGCCAACCCCCTGGGCGCGTCGACCAACCCGTGTTCGCAGACGTACAAAGGCGAGAAGGCCTCGGACAGCCCCGAGAACCAGGGCCTGGACAAGCTGGTCCGCAAGCTGCGCGACGGCGCCGGCATCAAGCTCTACATCGACTGGCACAGCTACGGGCAGTACATCCTGTCGCCGTACGGATACAACGAGACGCTCTACGCGCCGGAGCTGGGCAAATGGACCAAGGCGGCGTCGCTCATCAGCCAGACGATCCGCGACAGCTCCGACGCGCGCACCACCTTTACCTTTGGGCCCAGCGGCGCGACGCTGTACACGACGACGGGCGCGGCGCCGGACCATGTTTACAGCGTGGGCGGCGCTGACTTTTCCTACACGATTGAGCTGAGGGATACGGGCGACTTTGGCTTCGTTCTGCCGCCGGCGCAGATCAAGCCGACGGCCGAGGAGCAGTGGGAGGGCCAGAAGGTCCTATTGGGCTTGTTGGACGAGGTTTTCTTTGATGGACGGGGGCCGGCCTAAGTACGAGCATCCCACTCGGGAGCAAGCGAAACATGATGGAGAAGCGGTCGGTTGACGTGATGACAAACAAGGAAGAAACGAGGAACAAACCAGCCACCTCTTCAGAAGGGCGTTTTAGACGCGAAAATCTTCAATTGACTTTCTTATCGCTCGCTGTTTACCACGTGTTCATCCAGTGTGCAGCCTACACCTAGCGTAATTACGTGAAGCATCCGCAGATCTTCACAGCTTACCGCTCCAGATTTAGGCGTCTAGATCACCAACTAATATGCTGACCAAGTCGACGATGCCAATTGCCTTAGTAACTCCGCAAGCTCTGGTTCACCCGACTCGGAGTGATTGATTCTCCGATCACGGGAGGGAATGCCGTCGCATCGTAATTATCTGCACTCTGTGCTGTCCCAGATGTCTTTTAGAGTAATGCGCGAGGGAGGCTGTGTAAACGTTGCGGAAGCGACTTCGCCCAATCGGTATAGCATCTATCTCTGGACAAAACTTTACTGAGCCGACTAGTCTACTTGAGTCTTCTCCCTTCGGATAGCTTACCTGCCGCTGCATCGCGAGGGGAGGCTCGTGCGGAGGCCTCACGGGGCTGGATGTTTTGAGTGAAGTGTTTGAGAGTCGAGGCCTCGGCGCCTAGGAGGTGCTGTATCGGATTTCGGCCAGGCCTGCGAAGTACTACTCGATGCTTTCTGTACGGGAGTGCCTCCTACCGGAAAGTGCGGCGCCTAAGCTGGCTGATCACTATGTTTAGCCCGTCGAGCGCTGTTTCACACGGGCTCAACGCACCTATGCCGGGCTTCGAAGTGCCGCTGGAATTCGGAAGCCCGGCAAGCCTCGAAACGCCAACCGAATGGTATCGCCAGGGACCGTGTTAGTGGTTTTAGGGGGCGGCCGCCGTGGTCGCGGGGTAAACCAGGGTAGTGGGCTGTGTCAACAGCGTTTGAGACGGTCGCCAAAAGACATTTTGCAACACCCCTGTTTTGGATCCGAATGAGGCGGGTGAGCGGTTGGCACTTGGGAGCACGGCGGTGTGATGTGCTTGAGAGACATTGAGTATAAGTAGGGCGTCTTAATCGTGAAAGATGTTATAACTTGCTCAAACCAGCTCACACAATTCCTCTACCATCACAACTACAACCACAGCTACAACTGCAACTACAACCACCAAACATCAAATCACCAACCAACTCACAACATCTTCACACTCCCACTTACAGCAAAAATGCAGCGCACCGCCCTCCTCACCCTGTCCGCCCTCGGCTCTGTCTTCGCCCAGTACGGCGACAGCGGCTCCAAGACCACTGCCACAGCGGCAGCCTCATCCTCTACCTCCTCCGTCGACGGCGTCCATGTTGTCAAAGTCGGCGATGGGGGCCTCAAGTTTGACCCCGAGGAGCTCAAGGCCAACGTTGGCGATGTGGTCGAGTTCCATTTCTACCCTCAGGCGCACTCCGTCGCTCAGAGCAGCTTCGATGCCCCCTGCGAACCCCTCAACAGCACCTCCTTCTTCAGCGGCCCGGTCGCCGTGTCAAGTGGAGTTAGCGACAAAGTCTTCAGCGTGACCATCGAGGACGACAAGCCGATCTGGTACTACTGCGCTACGGCGAAGCATTGCCAGGGTGGAATGGTTGGTGTTATTAACGCGCCGTAAGTGCCGATCTTCCCTACTAGCTCTGGATGACACAACGACGCTAACATGTGTAATAGTTCGAGTGCTTCCAAGACCATCAAGAAGTACGCCGAAGCCGCTGCTAAGGCAGAAGAGAATGTCACCCCTAGCTCAACTGGCGGCGGCACCCTCGGCTCTGCTGCTACGGGCACCTCCAGCACCTCTGCGCCCAGCTCAACGGAGAGCTCTGACGCCAATGCTGGCCTCGAGGCAAGGGGAGAGATTCGATGGGGACTGATGAGCATGGGTCTTGCCATGGCGGGCTTTGTCGGAGCTATGATGGTCTAAAGCTAATTCTCAGTTGTCGACTGATGTGATAGAAGGCGGGATTGCAAGGGAAACTGTACACCGGAGTTTATTTATACCAAGCACTATAAAATGACCTGTTCTAGAAGTATTTCTCAAGTGCAATGCATGGCGATGTGAATATTCCGATATGTCTTCGACAAAAATGTAGTTAATTACTGCTATGTTCAGTCATAGCTACTCTAGTTAGCAGTCTGTTCTGACGGCGTCGTTTACGTAATAGGCAACTTCATAAACAACGGTACCATCACAGAAAGAAGAATCTTTGAGTAGGAACACGAAAATTAGTTTTGAAAACAGGTGAGAGTGCCCAAGTTTAGGTACAGCCTTTTGACCAATATGACCACTTGCTCCAGTCCACTACACCGAACTCTGAGGGGCTTCGCGGCACTCAAACAACTCGTGAGACCAATATGACAGTGGTGGTCAAGGAACACAGGAACTTCATGACGCTTCATGTTCAATGAACAGTCCGGAACACTTTAGAACGCAAGAGTTGAATAATAGACTAGGTGGACAATCGAACAATTCAGGACGTTGAACTGAACAATAGACTTGTTCAAAAACTCACTTGAACTACTGAGATTGTCCAGTTGAATATGTGAGAAACCAGTTCGTTGAACTACTCATAGAGAACTAGTATAAATACTAGTTGAAATTGCTCCCTTCCCAACCTTTTCTTCTCCCCACCACAACACTCACAACACTCACCACGCTTACCATACCCATCGCAACAACAACGACAAAAACAACCATCGCAACAACACTCACACACTCCCCAATTTACCAACACAATCTAAACCAACAGACTCAACTTTGGACAAACAGTGTCTTTATCTCTCAAGATGTGCCACGTTATTGAGACTCACCGCCGCTGCGAGGACTGTGGCCGCATCGAGCCGACTCGAGAGCGGGCCACGCAGCCCTGCCAACAGGTGCGGAACCGCCAGCGATGCAAGGGTCAGTCTTTCGCTGTTACCTATGTGACCTATCTCTGCCTTGATTGCTATCAGGATCGCTGTGTCAAGCGCCAGAACGACTACATCTACTAAGCACTGACAAAGTGCTTGCTCTCTCGGGATGCTAAGGCTAACTGACTATTTGAGCTAGAGAATGGGTGGGATATGCTAGATGGACTGAAGGAGTGATGGATTAACAGGAATGGAGGAACCACGGATTAGATAGGTAGATAGATTGTCAATATAAACAAATTTGGCAAACTCTTAAGGACTACTCGATTATGCGTTCGCTGTACTTGTCTCCTATTTTGGGATTTCGAAACCAGAGCCCATGAATTACTATTCCAGAAGGACTCAGATATTGTACTGCTTTCGTCTGGAAGAAGGGCTACAGTGAGCTTAGTTTTACTATAGAGTACTATGACATTCCACCTAACTTATCAGCGATGTATCAGAGTTGCTGTAGTTGTTGCCTTAGAGATTCTGGCTATGAACTCAAGCTGTGTAGTCATCTATTGTTACGGGAGCAGTTAATTCATTCCACGGATGGAAGCAAACAACATCCTCACTCAAGGTATCGCGTATCAATTTAGGTTGGGGCGATCTGATCACCGAATAGAAGGTAGATGATGATCGTCTTCAAGAAGAGCTGACAGAACTAGGCAGAGATGAATAGACAAACTCGGGTCAATCAAGCGAGTAACATCAAATTTGAATAGCTTCCCAAAAGCCGTCCGTAAACTAGTATCAGTTAGAATAGGGCGGGCGCATTTACGTCGGCTCTCTATTGGATGCCAGGCTATTATGCGAGTAATAGCTGGGGAAATCCTTGGTTCTAGTTCTTCTTAGAGATGGATGACATATTAAGACCCATGAAGATGTAGGAGATTTCTCCAAACCATCCAGCTTCTAAACTTAACTGTAACCCGTGAACTGTGTAGATTAAAATTTCCTTAATAATCACAGACGCTTTGCGTTCTTCTAGCAATTTGTGGATTCTTTGGATCGATAGCCTGGGGACTGGGTGTTGAACCCCCCTGAATCCAATGCAATTTGAGTCTTTTTAGGGCGCACGCAGACTGTGAACTCTTTTTCTAGATTTGTCCTACTTCTCATCGCGGCTCAGTCTCGCCTATGTAGCATAACAGGTCGCTCCGATTGGATGCGCCGAGCATGGCTCACGCTTCACATGGAGCAGACTAGCAATCCGGGGCAGAGCCGATATAGCTTGCTGTCTCAGGAGGTATAAGTTTGGGCTGCCCAGTATCCATATCTTGTGGTAATGCCTTCATGTATGTCGCCCATCCTCCACCGTGACTGCTGAAATTTCATAGCGTTCAAATTCTACCTTTGGTATGATTTTTCTTAAAGCTGTCGGCATTCTTGCAGTGCTGGTCTGGGAGTCCACGCCGGTCCTTGCAATCCAAGCCAATTGACAGACACCATGTCAACCAGCTCCACGACCGCTGCGCAGTCCACTTCGACTAATCTTGAACCATTATCGACCGATCCCTCGACAACAGCGATCGAAATGACATCCGACAGTATATCGAGTAGCACCATTTTTTTCAGTAACACGACTTTAACGACTACTACGACAACTGCAACTTCGACTACAAGCTCAAGCGTAGCCTATTCAACCTGCATCGCCCACAATCCCTTCCCCGCCGGAATAGTCTGCGGTGAATATCGTATACCGAAAACGAGGGGTCTTGTCCTCTCCGGGCCGCCTACAAGCTTAATGATCTGTTTGAGAAGTTGCGTCTAGGCGAGCGGATGTGTATCCTTCAACTACAGCGTCGGGGGTTCATTGAAGCGCGAGCCACTCTTCGTTGCAGCTCCGGCCAGTTTCTCCCTGTACTCTGCGTCTAGTTTTGATAGCGGAGAGCCGAGGACAACCTTCTATAGGATGGACTGCTTCCAATGTGTTGTGTGAACTTTACTTCGGCTTCAATATAGAGTGTTCGATGCTGAATTGGTTCATTGATATGCAGGCGTTGATCCTGAAAACTGCGCGAGGAATCAACACTGGAAAACCTTTGCTGTTCTCACAAGATAGTGTCTGCGTCATAGTCTGCACCACTGGTCAAGATAGACGAGCCCGCAAATCATTTAGTGAGGTGTTGAGAACGGCTGGCTTTCCAAGTCACAGGATGTTCAAATGATTCCCTACAGAGCCTGGCCAACTTAACGAGCTGTTGAATGGACACAGGCTCATCTCCATAAGGTAAAATAGAAACCTAGAAGAAGTAATTCCAGGCCTCATTCTTGTCTGAAGTCGAGATCTCAACACTTGGGTCTGTCATGGGGTTGATCTGGGACACTGTAGGGGGTAGATATGACAAGTGTAATTACAAAAATGAAGCCGACACCGAAGGTCAAAAAGTAAAACATACAACAGCGAGGATTCCCCGGTCGTCACCGACCCGAGTACTAATTCGCCGCTTCTCAGCTTGACTAAGGGAGAGCGGACGGGATCCCGTATTTTCTAAGAGCTATGGTCGTATGTATTAGCTGCTCTAGGAAAGCAAATTATCAATCCTCGAGTTTAAAAAAAGCCAGAGATATATGACTAGTGTTCTTTAAAACAATGTGGTATTAAAAAAGAGTCTTAGTTGGACATGCTGATGAGAGAGAGAGAGACAGTGCTTTGATAAGTGCTTTCGTCTTCATCTTCACCGTTAGACGTAAAGATAGTTAGCGTGTTCTGTCTGCCAAACTAAGAACGCTTCCTTACGTTCAGGCACAGTAAAAGAACTCGGAAGCCCGGTTTGCTAGAAGGATTTCTAATGACAAAAAAAATTCGGAGCAGGATCTGATCGCAATGTTTTTGGAGACAAACATACGCCACGCACAGCTACACGGTTTTGGGTAGCGCCCATATTTCATAAGAAGAACACGCCATACAAACATAATTACCTGAACATCCCCGAAAGTAACGCTCTATGCTGTAGTTCTAGCTACTTCTCAACATCGCCCTTTGTAGAATCATCTGTTGTTGCAACGACAGTAGAACCATACATCTTATCCCAGTCAGTCTTACTATAGTCATAGTCAAACGTGTCCAAATCCAGTAACTCTTCAAGCTGGGGGATTGTATAACTGGTCCCCTCAGAATCCGTCATCATATCGACGGATGCTGGCGCTGCACGTGATGGACCTGATGACGAGTTGCTAGAGGTCAACCTCGGCGATGGCGGGAACTCGTCTACGACGCATGATAGGCTCTCTTCCTGAAAGGCTTTCTTGAACTCCGGCTCCATATCTCGAATCATGTCGACTATGAGGCTCGGTATGGTATCAAGGTGATCTTCGGAAACAATCAACTCAAGTCTTTTCCGAATCCTGCCCGGCATCTCTCGTGATAAGAATTCAGTGTAGTCGCTAACGATCTTGCATTGCTCAGCGTGACGAAATGTTGCTGTGAAGTCGTCTTGATCTAGCTCGCCCGTCATCAGTTTGTCGATTAAGTTAAGTTCGAGAGATCACATACAGGGACTTGGGATGCTTTCCTCATCAGGAAATACGATTCGATACATGGCTGACCATTTGTCCTCCTCTGTCAGTGTACTCACGAGCTTCTTTCTCGATCTCAACATCATTTCTCGGTACTCGTCGATTCCGTCTTGATCTATGCATGAGCGGACTTCACAAGGTGATGACTGCCTGACATGGTGTGCAAGGGCGGACGCGGTTCCCAGGTCCTCAAGGCAGCGCTTGCACTGGTGCCTTGGTAGCCTGTGCCGTTGGTATAGATGTTCTCTGCGAGCGGTCAGTATCTGCTGTGCTGCTACTAATGAGTGCTTGAAATAGCGATTTACCAGTTGAACTCACTTGATTCGCCGCACACTCTCCCACCCAGGATGTGCGCACCGTTTCCATTTATAGTGGCTATACTTTCTCGGATTGTGCTTGAAAAAAGGGCATGCAAGTCGCCTCCCCCTGGAGGAATCGGTTGAGCACCCGTGATCGCCTTCGTTGTCTCTGTTGTTCCCATCTCCAGATCTTTTTGAATCATCGTCGTCGTCTCCAGCATCTTCGTCACCATTTCGAGGCCTCTTTCGGTTAGGCTTCTCTTTCGTCTCATGATGGACCGAGTCGGACCCCCCTTCATCAGGTTGAGATCCTCCAGAAACCGCATTGCCTCCATGTCTCAGGCACCCAACCACGAGCCCTTCACGGAGCCAACGCCCGAACCATGTCATGATCTTCTTGACAACCACATACCTTTTCATACCTGTAGTGGAACCTTTGGGCATTGTGTCTTGGCTTCTGTAATCCGAATGGTTGGCGAGGGTTTCGGGCGAAGGGACTTCGCGACTACCTTCCACCAAGTGACGGGGAGTGCACAAAGAATCACGAGATGGGCTGTTGTAGAGCGTACTTTGTCTTCCGTAAATGTAGTCCAGAAAATCATCTGCATAAGCCCAAGGGTAGTCATCCGTAGTTTCTTGTTGTCGCCGAGTTTCTGGTTCGGCTAAGGATTCCAGACCGATCGAACGTATGCTGTTGGCATCAGATTGAAAGCTAGAATAGCCGCTATCAGAGCATACAGATACGTCCTTTTGGCTGCACAAGAGCCATCTCCGCTGGTTGTCGTTTGGAGCCCTGCCGATAATATTGACCTCTGGGCTCGCTGCCCATTGGATAAGTTCATCATCACCGGGGCCTCCAAACCAACTCTCTGGTCTTTCCGGGGCCAACGACGCTGCTTGTTCGAGATGGTGGGCAACATGGGCCATTCTTTGGCTCCAGGCTGAATGTCCATGGAAATCATCATTGCAGCCTATTATCGGACATCTCAGGTACGTCGGGAGTGAACAACGCTCTCGATAAGCAGTCTCTTGAAAATTGGCAATAACCTCAGGGTCCGGATTTTGTTCCTTTGATCGACGCACGTAGTTGAGCCTTGTCGAGATGTGATCAAAGGGGATATGTTGGTCGTACACGTGTTGTCTGAAGCCGTAGATAGTGTTAAACACTGTCCCGCCTGGAGAGATTTTGCCAGAGGGAGAGGCTCCCGCAGCTGTGAGCCTTTCGCGTTGGGAGTTGGCAGTATTCGATTTCTCGCCACAGTCGCCGTGGGTACATAGCCAATACCCAGTCATTGGAAGATGAGAGTGCGCATGTCGTTCCCAATCGTCTTTCCTCGCGAAGGCCGCTTCACAGCCCGCGAAGCTAAAGACGCAAACAAAAGGACATAAATTGACATCCCGCGAAGGAAGGGGCTCCGAATCCGTTAGGCTCCATCTAGAGCTTGATACCGCCTTGGCTTCTAGGCCGGGGTTGGGGGTACTAAACCGGGTATCAAAGTTGCGACGTATGGCGACCCAGTCCTTCAAGGATCGCGCGATGTTTTGGTTGGCTGTTTGCGGTGGTTGCAAGACTAGGAGACGGGCCTGAACGGGATCCACGAAAGAGTTCTGGGAAAGATACCGATCAAGGGAATATCGAGAGGACGTGTGTTTCGAAGATGCCGGCTCGAATCGAACAGGAGCCCGGCCATTAACTGGAAGCGATACAGATTGCCTGGTAGGATCCAAACTTCGTAATTCGACGTTGCCATTAGCCGTAGCATCCCCAAGGGGATTTGGCTTGGTTTCGTCCATCGACGGTGAGTTTTCGGGCATTGCACTGTGGTTCAAGGAAGAGGTTGACCAGATGAAGCAATCACGCGGAAAATTTGTGTTGATAGAAGGTGCTTTTAACGTTCTAAAAGTAAATTTCTGGTTCCTGCGATACAGCAGAATCGTCACAACGCGTTATTGCGACGTGCGAAAATTCTTGTCAGGCTGGGCGCAGTTGTGCTCATCCAATCCGGATGAGGCTACGACGCCAGGATGCAGGGATCGTCTGGTTACACAAAACCCAACCACCCAGATGCTCTCTGCATAATTCCAATGTGGGGTCAGTATAATACGATGCGAGAAGCTGTTAGAGTGGATTTTCTCTTGGGATACGTCTGACTTAGGTGCAAATGATGGGCAGGTCGCAGTCGTAACTTGATCATAGCTAGGAAGACCACAACTGTTTAAGCTTGTGCATATCCGGGATCTAACACAGGCGAGAAGCCAGTTAGTTATATGAATCTCGCGTATCTGAGTTCCGAGTCAACGATGGGCTTACCCACGGCATCCTGCTCCCAGGTGACCCTGATCCAATTACACGTTTTCCGAGGTGGAATCAGGCATGAAGACGAGGTGTTGCTCCGTCAGTGGCTTGGTTATGCTCCTGTCAAGGGATGACATGCTACAGTCTAGGTCTATTGTAGTTGCGTTGACCGACTTGTTCCAGTCTCTGATGCTAACGTCACGGTCCGACGCGAGACCAAGACCAGTCTGGTTCAGAAGTCGAAGGCGTAGGTAATCCTGACTCGAAAGAAGTCGATTGACCACATGCCATTTCAACAGCGGTCAAATGTTTTTTTATCTATCTCATCTTTCGCGTGTGGAACCACCTTCAGTCTCCCCTCACCGTCTGTCTGAACCCTGAACAGCGACTCATACCGCACGTTGCCAGAGTGCGTGACCCTAGCTTCATTGGTATCCTCGCGAACGACCTCCTACGTACCCTATGACTAGCTCAGAAATGTGACACTAGTCTACCATCTCCGACAACGAAGGAATCATCCCTCATCCCATTGGACGGTCCTCTGAAGTTCGTCGTCACAAAGAGGGTCGTTGTCGGGTAGGCATAGGGTCTGGAAGAGTAGGCTCCCGCTGGCCGTCCCACTTGTTTTCTCCTATTACACAACACCTTGACTATTTGAGCACATAGTACTCCAAGTTAAACGACAGGGACAATAATTGCCTTGCAGTTTTGAAAGTTCTTCATCTTCTTCATCGTCTTCATCAGCACCCTCAGGAACTTCTACTGAAGCAGCATCTAGAGTAATCTCAATCACATCAGGGCGCCCGTCTGTACTGCTCGTCTTCTCATGGAATGGCCTGGCTTCAAAATATTGCTCTGGCGCATTAACCCTATAACCGATTGCATCCTCCTTAATACTATCCAGCACAGTGAGACTAGGGGAACTATTAATGATTCTATTGTGCACTTCCCACGCTATATGATAGGGTGCCCATACAGCATCGTCGAACCTACTGTCGAGGATAGCGTCAACATACCTAGTAGCCCAGGGTACGACTACTGGAAGAAGCGAGGTTCTGTTGATTACGTCATTGAGAGTAATGTCCAGGAACAGTTGTTCAACGAGCGTTGTATAACTGATACTCAGAACTGCACTCATGGCTGCACTGTTCCAAGTTAGAACAGTAAGACCAACCAAAGGTATATGGTAGTGAGTAAGATACCTACTTCTTGGCACAAGTGCAAGGTAGAGAGCGTCGAGAAGGGAAGACGCAGAAGAGAGATGCAGAAGGTAAGCGGGGAAGGTCAAGGTCGCGCCTTTATATCGGGACAAAGGAGGGCAGCGGCATTAATAAGTCGAGTTAGGCATCAATGTGAAAGCGGCACACATAGCCGAACAAGCGGAGCTATTTATAGGTGATGGCTTTGATGCGGCTGAGAGGTACAGAAGTCGGATGATAACGCGTATGCAAAGCGGAAGCTCATATATGCGAGTTGCCGCTCTTCCCCAGTACAGGCAAAAGCAATTCCACGAGTTTAGGCCCTCAGAGTGCGTTTCTTTGTGGCCCCCTTCCCACATTGAGTTGATATCAACGGCACTGGACGAGGCGTTCTAGTCTTTGCCCCATGATATTATGCGCTTGACAATGAGGTCACTCAGCTGCATGCGGCTCGGGCAAGGTCGTGTCCTGCATGGTTAGCTCTGGGCTTTCGTAGCACGCTATAAACCAAAAGACATTTGCCTGCCCATGAAGGTTTGATGCCGCTGTTACCATAAAAGCCGTCAAACAGCCTACCAGACAACTTCCACGATGCTACTCTGTCAACAACTTCTATCTGAATTTCTAGTAGAAGGCCCATTAACAGATAGATAGATTCTTGCACGCCGATCCAAGTGAGCTTAGTGAACCTGCTTGAGTGGGTATTCATCTAGGCCATTCTCAGATCATCCTTTCCAGCGAGTCTGTGGCTTATAGCAACCAACTAACAACCAACAGTCAACAGCTAGGCAACCAATAGACCAACAACCAGCCAATAACCTCCTGTTTAATCTGATTTGTCGTCTCCACTCTAGCTGAACAGCGTGAGCTTACGAGCAGACCATCGATAGAAAAGTGAGCACTCTGCATGTGCAGGCGAGAATATTGGTTGTGATGAGCCTACATTGTGTCTATGTCCAGAAGCAGCCAGCTTTCCTCATCTGCCAAGCAAACTTTGGGCCAAGGTTCAATTCCTACTGGGTTCCTGATCTCATTTATATCTTTCGTCTGCTGATCAACTGCCCTTGCCGGGTGATCTTTGTAAACATGGCCAATAAAAATTCGTTCTTCATCCTTATGCTTTTAAGCTTATGCAATTATGCTTTTGTCAGTGCAAAGGTGAACTACGCGGCGGTTGTGGAACAACTGTTCTTAGATCTTCCTTTGCAGATGTACTCGACAACTCCACCTTACCAGTGGTTGAACCTTGGGCCAGCAGATACGTCAAGAGCATCTTCAATGGCAGGCCTGGTGATGCAATCTGGGGGCGCTACTATATCGCGGGAGTAGTACAGAAGAATGGTATTATTAAAGACACCAACCTGACTGCACCCGAGAGCATCAAAGAAGATGCAATCGAGTACAAGCTAAATGCGCCGGATCAGTTTGCTGAGGCTCTCAAATTCCACCGCAAGACGAGCAAGAAGGATGGCCACGCGGATATCCTCCACATGATCTCGCACCTCACTCTCGATGACATTGCCAGCGTTGAGAAACGCACGACATTCTCTACCCGCTGCAGTGGAGATTGGTATGCCTATCATTCCGACTGCGTCATCATGCTCAACAGGATGTACCCCTGGAAGATCAAGATCGACAATACGAGACTTGCCGCTTCTTACGGGACCTGCAGACTGAGGGTCGGACCACATGGTCGAGGAGCCGATATCACGTATTACACCGTTCGCGCCGTAGCACGATCCTCGAAGAAGAGTGCCAACATACAGATCCATATTGTGGATACCAGGTGGTCTCGACTTATTCGCCCAAGAATAACGTCCACCGCAAGGTCTGCCTCAGCGGAAAGACCACAGGTTGTTCGGGTCAGATGGCGCGCCAGTGCATGCTCGGAGCATGGAGCACGTGGTGGAAAAGGTGTTGACTTGAGGTTGTCTTTGCGATGGGTTCGATCACTAGAGTGGAGGGAGACGGAACGGCACCTAACAAGCGGGTAACGGCGCCCGGCTTGGGACTCTCGGAGATCGGGAGGGCCGGGTGGGTCCGGCGGTATGATCACGTTATGCGGTTGGGAAACGGAGGTGCCTCCGGACAGGATCCCGTACTTTCTTAGAGCCGTGGTCGGAAAGGAAAGCAGTCAGATTATGTAGTGGGCTCGAGGAGAATATGTCATTGTGGAGGTTTCGAAAGCGGTTAGCGCAGAATTGACCAATCACAAAGAACATCGCTAAGCGGGCCACTCACAAGCAAGCACAATGGCTCCCAGAAAACGCTTGTCTTTCTCTTATGTGTCCACGATCCCCACTTAGAGGAGCCAGAAAAAATCAACAGATTGAAAAAAAAGGACTGAACACCAAAAAACATACAACAGCAGGGATTCCCCGGTCGTCACCGACCCGAGTACTAATCTGCCGCTTCTCAGCTTGACTAAGGGAGAGCGGACGGGATCCCGTATTTTCTAAGAGCTATGGTCGTATGTATTAGAAGAGCAGTTGTTAATGTCTATAGCATGGGGTACTTTTAGGCGATCCTTCATCACAATAGTTGGAATTCTAGGTTGTTCAATGAACAATGAGATGTAGCTAGTTATCAGTGCTTGTTGGGACCGTGGGATGACCAAATTTCTTTGGTGAGACTATCTAAAATGACTTTCCGTACTTGGAGATGAAAGAGGCTGAACTTTCGTTCATTGTGTCCAGCCTCAGTCTCCATTGCTGATTTCTGCATACAAGTCATGTACTTGGTCTAGATCAGAGTCTCGGGTACCCAAAGTACTTAAACTGCCGAAAGATCGTAAACTGTGTGACAAACTATTTAGTAACTGTGTCTAAGTTAATAGAGATAAGAATTAGTATCGGAAGGAAGTCGGCTCGTTATTGAATTCGTCAATGGTGTCTGAATGGACAATTTACGCAGTGATAAAAAAGAGAAGGTGTATTCGTGAGACTATTCGACGCCTTTAAAGAGTCAGAGTTGTTACACAAGAGGAGCTCAATTAAAGAATTTTATCTGGTTAATTAAGTACTGAAAATCCAATTGCAAACTAAGGAGACCCTTCGCAGATGTTCTGCCCATTATCAACTCTAAACTGTATCCCTAAATTCCTCGAGACTTCTGACTTTAATCTGCTGGGTAGTTTTGTATGAGGCATTCCGATGTTCAAACACTGCCTTTATTATCTCCTCCTTGACTTACCTACTTCAATGCGTTAACGTCCTGTTGAGCTTACGCAAAGACAGGCAAGACCGCGCTGCTGCTTAGAATAGTCTGCAGCTTGTCCACGTATACGAGTTCCCCATCTGCAAGGTCGTCTTGGACCCATATAGCCTCGACCAAACTGCGGATGCATTCTAGGCTACGTCCGTGTGTCTCCTTTTCTGTTTTCGACATGAGATCTAGGAGAAGCTTTCGTCGTTCATCGGACCGCGCCTCGGAGCCGAAGATCAGCAGCGGAAAAAGCCACCGACAGGATTTGAGTTTGGACAAGATGCGGAATGCCTTGCCTGTCCAGTTGCTGACCTTGGGCGACTCGCGGTATACGTTTCCAGATGCGCGCTCGAGGTAGGTTAGAGTGGCCAGGCGGTGCAACTCGCTGACCACCGCCATGATTGCGATTTTGGGCGTCCGTGGTGGGTGACCTGTTGGTTCCATCGTCGGAGCCTTCTTGAGCTTCCATTCAAGCAAGCTAAGATGGTCCCTGTAGTCTTTGGAATGGTATTTCGGGTGTTTTGGATCCAGTATCGTCTCGCAAACCGTCGACAGCAAGTGCAGAATCTCATGTGCTACCGATGATGGACGTGGTGTCTGAGAAAAGTTAGCACGACTGATTAGAGACTCGGCGCACTAGTCGACAATACAGACCTCGGTGTTCCAACACTCGACCGAGCTTACAGGTTGGTTGTCAACGCTCATCTGGCAGTTGTTCACTGTATTGAAACGCCGCCAATGGCGCATACTAAACCGGGCTAGAACGTCGTGGTAGTGAACCCAACCCAGCAGAACGACGGAATCGTTGTTGCCCGTGGAGGCAATGAGTTGTGCGCCTTGGATGACATGTTTTACACCACAGCCGTACGTTATCCAGTCTGTGTACGTTTCTGCCGGTTTTTGAATCTGAATAGAGAAAGCTGCATTAAAATGTGGATTCAATTATCCGAGGAAGAGACAGCTTACTTCGAGAGAACACAGGAGCATGCCCGCTGCCACGTGTTGCATAGCCTTCGTTTCAGACATGTCGCTATTGCTTATAGAAGCCCTCAAGGCTCGCAATGCACCGACTTTGAGCTGAGTCGCCTGATTTTGCTGTCCGTCCTGGTGTACCGAGGCCAGCGCCAATATGGCTTGCAACACTGCATTGGAAGACGCTGTGTTGTCCGAGAAACACATGCGGATCAGAAGGTCTCTGAGCTCGGCTTGTTCATGGCCAAAGGTGGAAAGCCCGGATGCAGCAATACTTTCAACTGCTTGAATGTGAGCTTCGGAATCAAACAGGCCCCCGACGTTGTTCGACTTACAATACCGGAGCAAGTCCATCTCGGTGGCGTCCAACCTCCACGGCATCCAATTGACTGAGATGGGGAGACCAGACTGCGGAGTTTGTCGTCTTCGACGCGTGGCAGCAGGAGTGCCCTTCGTAGGGACAAAGTAAAACTCGAAACTTGCCGAAGAATTGGCCAAGCATTGATGCAGCTCGATGTCTTGGGAGGTCACATTCACCCACTGAAGTTCGCCCGCAGCAGCATCAGCACCTTGCTGCCTGGCCGGGTCTGGGCCAACGATGGCTCTCCTTCTGTCGTCATCTCGAGGCCATGAAAGACGGAGTCCGTATCCATCGCATTCGCGTCCAGTGCGCGTGCAGCGGACGCAAGACGGGAGAGCGCGATCACATCGTATTCTGCGAACTGGGCCGATGAATCATCCAACGTCAGCAATCGGCCTGTTTCGCCCCGACTCGCAATGCTGTTCGTCCAACGGAACGAGAGCAACTGACCTCTGCATGTCCCGCAGCCCTTGCCGCCGGGCTTGGCCGTCTCTTTAGGAGGCATGGGTAACAGGCGTGATTCGAGTTGCCAAGTGCGCGACTCGACTCGATTGTGGTTGGAAGTCCTGGACGGTAAGTAAAGGTTACTACTGGCAACTATTCGCGAATATGAAGACGAGATTTGCCCGAATTCCGTTCTGGGTGTGACCTGGAGGATCTAAACGGAATCTCGGGATGATTCTGCTCGAGAAAAGTTGCCAATTGTTAATTTTCATCGATTTGTTTGTCAGCTGACGCGTGCCAAGAATGGGCAGGATTACGGACCTTGCGGACCGAGTCAGGTCATGCAGTCCTCGCCAAAAATGGACGTGCAGTATCTTTTCCCGACCCCGGAACCGAGCTAGTCCCGATTAGGGTGCATCTCACGATGCTCCACTTCTCCTTTGAATCAGGCTGAATTAAGAGGCAACGAGATGGAAAACTGAAGACGGGCTCGGACACATTCTCAGGTGTCTGTTCAAACGCTGGAAATTATAAATAGAAACTCTTGGTCGTTCAGTTCAAAAAGATTTCTCACTATCAACTCATCATCTCCAGCTCCATTATCCAATTCAATCCATTCCATCAACACCGCCAACCAACTCTCAAAATGTCTACTTATCTCATCACTGGAGTCTCCCGAGGCATCGGGGTGCGTTTGTTTCTTTCTAGACGCTAGAATACCAAATATCAAGTATACAGCTAGCCATCCACTCAGTTTGAATTTCTCCGCCAGGTCTCTCAAGTTCCTGCCAACACCGTCGTAGGACTTGTGCGCGACAAAGCTGGAACCGACAAGAAGATTGCCAGCGAGCTCGGCGAACTAAAGAACGTCCACATCTTGCAAGCCGATTTGAGCAACTACGAAGAGCTCAAGGTACGCTATTAGACGCTGCTTTTCTTAGCATCACGCTTATAAAGCCGAAACAGAGTTCCGTCGCCGAGACCTCCAAGATCACTGGCGGATCCTTGGACTACATCATCGCGAACGCGGCCTTCGTTTCCAGATGGTCCGCTCTAGACTCTTTCGGTAGCCTGTGAGACTCTCCACAACCACTCAGTATATTGCACGAGCTGACTGTAACTCAAGGGCCGACAAGCCAGAGGAACTCACCGCGGACTTGGTCGATTCCTTCAGGACCAACGTCGTTGGCAATGTTCACCTTTTCAACCTGTACATTCCGCTTGTTCTCAAGGGCAGCGTTAAAAAGGTCATTACCATCTCCACAGGATTAGCAGACGGCGACGCAACTGCCAAATTCGGACTTTCCTACAGTGCACCGTACGCCGCTAGTAAAGCAGCCATGAATCTTGTCGTCGCCAAGTACAGCGCTGAGTATAGCGAGAGCGGCCTCTTGTTCCTCAGCATCTCGCCTGGAGTGGTCAACACGGGCCAATACGATGATAGTAAGATTCTTCACGTCGTTTCCTATTCTCAAGACATGTAGCTTACATCAACAGTCGCCCCCGAGGAAGGAGCAAAATTGCAAGGCATGATGGCTAAGTTCATGGCGTACGCTCCTGACTTCAAGGGACCTAGCACCGTGGAAGAGTGTGCTCAGGCTGTGCTGTCCGTGGCCAATAAGGCCAGCGTGGAAAAGGGAGATGGTGGCGCTTTTCTGTCTCACCATGGCAATAAGCAGTGGATTTAAGCTGCATTCTTTTGCCATGCTATGACTGGGACCTGAAAATGGCATGGTGCTTGGATAATGTGAGCACAGGGCAGTGTTTGATGTTTGGGTCCGTGAACTAGATTCGCATACACATCTCATTCGTATTCTAGAAACAGTGCACATCAAATTCAACTAGTGTGCCTGCAAATTTATCTGTCAAACATTGCTGTTACTGGTTGTGCCTCATAATCCAAGCTGTTCCACTCCCGTTGGTTCGATACGCGACCAGGTAGTCGTTCCTCCCAGAACTCTCATAGTCGAACGTCAGCAGCTTATCCTGGGGACTCTTCAGATCATAGCCACCCAGACCCTTGCCCGGATCACCTTCAGCATACACCGCCTGAAATTTACCGGACGACAGGTGTTTCAAGACCCAGAGAGTGCCAGTCCCAGGTCTGTAGAGAGCGATGTGATCGTGCTTACCACTGTGATCCCAATCGTAAGCCATTGCCACATCCGCTGGACTTCGGAGGTCATATCCGCCAACGCCGTTGCCAGGATCACCCTGCTGATATACAGGGCTCCATGTTCCATCTGTAGCCTTCCTCAAGATCCAGAACGTGCCGGTTCCAGGCCTGTACAAAGCAAGATGGTCCATCTTGCCGCTGATTTGCCAGTCAAAAGCAAATACCCTATCAGCCTTGCTGCGCAGGTCATATCCGCCGATGCCATTACCAGGATCTCCCTGCTGATACACAGGGCTCCATTTACCATCTGCGTCCTTTCGCAGGATCCAGAGCGTTCCGGTTCCAGGCCTGTACAGCGCAAGATGGTCCATACGACCAGAGCCGTTGTAATCGAAGGCAAACATCCGGTCGTCTGGGCTTCTTAGGTCGTAGCCGCCGATGCCAGAGCCGCCATGGCCTTGTGCGTAGACCGCAGTGTACTTGGCTCCGTCCTTCTTCATGATGAAAATGGCACCGGCTCCGGGACGATAGAAGACGATGTGATCAAGCTTGCCCCTGCTTTCATAATCAAAGGCAAACCCCACGTCGTTGGGATCCTTGAGATCGTAGCCACCAATCCCATTCCCGGGATCACCCTGGGCGTAAACAGGTGAGAAGCTTCCGCCCTGATTGCGCAGAATCCAGCACGTGCCTGTATTTGGCCGGTACAGAACAAGATGATCCATCTTGCCGGTTGAATCGTAGTCGAGGGCAAACATGCGATCGCCCGTTGATTTGAGATCATACCCCCCGATACCGTGACCGGGATCGCCTTGAGCAAACACCGGAGTGAACAGGCGGAGCGATGGTTCAAGCTGGACGGTGATGTCCATGGTCATTATCTCGGCAGAGTTGGAAATATGAATTGGAATTTTGGTTGATAAACTGAAGCCCGAATGTCTGTGAATAGACGGGAAAGACCACGGAATAGATGCGACGGAGATACATTTTATACGTGAGGCCGTCAGCGAAAATGAATCTTGATGCAGGGAAATTCAGGCAAGGAAAAGAAAACTGGTCTAGACCACAGATGCTGACATAATCCTGCTCTCAGCCAGCCTCAATCCTATTGCTATGCGGTTGGGACATCCTAGTGCGTCAGAGCAGTTGAGACTTTCCATTTGCATTGGCTTCAATCAACTAGCTGAGCCGCTACCGCCGAGGCGTAGACTCTAGCAGTTGCATGAGATAACCGTTAGGCGAGATGGGCTTGTGCCGACTGGCTGAAAATCGGCAGCCCCTGAAAGACTTGTCAGTAGACTCCACGGCTGAAAGTGGACGGATTGTGATATGTGGATGTGGCGTCACTAGGAGGATGCAAAAGGAATAGCGGGGTTTCTTGCACACACATGATTTGTAGCGAAACATATCGCCACACTGAGAATGAACTAGACGATGTCCTTCCGTTAGGTATTGGTATCTACGAAAGGGTAGTCGACAAATATTGCTTCATTCCGACACTTGATGGAGAATTGGGCTTGACCAGGGGAGTAGATCCTGACAGACAATAGTATACTTAAATAAGCACAAACGTATGCATAGTTATCACATGGCCTCCACTAGATGATATGTCAAGGAAGGACAAGATCTTGTTTTATAGAGGCTGGGCTGGACGTGGTATCTGGTGTTATGCGTTCTAATGATACTAATAATTGGAGTTTCAACACGATGCATCGACGAGACTGCGAGCAGAACGAGACCAAGGGCAGGGTCTATGTCCATAGTTAGGGGTTAATGGACTTTTCATATCGTACTATGTATACTAGTTTGTCCCTAAGAATTTCCGAATTTAGCCTTTGGGACTAACACCAGCATTGTTCATCTTCTACCTGTTACCATTTGCCTGATAATCACACCGAGCGTAGACCGACGTCCCCCGATCTCCCAGATAATAATTTCTTCTGACTTGCCTCTTACTCGTTCGCGCCTTTCCAAGTTTCTACCTGTTACCATTCCATACCAAGCAAGCTCGTGTACAGTCTCGGGCCATTTCTAGCAAAATGGCCCGCTATTGAAAAGCCTCTGACATAATCCTGTCCTAGGTCTCGCAAGATCTGTGAGTTCCCCCCAGAAGTGAGGAGTAGCAGCGTCGAGTCACTCCAGCCCCCATCACCAGCTGCTCCTGTTGGCCGCTGGAATAGTTCTAGGAACCTTTTCAAGAATCCCGTCATCTCGTCTTCGGCACCGTTGCCAATGAACTGCCACCCGTCGACAATGCAGATGCACTGTGGTAAGAGCCCGAGGAAGTACTTAAAAAAGCGAAGCGCGAGAGGCATGCTATCCATCGACAGGCTGAGGTCTTTGAAGGATCCGTCCATGTCTGTCACCACAATGGTCGAGTCGTCGTCGAATTGCAACAGTAGCTGAAAGAGCAAAGAATACACCATTCTGAAAAAACGGTCTTGACTGCTCAGCTGTCTTTCGTTGAGGTTATAACGACCCGTGAAGGCGATGCATGGCCGTTTGCGGTCCAGTGCGGCAGTATAGACAGCGGCGCTGACCATGGCGACCTGATCCCCGTAGAGCCAAAGCCGGGACGGACTCTGGCCGCTGAACCACTCTTGAAGACTCTTCCTCAGGTGGGGATCAGCTTGAAGGTTCTTTGATTTTGTTTCTATGCCTTTGGCCATAGTGTTGTGTGCGAGGCTTTGTAAATGCGACAAGGCCGAGCTTCGGTTGAAGGCCATCGCCGCAATAGGAATACCAGCATCAGGACCGATGTGCAAGACTTTTGCTCCCTCTTGTCTGTCCATATACACCATTTGTCGCTGTAACTCAGCGTTGCAAAGAAAGTCTAGTTTCTTGTTGAGCAGCTTTAACCACTCGACCTCGGTCTCATGATACACTCCCTGTGTAGTTGCTTGACTCTTCACAAACTCCCTACGAATCCAAGTGTAAGTTGTCGATTAGTTTCTCGTACTAGATAAGAGCGCTCACATATTGATCTTCTGGTACAGATCGGGCAAGGGCACTGTGAGGTCATAAATGTGCGCGATCAGTGAATCGACCTCTCCCTCCTTTCCATAGTACCACCTCAGCTTTCTCATCTGGCGCACCGGCCAGTCGCGAAGCCTCTTTGGTTGATTAGGGATAGGCTGCATCTCGGATCCCTTCGCAATCAAAGCTTCGAGTTGCTGCACTTTGATTTTCAAGTGAGCGACAACTGATCGTATGTCGTCCAAGTCAACATCTGCCAGGAGGGCATTCTCTTCTGTCTCCATCAGAGCACTAGAGCCTTCGTGATCTCCGATGACTTTAGCCAGAATCCTCAGCCGGAATTGGATCTGTTTGAGCCGAGCAGCCGATTCTCGCTGGTGCTCTGGGGCGCCGCTCGCCTCGTCGAGCGCCTTGTACAAGTGCCAGACGAGTTGTGCCCCAGCCACGACGTCGCCAACGCTCCAACCAAACGACATGCTAAAGGAGAGACAATTGGGCGGCCCGGGTTTCAAGTTTGATTGGTGCTCATGGACTCAAATGAAGGCGAGGAGGTCGAGAAGTTAACTAGCTACCTTATGTCGTCATGTCAGCCCGCGCAGCCTGATCGGGTCTCACAACAGCAAACCACATTGATTGGTCCATGAAAGGGTTCAGTCAGCCGGGTTCTGCACATTTACGTCCAAGATGATCGCTCAAGAAACCCCGCATTGCTGCCTGACGCTGGCAATCTCATACGAGGCATTCCCGTGAATGACTGCGTCAGCGCTTCTTGTGTCCGCCTTTCTTCATTGATCAATCTCATCTAATGTTTTTGTTGTTTCTCGGATTATGGACCGTGAAGAACCTCCAGGTCACTTGGACAACCCCAGAGGCTCGAGGAAATCACCAAACGACTGGAGAAGACCCGAGCGGTATCCAGGGGATCAAATCCCCAGCGATGATGGTTTTATTACCGAATCACAGCCTAGCGAACCTCGAACAGGGCTGGAAGGGCTTCCTCTGATGTTACAACACAATTCCCCTAATCATGTATCGTCAAGTCTACACACCAGCTCCGCCGAGGATGAAGTGGACATGGATGAAGAATCCGAAGGGGCGGCAGCTAGGCACCTTGAACTGCGCAACTCGCTTTCGAGCGAAGACATCGAATTCACCCAGAGTTTGTCCCCAGGGCTTGACATAGCGGCTCACTCTTCAGGTTCAAGGACCGAGTCCATCCCGGAGGAAAAGGACAAAGCCCGTAGAGACCAGACGCCTCCCTCGTCTTCTCCTCAGAAAGGTTCCGCAATTCTTTATAACCTCATTCTTCAGTAAGTTTGGCCATCTTCCAAGTTCCTGCTTTTTACGGTGACCTGTCCACCTGAGCTCAGTTGCTGCGAGACAAATTTAGGAGGATGCTTACTTGAAACGAATATAGAGAGGGTCAAAATAGAACTTACCGTTACTCATGGACCCCATTTAAAGATGTCAACCCAGACGTCGATAAAATCCGTGCAGGAGCCGAGCTTGCCGTGGCCGACGTTATGACTCTGGTGGAGGGCCAGCACCTCATGATCCGCCCTAAAAACCAAATGCGGCACAATTTCGCAGAGCAAGGGCAGAAAGAATACGGGCGTACGTTCGACTTGAACGAAGAGTTCCTAGTCCAGAAGATTCACCCTCCAGCCATTCATGTTTATTCGTCTTGTCTTCTATCAGTATTGAGATCTCTCATTCTATACTACCCCGGATTCTCCATTCACGACAAGGAACTGATATTCTTTTCTCCTTTTGGTCCGCTATTTCACTACTGGGACGAGCTGCAGGCAATCTTGAGTGGAGAGAAAGAACATAAAACCCAGGCCATCATCAGAAATCCAGACACTGGAAGCGAGATTACCATTCCGTGCACTAGAGAAACATACGAGCACCTCAATATTCTCCTCGGAACGCCGCCCATTCAACAATCCTACCGCGAGCATATCATACCAAATTTAAAGTTGCACGCAGAGGGGAAGGCATCCTACAATTTTCTCTGGCTTCTCTTCAAGCCCGGCGGGATTGTCTTCACCAGAGTCCGAGGCAAGCTCACTGGGTTCGTCGTCATGTCGATAGCGTATACTACTGAAAAAGCCACCCCAAGTATTGTCATTCGTCCTCAAGCGACTGACAGGTGGAAGTTGACGCTTTGGAACCTTGTCTATAACAACGGCAGACTACGACGACAGAGTCACATTGTCTATATCAATCGCTTCCACGCCGAAAAGTCCATTTCGGACCTGCCCGCTTTTCCAACAAAATACGCCAAGAACCAGGAAGAGCTGAGAGATGAGCTCATCAAGCGAGGAAAGAGGTACTACGATATAATTTGCGACAAGCAGAGGCGTATGCGATACAATGGCCTAGTTGTTTCAAAAAAGCCTTATCATGTAAGTGAGAGGTCCATGTTGTTCACATGCTGTTTCCAGGGTTGCTCACAAATGTTTTGTAGTATCAAGGAGAAATCATCGTGGATCACCAGAGCTACAAGTTGGAATCATCGGATTCATCCAACATTGAAGTTCTGGATATTTCTGGAGAAGAGCCCCAAGATCTTTCTGGAGAGCCTCTGTTTTCTAAGTTCAACGATATGGAGTGTTCCTCGGGTACTCATCTTCAACCTGCACAGTACCTCCTTCTTCCAGCTTATGTTCTAGGGTTTGCTCTTGAGAAGCGGGAATGGGGTGAGGCATTCGTCACAGCTTCGACCAAAGAGACTTCAATCTAACATCGGTATTAGCTGTATTCGACATGAGCTTCGTCGAAAATCTCGAAGAAAACGAGACAGATCCTATGGATAACGTGATTATCGACTCGGCAAAGCGGGAGCTGATTGAGGCAGCCGCCGGAAGCCCTAGAGAAGGCCCCGCTCTAGAAACGTGGAGCACAGACTGGACAGCCGACTTTGTGGAAGGCAAGGGAAGAGGTCGCGTTGTATTTCTCCACGGTAAGTTTACTGTAGTCCATACCCTCGTTTGAACTTCACTAACTCGAGAGTCAACTAGGCCCACCTGGAACTGGGAAAACGATGACGGTGGAATGCATTGCGAAAAAGACAAATCGACCGCTGATGCGTCTGTCGGCAGCAGATCTCGGCACAGAAGAGGTTCAGATGGAGAAGCGCTTGATGAAGTGGCTCGATCGAGCAACGACTTGGGGCGCCATCGTACTGATCGACGAAGCAGAGGTTTATCTCGAACAGCGTCAGGCCGGAACCATCAGCCGAAACGCACTAGTCACGGGTATGTCTGCTTCTTCTGCTGCTTGGCACATGTTCTTGAGTCTAGATGTGAGTTACTGATACCCAGAACTGAAGCTTTCCTCCGCACTATGGAGTACTTTCCAGGTCTATTATTTCTTGTGAGTTTTCCCGATTAGTAGTTGATGTGCGAGTTTTAACAGTACCTGCCTGGCCAGACGTCCAATGGTATCGGTCTTTTTGATGAGGCCGTGATGTCACGAATACACCTAGCAATCCGGTACGACCGGCCGACGGACGCCCAACGCAAAGCGATCTGGAGAAGTTTGTTTGACAAGCTGGAGGAAGATCAACCCGATGGATTCGCAGGTCAAAGAACTGCTTCGAATTCACATGTCACGGGCCGGTTAGATGAGGACATGAAGCCCCGACTCACTATCCCACAGTCGACTAGAGACGTTGCTTTGAGCAGAGATAGCTATCCCGCCAACTTCCAACTCAACGGGCGAGACATCCGAAACAGTGAGTTACCTATTGACAAAATTCACATCGTGAGGAACGTGAAGTGAAATTGGTAAGCACTAACATCAATGAAAATAGTCCTACTCAGCACAATCAGCGTGGCTCGTTTCGAAGCTCTGAACGCCTCACGCTATGGAAAACCTCCAGCGGTGATCAAAGTCAAGGTAGAGCAGCTCCAGAAAGTCCTGAAAAACAAGGAAGAGTTCAACGAGGATTACAAGAGAGCCACTGGGTTCTACCCCGACCAGATGGCAGCAGAGAGGTTTTTGAGGCCAGGCAGTGGTGCTGGGAGGGAAGGGTAATAGGGCCGGTACAATACTGAAGAAGATTCGGTGTTAGGGCGTGGTAAGCTGGTAGGGGATTGAATATCGATGTTTGAGTTCCACTTGAGATCAACCCCGACCTGATATGAGCCTAGAATTACTCCGGCCCAGAGCAAGCTCACTTGGGGGAGAGTCTCCAACTGTACAGTCAGTTTAATAGTCAGACGAATATTTATTAATTGCACCTCTCTTTTAGATGCACCCCAGGGGAGACTCCAGAAGATCTCTTATCAGCGAAACCGCCCATGTGAAAACTGTGGTAGAAACTTGACTTCTAGGATAGACTGAAAAGACAACTGAGACCCTGAGTAATGCATTGCGATGCAGAATGGCAACTAGGAAGAGAATAAGCCCGCCGACAGTGAATATTATAAGAACCTAACCCTAACGCTCGCCCAAACGCCACTCGAAGCTAGGAATAAACTTCAGAGAGACGAAGCAGAGCCTGAAGCATGTTGTCCGATGTATCTGAGGATAAAAAATTGCGTTCATCTTCTGCAACAGTTCGATGGTCAAATGACACACCAGAGTTCGAATATGCATCACCGTTTTAGTCTCGAGTCATACCAGGCAACTTTATCGCCAACGCTTGCAAGAAAAGACAAGGAACCTGCAATCAGAATAAGGAAAGCTTTCTTATAGAGTAAACTCTTAAAATCAGTACCCCCACAGAGAAGGAGTCATGGTTGGCGGTCACTGCATTTCCGGGTTCTCTGAGATCCATATTATGTTCAATTAGGAAGCAACCTCATAATCTAAACCAGTCATGATCTGAGGCATCTGCTGCGCTAATTCGGTCTTTCGGCTTATACTTTAATAACTGCCCCAAAAGATCCGAGAAAACATCAATTTCCTTCTGGGGAATATCCCGATGGATCTCACCACCATGGTTTCTGCTTGATAGATACCAAACCCCGGGGCTGAGTTTCTCTGCCAGTGATCTGGCACCCTCCGCCACCGATGGATGAACCATACGTATGATACCAGTGTCTACCTTTTCAGAGTCAGTCTGAGGTACCACCACGTCAACAGCGCGACCTTGCTCGTCCAGTTCATCTTCGAACATCTTCCTTCGCGCCTCCCAAGTCGTAGACCACCAAGGCTCTGGCAAAGTTCCAAGAACTTGAACCATGGCATCAAGGTAGTCATCGTCGTCGTCGTCGAATGTGCTAAACAGTTTTCTCCCCGTTCTGATTTCAAAGAGTGTGCAGCCCAACGCCCAAAGATCAGTACCAAAGCCAACCTCGTTTTCAAGAATCAGCTCGGGAGATCGATATGGTCCAGGAATTCCAACATCATCGGGTGGATGGGAGACCTCAAATGACTCGCCAAAGTCAGTAAGACATGGCTCCTCTCCTATGTACTGCCTGGCGACCTCCTTCCATCTCACAGGGTAAACGAGGTACTGCGGGACAGTTGGCTCGTCGTGATCTTTCACAGAGTCTTTGAGTACAGGGTTTCGGACTGGGCAACCAAGAATCTGCAACAATTCCTCCTCCGATAGGCCATCAAGACCATGGATGTGGTGAAGAGCGTTGTTTGGGGTGATATCTACTTGTGTGTTAGCAGTCTAACGTCCCTAGCTGCATATCAGGAGTCACGGCGAAGAGAGAGACGACGTACCACCGTGGCATATTCCTTGGCTATGAAGAAACTCAACGGCCTTCACAAGCTTAAGGCATATATTTCTCAAAACCCTATCGGGATCGTCGGAAGCTTGGAACAGACCAAGTGAAACCTTTGGACCGAGGACGGGGTAAACAAAACAGAGATGATGACCATTCGGGCCACTAACAGTGAACTGGTCTAGCGGCAGGCAGATCGAATCAGCAACTTCATCTTGTCCTTGTCCCGTGATGAGACAATCCTTGACCTGGTTTATCAAGAGCTCAGGACAGTCAGAGTCTGACGTCTCGGATATGAGGATTTTCAAGGCAACGTATTTCGTCGTCTCTCGAACGTCGGTATCTTGACAAAGCCAGACATTCGAGAAGCCACCATTCCCCAGCTTGTGGATAACACGGTAACGACCAGCTTCCCCAACGAGATCGTGAAGGTGGACTGGATGGTGACCCCCAGGTTCGTAGTCGTGAAGATGTTCCAATTTGGACGGGTTGAGCTCCAGGCGAAAGTGGTTGGGTTGGGGGACGGCTTTGTTCCCTTCCTCGCTACACAAAGAGCGAGGAGAAGTTGGCAGGGATGAATGTGTTGACATTTTGTTGGTGGAGAGGTGGCTGAAGTAGGCCCAGGTGGCAGTCCTGTATGCAATAGCGTTGCTTCTTGAAAATTTCGACTGAAAACGAACTGAGAAGAGCCCAAGCCAACAGGAGGGAAATTTTGCGTATGAGAGTGGCAACGGCGTGGATAATGCATGGGAGAAGACACGGGTGAACATGAAGGGCGGCTGTGCGGTCGGGCAACTTTTGGGGGCGGGCGCTTCAATGTCGCCCAGCGGATCTACGCCGGGCCGATTGGAGCCGCATCCGGACTGTTTCTCCGTTTCGGGGAGCTCCACTTGCGAATAATGGCTCGTATGCCAGGGTATCAACCAACAGTATCAACCAACAGTACCAACCAACAGTACCAACCAACAGTACCAACCAACAGTACCAACCACCATCACATTAATTAACGCTGGACGTGAAGATGTTGGTCGGCACGTTTCAGGTTACGCTGATATAGCTCGCTCGATGAAGCCACGCGCATCGAATGCTATTTGTATCAGCCAATGAGCTCTCCACGCTGGCGGAGAATTCCCATGAAAATGACGACTGGGAGAGTTGCTGTCACACGCGATGCCAACCCGGTCAAAGACATGGCCGCCAGGTTCCAGGTTATGTAGGCACAGCCTACTTCTCAAGGATGCTGGCGCGAGAGCCGTATTTAGCATCCAATGGCCTATTCGAAGGATCAACCAGAGCGCTTAGCAATGTTAGAACCCCTTTTGAACCAGCTTCGATCATTGCTCTGCCATTATTTAAATAACTCAGTGCCTGGCCAGTACATCGATGACATTCATACTCCAACAAGCAGCTTCTTGTATCTGTGTCTTTCTTATTCGCCTTTTCGTTGTTGCCATAACTCTGTCGGTACTCTTCATTTTTCGCCACTTGTTCTCAACTGCCAGTTGTATTGTTCAGCTATGTCGGCAAACTCGGCAAACGTCGCTGTGGGTTTTGTGAACCTGGATGAGAAACATGAGACAATTCTTTGGTTCTAACCTTACTTCTAGATTGAATGGATTTGCCCAGCTCCATCCGAGAGAAAGCATCCAGGACGCGCCAAAGCGTGTGAGGATATCTGCCGTAACGCGGCTGCATTGAATGGATGGACAGTTGTCGGGATCAGGTATGTACACATCTGATATCTGCAAAATCTTTGTTAAATAGACAACCCCGTTTTTCATGTACCTTTCTTACCCCTCGAACATGTCTAATAACTTGCGTATTTTCGGTACAGGCAAATAGATCACAAAACGACGAGGAAGACGACAAGACGCGGCCGAAACCGCAAGATCGTGGCAACAGACCCGTGCATTACGGTGTTTGTGGGATCTAAGTCTCCAGTTGCTCAGAATAAAGAAGGGCAAGGTCATTTCTATGTAGTCTATGGTGCAGGCCCCAACCCAGCTGGCTTAGCCCGTGTCAGCGAGCTGCAGATTGTCAAGACTGGAGTAAACCCTGAAATCTGGGACTCGAGAGGAACTCTACTTTCTACAGTTGGGATTTAGTTGTGTGTTTAGGCTATATTATGATTAAAATGGATTTTCCATATTTAACACAGCCGCTGCTTGTCGATGCGATAAATTGAGAGAGTTTAGCAAATTAATATGGGTGATGTTGTCTAAATCAACGGGCTAGCTCTATCAAGAAGTGTGCCTAAGGTTAACGGTGGTTTAACTTGAACCATGACACAACAAAAATACGAGTGTTCATGTACTTTGGCTGGACTGGCAAGTAATTACAGTTGAATTGAGACGCCTTCGGCCTTTACCCAATCTCTGTAAGGACGGCAGGCTGGCAGCCGGAGTGGGTCAACTCGGGGGAGTAGTACAGCACGCCTTTTTAATTGTTGGCTGCCATGTTCAGCTCACGCAAGCCAACCCGAGTTGATTGGCGTGGCAGCGCGATGTCAGAAATATTCCGTTGGATCGGTGGCATAAACATACTGAATGATGACTTTCTAACATGTGGATATGAACAAACTAAAGCATAGAATGCGCCTGTCCTAGGCGCCAGTTTCGTACGATAAACTATAGGAAGTGCCCCAACCATCGCTGTCCAGCAATGAATCAAGTGTCTACTCCTCTTCCGCCATGGCGTTCTGGCTAACTAGACTGCTTTTCTCCGCAATTTTGTATCCAAGCAGCTGAAGCGATGACGCCTGCAGAATCTCAAATACTGGAACATCGGCCTTGACCTCGCGCAACAGCCAGTTCCTCACCTCGACTGCCACCAGCGAATCTACTCCATAGACCGAGGTTGGGCTCGCCGAATCGATGTCCTCCAGGGCAATCATCAGCGACTTGGAGAGCTTCTTCATCAGCGCATCGAGGATGACGGCGGCGGCGTCCTCGACAGACAACGCTTCCTTCACCTGTTGGGCCAACGACGGCCCAGAGTTGGCGTTGCGGTCGACTGTTCGCGCTCGCATGTTGTGTAGATGCGAGAAGACGGGATCACGGAACCAGTGAGGCACGTCGCCTTGGCTCTGGTCAAAGTGCGCCTGGGTACCAACACCCGTGACGATCTGGCATCGGTCCTTTGTTCTCTCCATGGCGATGTTCATCATCTCCAGGAACTCCTCTTCTTCGATCTGGAGGAAGCCCCATCGTGCCAGGTTGCGCTCTGCCGCGCCCTCGTTCTCTGCGACGTAGCCGACCGACTTGATCATTCCAAGATCGATGACAGTTGCTGGGAGATTGCGGGCGGCGCGATAGTGAGCAAGCGCGTCTTGGAATGCGTTGGCTGCGGCGTAGTTTCCCTGCGATGTATCGCCGACCATGCCAGCTGCACTGGCCAGCATGATGAAGAAGTCAAGTGGCTGGTTCAGAGTTGACTCGTGAAGGTTCCAGGAGCCGTGGACCTTGGGACGGATGACCTTCGTGAACACTTCATGGGACATGTTTGCAAAGATGCGATCCTAGGGAAGTGCAAATGTTAGCATGGGATGATAAGTTCGATGATTGGGAAAGGACTTACTTCCAACACCATAGCACCTTGAATGACGCCGCGGATCGGTGGCATTCGCTTCAACGCCTCTTCCATTCTCTCCTTCAGGTCGTCTCCATTGGTAAGATCGCAGGCCATGGCTTCGATCTGGACTCCAGCTTCCTGCAGCTCAACAACCAGTGTCTGGGCGTCTTCGTTCGCTGCTCCTGATCGAGACAGGATAATCAAATTCTTGGCGCCTTGGGATGCCATTCGGCGCGCAAGACTTCGACCGAGGCCGCCGAAGCCTCCCGCAATCACGTAGGTGGATTCTGGGTCGAGTCTATACCCAGTCTTCTCCCTTGGTGCAACCTGGCAAATCATGTTAGCAACTTTAACAACCTATGGATACTGGATTCACTTACTGGCACAACGTCATCTGGCTGAGGAACGAGCACAATCTTGCCCATGTGCTTTCCAGCCTGCATGTAACGGAAGGCTTCCTCAATCTTGGAGAACGAGAACTCGGTGATGGGCGAGACCTTCCCGATGCTGCCATTCCTGAGGAGGGTCATGACGTCTGACAACAGCTGGGCTCCAAGTGCCTTGCGCTGTCGGAAGATGACAGTCAAGTCAACTGATGCAAGGGTGACGTTCCTGATGAAAGGCGCCATGCCAAGACGCGTGTTGTCTTCAATGTCCTTCTTGCCAATCTCGATGAAGCGGCCGAAAGGCGCAATGACAGACCAACTGGCCTTCAACGCGTCGCCAGAGAGACAGTTCAGCACAATATCGACACCCTTCCCGTCTGTCATTCTGCGGATGCCGTTGACAAAGGTGAGGTTTCGGCTGGAGAAAATGTGGTCTTCGGGGATACCGTAAGTGTTCATAATGTGCTCCTTCTTGTCCTTGGTCCCAACTGTAACAAAGGCCTCGGCTCCGTAGAACTTGCAGAGCATGATGGCCGCCTGGCCGACACCGCCGGCGGCAGCATGGATCAAGACGGTCTCTGACTTCTTGATGCGGGCCTGCTCGACAAGGCCGTAGTACGCGGTGCAGTACACAATAGGCAGAGAGGCAGCAACGGAGAAGCCCATGTCGTCTGGAATTGGCTGGACCAGGGCAGCCGGATTGTTGACGACGTTGCAATAAGCCCCCAGCGTCCAGGTGCACACTCTGTCACCGACCTTGAGATGAGACACTTCAGAGCCAACCTCGGCAACTACACCGCTGCATTCACAGCCTAGGAAATCGTCGACCAGCTGACCCATACAGACCATGATGTCACGGAAGTTGAGACCGACTGCGCGAACATCGATCTTGACGCAGTCAGAGGGTAGTGGTGCGAGAGCCACAGGGTCATCAACGAATCTCAGCGTGTCTAACAAGCCGGGCGTGGCAATCTCCAAGGTCAAGGGTCGGCCAGGCTGGTTGAATGGCTCAATATCCTTGGCGGAGCTGTTAGTTTTACTCTGGCCTGCGATTCTGGCGTTCAGGTCCGCTGCCTCGGTGCAGCGCTTTATATAGACGAGACCGTTCTTCTCCGAGAACTCTTGGTCACCGGAGGTATCCTCAGAAGTCTTCTTCAAGATAGATAGCAGCATTTCGACTCGTTCCTCTGCTGATAGGGGACTGTCGGAAGCGAAGTCGAAGGTCGTCAAGTGGCTGCCTTCGTGTTCTGCGCGCAGAGTTCTTGCCAGGCCGTGCATCAACGCGACCTCTGGCCGGCTAGACTCTTGAGAAGCGCCTTCAGTCAGCCATAAGAGGCTCTGTCCCTTCTGCAAAATGGACTTGAGAGTCTCAAAGTCCTTCGGGTCGAGGTCTTTGAGGAGAGGTTGGGCCAACTCCGCAACACAGATGCACATCTTGCCAGCGAGGTCGTCATCCTCAAGTTGGCTAAAGGGCTTCGTTGTAACCATGATGGCCATTCCTTCGAGCTTTTCTTGCAGGGTTTCTACAAATGTCTGCTCCTTCCCGACTATATCGCCAGTTGCGATGGTAATCGGTGGCAGAGCGGCCTTGGTGTCGTCCTGCTTAGGATCGATGGCTTCCGCGACCATCAACCGACCGGTCTGATCCCGCGGGTTCTGGTGATCCGGTGTGCTGGAATTGAGGTCACCAAACCCGTTGTTCTTGAGAATGGAAACCCACGTTGACTCATCCATCGTTGGGCCCCATTGTCGGAAGGACTCTTCAGACATCCACCATCCCGGTAGGTTACCGAACGGTAGGAACACACGGTTCAAAACGTGGGTGATCTCCAGAAGGAGAAGCCTGCCTCCAGTCTTGAGAATCTTTCTCGCGTTGGCTATGGTAGTGTTCATGTTTGTGGTGGCATGCAGGACGTTGAAGGCGATGATGACGTCGAACTTCTCGTCCTCGGCGAAGCCCTGGGTAAGGGGGTCCTGCTCAATGTTCAACTTGCGGTAGTTGATCAAACCGGTCCAGTCGCTGAACTTCTGCTCGGCTTTCTCGAAGAAACCGGCCGAAATATCCGTGTAAGTGTAGCTCGAAAACCGAGGGTATGTGCCGTTGCCGCCGCCGAGGGCTTTGAGGATAGGCACTGTAGCTCCTCCTGTTCCCGCGCCGATTTCGAGATACTGCAGTTGAGGGGACTTGTGAGACATCATGGTGATGTATCGCTGAAGATGGGCGTATGAAGTAACGATTCCCAGCGAGTTGGCGTAGTAGTTGTAGAGGAGCTCGTCTTCGAGCATCAGCGCTAGGGGCTCGACCTCGTTTCTAAGAATGCGAGGGAGGTTGCGTCCCATGAGACAGAGAAGCTGGCCCTCGTAGTCGGTCGACTCGATTTTCTTGATGAGGTTGTCCATCTTTTCTTGCATTTCGGACGTACCAAATTGCAGCCACTCTGGAGTTTGGTGCTCAATTTCACCAGCAAACACCTGCTCGCGATGGTGCTTCATGTAGCGATAGAACTTCTGGTGGTGTGGCTGGATGACTTGATCATCTCTGACACTCTGCAGTGCTATCTGGTAGAAGTAAGAAGCCACCATTTCGAGTGTTGCGATGTATTCAGAAGGCGTGTCCTCGACCCCGGTTGCAGTGAGGTCGGCCTCCAGTTGCTCCTTGGACATGAAGTCCAGGTCGGGCTGCCACTCAACATCAAAGCAAAGCTTCTTGACCTCGTCAACGTCACCAAGATCATCGGCTGAGTTGCTCGATGTAAGTGCTGTGCAGGTTACTCCTTGAATCCTGACTACAGGGGGCGCTTCGTCGCCACGGTCCCGGACAGTGATCTTGGCCGTTGCCTCTCGAAAGCCCACGAAAGCAGCCTCAGAAAGAGCCTCGAAGAAGTGGCCAGGAGCACTGGAGATGTTGCTTGAGACATACAGCTCTTGAATAAAGGTCGGCATGTACGGCTCCTTGACATTCGCAGCAGCGTGCGTCAAGGCGGGGAACAAGGTCTGCAGGAAGGTATCCATGGTAGCCGGATGGACCAGATGCTCGTACTCATACTCAGAGGGCATACAACTCTTCGTATCAGGAATCGCCAGTTTGCCCAGAGCTTTACCAAGCCCGTAGCTGAGCTGGGTGATGTTGCGGAACGTCGAGCCATAGTCCAGACCTGCCTTGGAGAGATCCTCGTAGACTTTTTCAGGCGCAGCAGCAGTTTGACAAAAGTCCTTGGCGCTGTCAAAGTCTTGCTTGTGAAGAGCAAGCGACTCCCTAGCTTCTCTACCAGCATCCACTTCTCCAGTGGCCTGCTCGTAGTTGATGGCGAGCAGACCTCTGCAGTGCTCGTTCACACCTGACGCGGTATGGGTAAAGACTCGGAACTCCTTCCACAAGTCCGAGGACGACCTGCTGCTCGAGTTGAACGGCCTGACGTGGAACATGACTTCAATGCCAAGTTCGGTTTGGGGAACCACCAGGGCTCTGCTAATGAGCATCTCCGAGATGCTATATCCGACAACTCTCTCTCGGTCCGTGCTAGGCGTCATCTGCTTAGCAGCCTCGAGCGCCATTGACACGTATCCCGCAGCGGGATACACGATCGACCCTTGTACTTGGTGGTCCCTCACCCACGGCTGTTCCGAGACGCGGATGAAGTTCCGCCAGCGCGGCTCCGCGGGATTCCAGTCGGCCACGGGAGCGCCGATGAAGTCATTACGCGGGGAAGGCCGAAAGCGGTACTGGGAGCTGAGACGCGACTCGGCCCAGAACTTCTTGCCGTGGTTCCAGGGATACGGAGGCAGATCGACTAAGACTTGAGGCACAGGGGTAGCTTGCTCCGGCTCGTTGACCTTCTGGAGCTGCGCCGGCACGCCACAGGCCCAAAGAGCGGCTACGGCTTCCAAGGCGGTCTCGCAGGCGTCTTTGTCTCGGACGAGAGCGGAGTAGTACGGGATGTTGCCGTTCTTCTGGAGGTCGTTGGCGGCGAGGATCTGCTTCACGGGTCCTGCCAGGGCGGAATGAGGGCCGATTTCTAAGAGGATGTTGACTCCGGTGTTGTTGCCGCGTCTCTTGGCTCGACTTGCACCGGCTGACTTTGCGCTGCAGAGGACTTCCAATCCCCGAGAGAAGCGGACGGGCGAGAGCATGTTGTCGACCCAGTACTTGGCGTTGAGATCAACACCAGCGGTCGAGGCACAGGTTACCGTGGAGATCATCTCACAGGCGCGACCAGTAGCTACACCGGCTTCAGAAACCTCGAGATTGGAGAGAGTCTCCAGATATTGATCGGCGACTTCGAGCATATGGTGCGAGTGGTATGCTGTGCTGACCTTCAACCTCCTGGCAAAGACATTCTCCTCCTTCAATATCTGCTCAAGCGCGTCCAGGGCCGCAATGTCACCCGAGATGGTGACGTTCGTGGGGCTGTTGATGCAAGCCACGTTGATCTTGCCAAGTGAAGCATCCAAGCGAGAAATATGCTCAACAGCCGCCTCCTCTGAGAGTCCACACGCCATCATGGAACCCTTCTGCTGAACACGGGACGAGATCAAGCCCCTGAAGTAGGCTACCTTGACACCTGAGTGAAAGGGAAGCTTTCCAGCCGCATATGCAGCCGCAATCTCTCCGCTGGAGTGTCCGATGACCATCTGCGGCAGTACTCCCCAGTCGGCGAGGAGGTCAACGAGGGCCATCTGGATAGCGGTGCAAAGGGGCTGGCTTATTTCAGCCTCACCAACGCGGGAGTTGGTCTTGTCCTTTTGCAGCTCTTCTGAAAGATCCCATGCGCAACCCAGCGTGTGCAAGACCTTCTCAGCCGAAGCGATCGACTCTCTGAAGACAGAGTATGTCTGGAGCAGCTCGCGGCCCATGCCCCACCACTGCGCGCCCTGTCCGGTAAAGACAAAGGCGCTGCGAGGGGTTCGACCAGCCTGATAGGATGAGTTAGCGGGCAATAAGTATAAGTGTAACTGTGTGAACTTACATCTGAGCGAATGGGCTTCTGGCGTGTGCTCTCGAGCTTCGTGGTTAAATCTTGCAGCGAGTTGGCAACGATGAAGAACTTCATCGCAAGGCGCGAACGTCTCTCGCCGAGCGTGTACGCGAGGTTGCTAAGGAACCGCTGCTCGTCAGCATCCTTGCGTCTTCTCAGCTCCTCGACATACGCCGCGGCGCTGTCCTTGGCTGTGCCCTCCTCGTGCGTGGACCATACGAAGACGCGATGCTGCTTCGGCGAGGGAAAATACTCGTTTTCGCTATCCGCAGACGCATAGCCCGAAATAGCAGGCGAGCCATTGTAAAGAGGGCTGTGAGCACCATCCAGAAGTAGAGGTTTCGCCGACGTACAGTGGGAGGCGACCAGGCCTCGTTCAGCGAGGTAGTGGTACGCGTCGTCGAGGATGATGTGTGCGTTTGTTCCACCAAAGCCGAACGAGTTGATGCTGGCTCTCCTCACCTCGTTGGTTGGCCAAGGTGTGACTTCGGTGGGCACGCGAATCCTCCAGCCCTCAAAGTCGATGGCTTCATTTCCCTTTTCAAAGTGGAGGTTGGGTGGGATCAACCCCTTTTCCAGGGCCAAAACGGTCTTGATGACACTGGCGAGACCACTCGCGCCCTCGAGATGTCCAATGTTGGTCTTAATGCTGCCGACGTATAGACGATTTTCTTCGCCGGGTTTTCTGTACTGGCCCAGTGTGGAACCAATTGCACCGGCTTCGATAGGATCACCAGCCGGTGTTCCGGTTCCATGTGCTTCGAAGTAGCCGACAGAAGCGGGATCACACCCGGCGCTCTCATAGGCCGCCCTAATTAGGATCTCTTGGGCCTCTCGCGATGGCAGCATAATTCCAGCAGTGCGTCCATCCTGGTTCGAGACGGAGCTTCGGATGACAGCACGGATCGTGTCGTTGTCACGGATGGCATCCGCCAGGGGCTTCAGGTAGATGGCCGCGATGCCCTCACCTCGCGAGTATCCGTTGGCACGGTGGTCGTATGTGTGGCACTTAGCATCAGGTCCGAGGAAGTGCACGTTGGACATGGCAATCATGACGTCCGGGTTGAAGATCAGGTTGGTGCCGCCGACGAGGGCAGACTTGCTCTCTCCAGTCCGAAGACTTTGGCACGCAAGATGCAGAGCAACAAGACTGCTGCTGCAGGCAGTGTCCACGGTGAGACTGGGTCCCTTGAGGTTGAACATGTAACTGATGCGGTTGGACAGAATGGCGGCACCGTTGCCGGTCGAGACGTAAACAGGAGACGTCTCGGGATCGTGGGTCAGCATCTCGTTGTAGTCCCTCGAGAAGCAACCAACGTAGCAGCTAGTGTTGGATCCCGATAGAGCCTCCATTGGAATGCCTGCATTCTCAATGGCTTCGTACGCCGACTCCATCATCATGCGCTGCTGAGGGTCCATGCCGCTAGCTTCAGCAGGGGAGATGGAGAAAAAGGAGGCATCAAAGGCGGAGATGTCTTCATCTAAGAAATGAGCAGCACGGATGTTGAACTATGAATGTTGTCAGCACATCTGTCGTATAGGAAAATCAAAGAGGTGTTGACGAACTGTTCCGTTCCTGTCTGGATCCGGGTGATAGAATGCATCGACATTCATCCGGCTCTTAGGGATCTCGCAGCGGCCGGATTGCTTCTTGGCAATCATATCCCAGAGCTTATGTGGCGTAGAAGAACCGCCAGGGAACTTACAGGCCATACCAACGATGGCAATAGGGGGGAGGGCGTCCGGAGACATGTTGGAAGTGTTGGCCTCTGCCGAAGTGAACATGACGCTGGAGAGGGAAGAATATATTAGGGCGGGAGGGTACAAGAGAGATGAGATGGCGTTGAAGCCTGATGTACCGAAGCTCTTTTAAAGCTCGAGGTGCATCAACCTGCTATGTGAAAGCGGGAGATTTAGAAAAGGTGTTGAAGCCCAGAGGTAGATAGAGTACTGAAGCACTTCTTAGTCGTTGGCTTCGAAGGACGACAAGGTACTATTTAACACAACCGCAGCGAGTCCATCTCACAGAGTCGCCAGCCTGAGCCACGAAAACGCTCTGGACGGCAACTCGTAAGTTCCCAACATTTCACAAGGCCTTCGACCCGCTCCCTCAGGGGCAGTGAACGGTGTGGCGGCGGCAACGGCGCATGCGAGGCTCTCACCATATTTGGCATTATTGCAACCTAAACTGCCTGGAGTGTGCAGAAGATTCAGCGTGGAAGCACACTTATCCATACTAGGACTAGAATAAGAATAGGGCCATGAGGCGCGGATGTTTAGATAGGCAGATTTGCCTCCTCGCACTCTCATCGAGTTGATATTATGGGGGATTGAAGCGCTCCTAGGAAAGACTATACGCCAGGGGGGAGTTGATATCACAGCCTCGCAGAAGGAAGCAACTGCTAGTGCACACCCTCAACTGTTACGAATAACTAATCACAACGCAGTCTGGCAGCAGGATGAATCCTTCAAAAGGACTTCTGGTACTTCCATGTACTTGTCGTGCCCAATGCGGCATCTAGAGGCACGGCTTGGGGTTGGCGGGTCCTCCCCACCAGCAGCCGCAGCCATCGTATGATGATCACGCGAACCAAGGCTGAGTTGTGGAGTTTTGGACTTCGGCACAGTGCTATTTAGATAGGGATCTTGATCCTGCCGCGATCTACGGAGCTTTTAGGTACCACTTAATCGAGCAATCCCCTCGCGGCAGCTGGGGAGGCGTCTAATTCCGTCCCGAATGCGACCAGGTTCAGCCTCAACACCCACGACTCAAAGAACCAACAAACGGCCGCGAGGGCGTCGACGTCGCATCGACAAACGCTACGTTAGCTGCGGGATCGTCCGCGTCCTACTCCTCGAGCCCCCCAATGAAGGCGTTGAAATGCCCGTTATTTAGTCTCGCATTCCCGTCGTTGAATGCCATCTCACCTGTCGACTATCGGGACGCCCCGGAACTGAAGACCTCGTTCGAGAAGCAAGCATCCGAATCCGCCCTGTCATCTCATTTCTGGCCATGGACGTGATGACGGGTGACGACAATAATGGAACGACCATTCTGCTGGTAGTGGGAACAGGAGGATTCACGCACGCAGGTACGAGGCTCTCACAATTGCACCAGGCTCTAGTATGTACTATGGAACCTGTTCAACATGGCTGACATGTTCGTGTTTCTTCCCTTGATCGACAGCCCCCGTCCTGGAACTCGGCCGTATCTTGGCCAGACGAGGCCATACCATCACCTTCGCGACTCATCGCGGCCAGCAGAAATGGGTCGAGGACAACCCATCTTACAGCTTCGTGTCGCAGGTCTACACCATGGGCGCCCCCATGGACCCGCAGAAGGAGGCGGCCCATTACCTGCACATGCAGCAGACGGATCCCCGCGAGAGCTACGCGGAGTACTTCCGTCCCAAGTTCACCGTCGATGCCTTCTGGGCCTCCGATTATGCGTGTCTCAAGCGTGTCGTCCAGGAGGCGCCGCCTGACATGATCCTCGCGGACTTCTTCGTCGACGCCGCCAGGGATATCGGCATCCAGCACTGCATCCCCGTCGCCATGGTCTGGCCACAGATGCCCTACGGCCTGGTCGACGCCCCGTACATTCCCGGTCTGCCGGGCTTCCAGGTTGACGCCCTGACCAGCGAGAAGGCGTCGCTCTGGACCCGGATCCGAGCCGCGTTGAGGCCCGTCCGCGCCGTCGCGGCTATGCTGCCCTACCTCCGCTTTATCCGAGACATGCGACGACATGCCGGTGTCCGCTACTCCCTCCGCAAGTTCGGCAAGCCGGACTATTTGGTCCTCGTGAACTCGTTTTGGGGGCTGGAAACCCCAAAGGACTTGCCGCCCCTCGTTGCCGCCGTCGGCCCAATCCTCCCAGACGAGTACCCGCTTCTGGACGGCCCGACGGAAGCCTTCTTTGTGTCTCACAGTCGAGTCGTTTACGTCTCCTTTGGGACGCATATCCAGGTTCCATCTCACTACCTTGGACACCTTCTAGGCGCCTTGGCTCTCCACCTCGACGGAGCAGCCATTGATGGGATTATATGGGCCGCCAATGAGGCTCAACTCGCATTGTTTCCACTGAACCAGGTCTTGAGCAGTGGCAAGGTCACCGTCGATGACATCTTGAACAACCGTGATCCCCGCTGGCTCTTCACCCCGTTCGCGCCGCAGCGGGCCATCCTAGACCGTCGAGAGACCGTCCTTTTCGTGACGCATGGAGGCGGCAGTAGCGTTAACGAGGCTACGTATCACGGAACCCCGATGCTTAGCCTCGGCTTCTTCTTTGACCAGCCACTCAACGGGCTCCGGATCGAACAGGCGGGCGTGGGACGCTTCCTCGACAAGGCGGCCTTCACCCAGGAGGAAGTATACGAGAAGGCGCGTGCCCTCCTGAAGGATGAAAGTGGCACGACGGCGCGGCATGTCCAGCGGATGCGGCATATCGCGCGGATCTCGTCTCGCAAGAAGGAGTTTGCGGCGGATCTGATCCAGGAGATGCTGTACGACCACAAGTACAACCTCATACCATCCGGGTCCGGCAGTGGCCGCCAGCGCCAGCTCCCCATGCATCTCGAGACGGCAGACGCAAGGATGTCCGCGTGGCGGGCGCACAACTGGGACTTGACTTGCATAGGGCTGCTGGCTGTCGGGGGTATTGCGGGAGTCGCAGTCACAGGGATCAAGTACCTTCGCTTCACTTACTCGGCCCTCCATGCTCGTTAATCCATCCTCTCTATCTTTCATTATTCTTGGCAGATACGTAAATTAGTTTCTGGGGTAGTACTGACTCCATTGATCCCCGATTTAATGCCAGCTTATCCCTGACTTCTTCATAAGTGAGCCCACCTTTTGATCATAGCCACTAGATCTGATAGCTGTGGATGTAAATAACCATCTCTATTAGATGGTATGTTGTGAAAACTATGTCTCACGGTTTCTATAGTAAGCTTTATGTTCCATCGGCCGGCTCCGGCTTCAGACATGCCACTGACTCCCTTATGGAGGGTGGGAATCTCTCCAACACTCATCCTCCCTCATGTCCAGGCCTCAAAGAAGGGAACGCTAGATCCTATTGCATATAGATGATTCGTTCCAATTTACTACAGAGCACCCATGTGAGGAAGAATCTAGGTACTAGGTATTTTTCAATTACCCGGTCGACCTGCATCAGAAACAGGACAATGGGGTATGTTAATATAAATCTGCGGATCCGTGGACCCCACCCACAGTGTATGTGAACTTGCAGAAGGATCACCATGACACAGCACTATTTATCATTCTCATCCGATGGATGCCTAGACGATCCTCAGCTGATATCCTCTTGGTGTGTAGAAGCGTCAAACTGTATCAATAACTGAAAACGGGGGAGATTGACAAACTTGCTCTTCTTTGAAGATCTCTGACAGAACGGCACCTTCGATTTTACCCACTACCTCCTTCTTGCTCGCTTGGCCTCTCAAATCAACAATCCGGTATTTATTCGTGATTCGGAAGGCCATATCAGTAGAATCAGACCATCATCTCGAGAAACATTTCATCATGAGATTTCTTTGCTTGCACGGTATGGGCACGAGTGCCGAGGTAAGCTACTACGATGTGCGAGTACCCGAGTGCTCCAAGACCACTAACAGCATCTTGATTCGTAGATATTCGAGACCCAGACTGGTACGTTGACTCTTCCCCATCTGCCGGAATCCGATCTCCCTGTTGACCATTCCGCTGCTAGGGCCTCTTCGGCAAGCGCTGGGTGAACTAAACCACTTTGAATTCTACGAGGGCGAGTGCGAAGTCCCACCAGCCGAAGGTATGTCATCTCCGCCGTAGATCAAGTCCGGGGACGAAGACGGATACCGGACACTAACGCTGCATGGCGGCTACAGGCATCAAAGCCGTCTTCGACTGCGAGAGCTACAAAGCCTGGTACCACCCTGATCTTGGGGCCGACACGCACCGCAAGTCGCTGGAGCTGGTGAGAGAAATCATCGAAGAGGATGGGCCCTTTGACGCCTGTATGGGCTTCTCGCAGGGCGCCGGCCTCCTCGCCTCGCTGATACTGTCCCATCAAAACAGTCACCCATTCTCACCGCCTCTGTTCCACCTCGCCGTCTTCATCTGCGGAAGCAGCGCCCTCCATGTCACGGAGCCCGACGGCGTTTGGAGTCGCGTGAACCCCCGGAGCCTCGAGCAACAGAGGAAGAGAATCAAGATCCCTACTGTGCATATCATCGGGGCTAAAGACTCAGCGTACCAGGAGAGCGTGAACTTGCGAGACATGTGCGAGCCGCGAAATAGACTAGAGTACCTCCATAGCAGCGGCCACGAGGTTCCACGTAATGTACGTGTTACCGCCGAGATGGCACGTGTTGTGGGGAAGGGGATGGAGAGGGCTCTGGCAGCACACTAAGACGGACTGTGTGCATGTTGTACCCTGGAGTAAATAGCTTATTGTTTATTTGAATCAACCTTGTCTTCGCTCAATGATTGCTAGATGGGAAGAATGGGAATGGAGTAGTCAGCTGAAGTTATGAAAATCTACTCTTTAGCATTTTTTAAAGCTGGAGATTCTTCTTTTTCTGCTTCCAAACGTGGGTTGTGTCCCTGGCCTTGACCTTTGTCAACATGTATACGAGGGAAGTGGGATATAGTAAACAATCTGATGACTATTTGATGAACAGTTTATTTGTACGTAATCAATTCGGTGACATATTATTTAACGCCTGTAAGATCACTCCCGTTGGCTCCCTTAGTTCTCAACCTGATCTGAATTCGTACCATCCAATTCCCTCTCTGTTGTCCGATCTGACTCCTGCGCCTTCAATGAACGGATGTGAGCGAAGAAAAGAAAAACAGCCGTCAGAAGGCTCAACCCAGCAAATGCAGTCAGAGCCTTGAATTGGAGATTAAATCCCTTTCCATACACTTCCCCAACCCGGACCTGTTGCTCCTCGGTCAGCATTGATCGTGCCAAGCTCGAGGACACTTCAAGGGCTTCGATCTGCCGTTCGTTCAGGAATTTCGGCAAGTCTTTGTCCAGTTCTCTGCGAAGCAGCGAGCCGCCTATTGCCAGTCCAATGCATCCTCCTAGAGTGCGGCCCATGTTTCCCACTCCCATGGCGCCAGCGATGTCCTTTTCGTCGACCTGGATCTTTATAAGATACATGAGGGACGGAGTCAGCAGACCAAGGCTCAGGCCTATCAGTGTCTGGTAACCAAATTGAGCAGACGAAATATCGCTGTCGACGGGGAGGGTGCTGATCAGCGTGATGCCAATGACATTCAAGCAGCCGCCGAGGATGGCGAGCGCAGGTGCCCAATAGCGGTTCTTGCCAACTAAGATACCTGAACATAGTGCCGAACACGGTGAGACAAGAGTCAGAGGGAGGACTAGGATACCAGCTCGCGTTGCGGTGGTGTTGTTGACGTGCTGGAACCGTTGGGGAATCTGAATGACAGGGACATAGAAGGTAAAGCCCAGCCAAAGAAGACTCCTATTTTTTTTAATGATCAGTTCCCATTATCGGATTCAAGGTAAGAAACGGGGAGACTGGCTAAAGCTGCACTTACAAGAATATCAGGACCGTTACGGATCGCTTCAAAAGATGCACGGGGAAGATGCCATCAATGTTGGTGCGACGGTACGCCCAACCCTCCCAAAACACAAAGAGGATGAGCATCACACCACCGGTAACAAGCGTTCCAATGATGACACCACTATTCCATTCGTATTTGTCTCCCCCCTCCTGCAAGGCAAAGATGAGCGGGATTGCCCAGGCCAGTGACAGAAGCGCGCCGACGACGTCCATGGTCCTCATCGAGTCTCGGACCTCTTTTTTAGACTTGGGGTTTTCCATGAACTTGCCGAGAATTGCGAAAACAACGGCGATTCCAGGAGCGCTAGAAGAAATTAGCGAGACTACTCTGGAAGTTGTTGTGTTTAGTGTAGGTTTGTTTGACTTACTTGAGCCAAAAGATCCACTACAGAGCCTCATTAGCAATTGTGTTCAATAACAGTTCGAGATACTTGCCCTCCATGTGGTATTATCCGAGATAACACCGCCGAGGATCGGTCCTAGCAAGCTTGCCAGTGCAAAGACTGAACTCAGAATCCCCGTACAGATGCCCAATTTGTCTAGAGGCACGATCTGCGCCATGACGACAAAGACAAGCGAGTACATGCCAGAGCCTCCAATTCCTTGAAAAGCCCGGGAGATTATTCTGGCAACCACAGTAAGTATCCGCAATGGACTTTGATGATATAATAGTATAGTGGCCTACAATTGGACCATCGTATTAGAAACGGCGCATGCGATGGAGAAGACGAGGAAAATGAAGTTGGCTGAGAGCAGTAGCCATTTTGTCCCAAAGGTGTCGCTTAGTTTGGACCAAATAAGGATAAAAGCTATATTATTTTATTAGCCATCAGCTGAAAGAACGAAGCAATAAAAATGTGCAGATGTCTTTCTTTACGATGAAAGGGGGGGGGGCGTACCGTTGAAAGTAAGAAGATATGCAACAACGATCCACCCAGCCTGGTTCAGGTCATCGAGGTCGTTGGAGATGTGGATGAGTGACGTGCTGACAATGGTCGTCTCTAGTGAACAGAGAAACAGAGATAGCCATAGCCTTGAAGAACTTCAGCATTCTCTCTAATCGGTCTTGGGTTGACTGGTCTTACCCCGAGATTACCAGACTCAACTGCAGGTTCGATATGGTCTGGGGTGATTCCTTGGCAGGAACAGCATCGGCAGAGTCAGAGTTGGGCACAGACTCCTTTGTGTTGACGCCGTCGGCAGAGTTGGAGCTTGGTACGCTCTCTTTAGCCGTTGTTTTCTCCATTCCGAAAGTCGTTGACAAGTACAAAGAAACGCCAATAAGTTGATGGCACGAGACTCTGCTCAGGTAAAGCTAGCAGGCGGCGGACTCGACGTACCCCTTGCTGTGGTAAACGGAGGACTCTAGGCGAGTCGCCGTGCGAATACTGCAAAGCTGATGCCGAAGGACTATAACCCCCAAGTCACGCCGCGAACAACGAAGGAGTGGTGCATCCTTCGGAAACAGACGCAAGGGAATGGGTTGGCTGGGTGTCTATCCCACATCCCGGAAGGACATGAGGTGATGAAGGCTCCTCGAACCCGGTAAATTACCGATTACTGGTTTCCTCTTTGGAACGGTTGAGAAGGATTCCCCGTGCATGCAAGGGCTTGCAGATCCGCCAATGCAACCTCGACGCGTCTACAGAACCCAATAGGTTGTGCAAATAAAGAGGAGCAGACATACGATAATTACGATCGTGTCCATCAGCGCTATCTCCACGTTGCAGGGGCCGTAACCCCGTCAGCCCTGTCAGACAACCCTGCAAGTACCTCCAAGTAGACGGCGTGTACACTATTCAGACCCTGCTCAGGAATGCCGGCGGCCCTGGTCAGTGAGTCCACGCCTCTGCTGTAGGATTCTAAATTGTGTCTTACCTTGACCAAGAAAGACGCGAGACCGGGTCCGAAGCGGAAAAGGAATGCAATCAGACCATCCACGCACCATTTTCAGCCTGCTACGAATTCACACAATGTTGGGGATGACCATTGCATGCGCCTGAGAAGCAAAACATCACCTGAGCTCCAGAAGGCGTATCTAGCCCAGGTGTAAGACCCAGCATTGTCATGAATTCATAAGGGAGACGCAGCCGGCCCCCACTGCAATCTGTAGTCTCTCAACAGAGCCTCCGCCTCTTGTATTATCCATTTCCCTCTTCAAATATTGCTCGACCTTCTTCCACTATGACTGGAAGCGAGAAGCCAGAAGATCCCAAGGCAGCGCGTCCCGTGCGTGTTGCCATCATCGGCGCTGGCGTCGGGGGGCTCGTCCTTGCCCAGCTCCTCGGGAACAACCCCAAATTCACCATCACAATCTATGAACGGGGCTCCAAAGAAGTGGGTGTCAGCTCTCTGACAGGCTTCCGCATTCTTCTCTCAAAGGAAATGCTGGCGGCATTACGGTCGCGACTCCCAGCCACAGTAACCGGCTTGCTAGAAAAGTCAGTTGGCATTCAGCCTCCGGGAGGACAAAGCATTGCCCTTCTCGACCAAAAGGGAAGCGTCAAGTTGGGACTCACCCCAAAGGACTTTCGCGATGCTAGCTCCGTGTCGAGGTGGAAGCTAAGAGCTGCCCTGTTGGAAGGACTCGATGACGTTATTCATTGGCAGACGGAGTATCAGAGTTACTCCAGCCAGAACAGTGGCGTGAAGTTGATCTTCAACGACGAGAAAACTGCAGAGTGTGATATCCTCGTCGGTGCAGATGGTGCAGGGAGCAAAATCAGGAAGCAGCTTCTCCCGCAGTCCAAGAGGGATACTCTTGGTATAACCGTGCTATATTTCAAGATGCCTCTTACTCAGGAAACGGAACTGATGATGCCATATGGCTCTGGCTGCATGGTAAGCAACCCAACCCATTCTGCGTATGATGCCTTCCACTCATCACAAATGCAGGTCATGGCTCCCCGAAGCTCGATGGTCATTTCCTATTACAAGGACAAAGCGGAGCCTTACGGACCTTACGACCTGCAGTCTGTCGATGTCCAAGATTCCTACCTCATGTGTGGCTTGGGTTGCTACACTGACGACTACGTCCTCAAGGGCAAGCATCCCGATGAAATGACCCCCGAGGAGTTGAAAGGGTACTGGATGGATCGGACCAAAACCTGGCACCCACTCTTCCGCTCACTAATCAGCATTACCATTCCTGAGACTGTGTATGTGTCTCATGTAAAGACACAGCACAAGATGAAGCCTTGGAAGTCTGCCAACATCGCCCTGCTTGGTGACGCCGCACATAGGTAAGCTGCATACTACAATTTTCCGTTACACTCTACCAGTGAGTCTAGCCTGATGCGTTCATTATAGCATGACCCCATATCTCGGTAAGGGCGCTACATCAGCCATTGCCGATGCCCTTTCACTCGCGGAGCATCTGGAGAAGCTGGCACCTGGTGATAACAAGTCAGAGCTGGCGAGCCTTCTTGACGATTACACTGCGAAGATGTTGAAGTCCGGTTTCAAGATGGCCAATATGAGCAGGGTTGTCCACGACGTGGTGTTCATGGGTTCAAATCCCTTCAAAGCAAAGTGTCGCAATGCTCTCTTGCGCACTCTTGGAGTGTTCATCGGTAGCAAGGATGGCCCAAGAATCGCTTAAAAGAGCCACTCTATCCCAGCCTGTTCTCCTCGGCTCATTCAAGCACTGCATCATTCCATTTGTCTCCGATTAAGTATCATTTGGTTATTGTATATCTGTCTAATTATACCCTATTAGCTTATTACATTTAGTTGAGTAATTCACAATAATATTCACCGTCGAAGATCCTCACTCCTCATGTTTCGGGGAGCCAGTCGGTCGGATGACTCGAGGGAGAAAGACTGATATTTTGAACAAAGTACATGGGAAATCTTATACGACTTGTGGCTTTTAGTTGACACTTTCTGTCTGGGTGGCTGAGAATACGAGCCTGCATCTTGTTTACAGATGTAGACATGTTATTACTGACATTCGTCTGACAAGCTCAGTAGGTCTATAGTAAATTAGTCTACTTTCTCGCCTTTAAGCTACTAGATGACAAGAAGACAAAAGTAAAAGGGCCACGAGTCTTTCAGCTGCAGAAACTTGACTGTCGACACCCACCAAACTGCTGGTAGTCTGCTTCGTGCTTCGTGCTTCTTCGGCAAGGACATCGAAACAGCAATAGATAAAAACATCAAAAAAAAACATACAACAGCGAGGATTCCCCGGTCGTCACCGACCCGAGTACTAGTTCGCCCCTCACCAGCTTGACTAAGGGAGAGCGGACGGGATCCCGTATTTTCTAGTGGGTATGGTCGTATGTGCTGGTTTTGGCACCAATTCAGTCTATCTATGCAGTATGGAGAGACGTACGATAGCAATGAACATCGTGAACAGACTTGAAATGAGACAGAGCTTTTGTGAAGGGCGCTAACGGCTTCCTCGAGGAATCTCTAGAGCAAAGTGTGAGCATTCTTGCATTCTTTACCAATGGGGCCAGTTACTTTATTCTTGGAGCAGCTAGAGACGATATTCTTGACGCAGACGAAAGGTAAGGTAATTAGTAGCATTGCGAGTTATCCTACGAAGAGCAGTTGCTTGAAGACTCGAGGTATGCTTGACTATGGATGAAAATGATAGGAAATTCGAATCATGGGCGGCGAAGGATCGAAATCTTTTTCTCGTCCCAAGCATCTAAAGAGGTTGCGCCAAGACTCTTCGCCCACGACCTGCACGTCTTCTTTCCCTCAGCTAGATGAGCTATAAGCGCAGACGTAAGGATTTAGGTGCAGCCAGCACCCTCTTAGATTATTTCTGATAGCGAATGCTATTTTCACTAATAGGTCAGGGGGGGGTAGGGTATGATGACTTTGTGCTACATCGTTTTCCGCTTCACCCGGAAGCACTTCCCTAGTGAAGTCTGGGCCCCAGACTCTTGTACTGCAATAGTTCCTAGTATTCATGTCGCATATAGTTCACACCGCGAGCCAGGTTCAGTCAATACTTAGCAGGTTCGTAGAATCAGAACATGGGACATAAGTGTAAGACATCGATTTGGGTTATCACAATGTAATTCAATCACCTGAGCCCTGGACCTGCCTGTGCTAAGATTAAGTTATGGATAAGGATAACTAAATCGCAAGCCTAGACATACTCTACGACTTTGTATATAAGCCCACCTAGCACAGCAGTGCCCTTAATACAATAGTTTCACTGGTCAAGGACGCCACTGTCACGGTTCCAACTTACTACGCGGGATGCCGAGGCCACGGAATGCGTCTATGATGAGCTATGAAGTCAAATGGACTTGCCCCAATTTCTATCCAGAAAGGAAGGTAAGATCTATAACATGGCCACTTTGACTCTGATTTAAATCTTGCCAAGAGATGCCAAGGTGCTTAGGCGGTGGGCCTGAAATGCGGGTTCGCACGCGGTTTAAATGAAGGTCAGACGATGATTAATATACGTGGTGTGATTTAGACCTTTAGTTGCTCGAGATAGAGTTCAATTAGCGACTTCTGTACCTTGACTAGAGGTGAGTACGTAACTGGTCGATTGATTTTTTTAATTTTCAGTTCCTTTCACGGGATTATTTCCAATGATGTCCGCTCATGCTTACCAAGCTGTGGAACGGTCCAACTATCATCCCGCCATCGGGCAATATGTACACTTTTAGTAGGGCTGCCGTGGCTAGTCCACAGTTAATTCAGGGTATAAGTCAGTGTTCCGACTTCTTCAGGCCGCGGCACCATTGCCATTGCGAGGTATATATAGACTAGGGCTACCGCTCTTCGCCCTAATGCTTTCTAAGTTACCTCTGCCTTCCTCCCATTACTCCCTCCCTCCACGCCAATTCAAGATACAAGATGCGCTTGCTCAACTTCTACGCCGTTGCCGGTGCATTGGCGTCCCTCAGTGCGACTCCCGCGAACGCCGAACCGAAAACATCCGTGGCAAAAACGGAATGCTCCCGCCACCACACCTCCCCCCTGCTCCAAGAAAAGAAGTTCAATGCGTTCGTTAAAAAGTTCTACGTTCAAAAGGAGCCCAAAGCGGCCATCCTAGAGAACATGGCCGAGGACTATATCCAGCACAACCCCTATGCCCTCAGTGGACGACAGAACGCAATCGACTATGTCGGCCCCACATTCGACATCGCCAACTTCACGGTAGCCCGGACGTCTTTCAGCAATGGCACTGGCTGGATTCATACCAAGATGGAAATTCCAGACGCGCCTTTTGCCGCGGTGGTAGATATTTTCAGATTCGAGGGAACCTGCATTGTTGAGCATTGGGACGTGTTCCTCCAGCTGCCAGTCAACGCCACAAACCCGCTGGCACTGTTCTAAGGACTTGTTCTTGGAAAATGTTTACATTCAATAGGGATTATGTGAGGGGTTTTACAAAAAATATCAGTTTATACTTGACCATTCATGTGATTGGAGTCTTGAAGTACATAGTCAAAATAGGTGTGGTAAAGTGAGTTGCGCCAGTAGTGTCACTCACGCGCGAAGACCATCATCTCATGAAAATTCTCCGGCATTTGGGTACGCAACGCCCAGCGTAGGGGAGTTCAGGGGTAATAAGTGTGACCAAACGATTTGCAACATACTTAAATTCTCAGTACTTACTCGCTCGCATATCTGATGAACTCTTTCCTGTAGAAGCCTTCGCAATACCTTCACCCATTGCCAGTAGGCGGCTTGAGAGATAGCCATATTATATTTATGGCCATTGATCGCGCAACAGCACACGGTTCCCAGTTTAATAAGGCACACCGGAGTAAGCGACCTTCCTCCACCGGATACGAGTGGGTATACCCTGGTTAGGCCGAAATGAACCCGCGCCTGTTTTCTGGACCAACTGTGGTATTTAGTCTGCCAAATTCTAACCAAGTGCATTCTTTCTTTGCCCTTCACGAAGTTACGTCAAGATTCAGGTCATATTACGTGTAGGCTCATCGCTTGCGGGTGAATTACATCAGATCAGAGGCCGAGGAACAAGATTCACGTCAGTTTGATTAAGGCATTCATTAGTACTAATCACCTACTGCCAAGAGTAGTGTTACTTGATAAGTCACTAAAACATTCGTGCATGTAAATGCAATGAATTGTACCTTAAGCTCTGAAAGATATCCACATATATAAGGTTGCCGTTAAAGTTCGTAGGAAGCATACCATGTCAATTGGCCTTAAGTCCGACCTAGGTTCCTTTGGATCAGTGGATTAGACGATGCTCTTGACTAATTTGTAGCGCATCTCGCCGCCCATCTGTCATAAAAGTGTTATGTGTTGTGATGACATGGGGGTTTATTAATGTTACGGGAAGTGGGCTGCGGATGGCCTAATTTCCGGTGAATCTGCTCGTTTCAGCCGCGACACCGCAACGACCGTTTGAACCCAGATTTCGTTAGTCCTAATTCCTCAAATGGGAGTCTTGCATGAACAGACTGCCGCTTCCTCCTTGTAAAAAGGGGTCCAGACTTAGTGGGCCATGTTATGCGTCACGGTCCGCAATGGAACGTTGACGGCGAGATCGTTCAGTCTGGTGGCTCGATATGGAAATGGACTTTATCGTGAAAGCATAATTGATGATCGATTCCGTTGTACGGCCTTAAATATTGCGCATCTCGCTCTAGTTCGTGAAGTGATCTAGCTTATGGACTGAGTTTGTTCTGATATCGAGACCATGGTGATGCCCTCTTACATTCTATGCCTAGCCACCATGGCCGGGTTGGTTTCAGCCCATGCAAATCCCCCTCCTCCGAGATTCCGTACTTTCTACGCCAGGTCACTGAACAGTTCGAGAGTCGGACACGACACGACACTCAGCCCTGTTATTAATCCCGATGTTGATACCACAAACATACAGAACATTGTCCCGTCGAAAAACATCTCCATGAACTGGGGCACACAGGGCAATGGTTTTGTCAATGTCTCGCTGGAGATGAACCACCCAACTGTTCTTCTCGAGGAAATCGACGGCATTGACACAGTTGACTGCGAGCCTACCTCTGTTTCCATTACCTTCAGCGACAAGGATGCGTTTGCTGAAGCACTGGAGGACTGGTCCGATGACGATAGGTTCATCTTGGTGACCAATCATCTCGGCGACTGCGACGCGGAGAACGAGCGAGGCTTCTTCCTTGCTCAGGGCATCACATCGGATAGCAACACCCTGACAGTTGTGGCGAGTGGCGAGAAGTCGGATATTGAAAACACAGCTGGTTTGTTGCCTCCAACTTACTTCACTGTCACTGCCCGCTCTAAATGCTAATGGTCAACAGCCTTCACCGAGATTACCTTCTCTTCTATCCCGACTGCGCAGTCTAAGCGGGCTATCACTTTTGATGCCGACGGCCTAACTCTGTCCAACACCTTGGCACTTGCACCGGCTACTTCACTGTACACGTATGCACCGTATCTGTCCGTCACGGCTGACAACGCCAATCTTACAACCGCAATCACCTTCTCTGGAAAGCTCCGATACTCTATTCTAAAGGCGAAGGTGTATGAGCTGTCTTTTGATGTCGACACCTACGCATCGGCCGACTTGGGACTCACCATCGACGTCGCCGCATCATACAGCCAGAACGTGGTGTTTGATCCTGCACCACTCACCTACAGCATCGTCAACGTGCCCGGCATCGTCTCTCTCGGACCAGCTTTGGACTTTGCTATTGGTGCCGATTTATCTGTCAATGCGGCGGTGACTTTGACAACCGATTTTAGTGTCAAAATTGAGGACGGAAGCTTCCATCTTGATTTCCTGAACAGCTCCAGCTCGTCTGTCACCGGGTGGACTCCCTCGTTTACTGCAAATGCCAACATCAGCGAGAAAGCAGTTGCGTCAGTCGATCCCTACGTTGACATTACAGTCATGCTGGAATTCAAGCTTCTCGGTGGCATTTTGGATCTCAGCGGGGGGGTCACGGCGCAACCAAAGTTTAAGAATGATTTTATTCTCAGTGCGAGCCAGGTTGTAAATGGAACATCAAATGGCACGAGTGTGGATGGCACAATAACACAGCCCAAAGGTGAAGGCTGTTCTCAAGGCCTTGCAGTCAATTCCGACTTTGAATTCAGTGTTGTCGCCTTCGTAACTCAATGGTGGCGACAGACTGTTTACAATGTCACCGTACCCATTGCAGACGAGTGTTATACATGGGTTTGAGAGTGCAATACCTTACCCGATGTAGTTGTGCGGCTTGCTTTCTTATTATACGAAGAGGTCTGATGCCAACCATTTATAACTATTCAAACGCTATTTTTGAAAACAAGCTATCGAGGTGAACAAGTACGTTTAAGTGGCATAGCTAATCACCCAAGACTCGACCACCCTTATGCTAGGACTATATTAATCGAGAAATTGACTACTCCTTGCTGTTCTCAACCTTAGACAGATTAGATTGTCCCTTAAGTTGGTCCAAAATGACCAAACATGATCAATGTCTTTTTTCACATCGGTCCAAGAGTTTCGCTCACTCAGATACTTGCCCTCTTCTAGCATAAAGCCATGTATTTCCGCTGGTAAAATACCCAATGCCGTAAGAAGTTGGACCCCCAGATTGCCCCGCAGTCAGCCTGTGCAAAATGCAATCGTGTATGGCCAATACTGGTCTGAGGGAGATAGAAGATATGCCTTGGCTGTGTGGCAAGGCGAGCCTAGCAATTTGAACTTGCAGGTAATATGCTAGGCGTTTTTTGCTTCAGGCGATAACTCATAACACGCACACACATTATTCGGAAGACGCAACGGAGCTAACAGTTACAAAAAAAGCAGACATAAGTCACAGGGTCAGCTAAGTAGTAGACATTCACCCTTATCCTAGGTGAAGTGAGGGTCTGATTTGAGGCTCGAGTAGATATGTAGAAGGAGGTCTTCCGACACTCCTTGACTTTATGGTTTTAATCTGATCTCTACCTTAAAAATCGGAAAAGTTAAATGCGTTGAGATACGCTAAATTTGTTTTATAAAGCAACTGAGTGGCATAATCGGCGAGGCTGTTTAGGAACCCTCATCTTTGTGGCAGGTGACGGGATTGCATTCAAGACTAGAAGAGTAACAGCACATGCTATTGCGGTTGCGGTGTGACGTTGATTCATTAACTCGGTGGAAAGACGCATACTTCTCCATCAATTCCGTTACTACATCCGCCCTCTCAAAATATACGTCTAAATGATGAGTGCTGCAGCTACGATGAGAATTTTCACCAGGAAAGTAGTTCTATCAGCCGCGCCATGGACGTCATCTCTATCCATACCCCCTTCATTGCTCCTATTATCTCCGTCGTCGCCCTCACTGTCTTAATCTTTCTCCGTTGACACCTATAGCTCAGCACATACCAACATCATGGTTAAATCGATCTCAAACTCGTCTAGAAAACTCCGGTGTTTGTAATCTACCCTGCGTGAAACGAAGGCATCTGCCTCTCACCCCCAATCTCTATGGCGTATGATTATGGGCGCTACTACGGCCTTCCATGTAGGTTACCTCGTCCAATAGCACCTCTACGTATGTGAATGAGAAGTTTCCATAAGGCAGGACCCTTTCGAGGAGCAGAGGATCGGGGGGGTAGAATGTTTCGTTTGCGAGCAATATGAGAATTAGCCAGATCCACGCCTTCGAGGCTGTCACACCTACGGGGGTGGTTCCGCCCGTCTTTGTGAATGCTTGTATTCTTAATACCTTCGTTTGAACTATCGATACGAGGGCTAGGGAAGTAACCGTGGTCGAGCAGTCTCTCGGGACATTCAAACATGGCGGAGTCTGGGTTGACCGTCGGATTGTCATAATACCAATACTCGTCGCATAGGGCGCTGTTGATCCTGCCGATATATTTCTTCCCGAGTAGGCCGTCACACTCATTGGCGCCGCCTCCGACACTATGGTTGACGTTGGAAGAATTCAACAATAATTCATACAAAATTGCTCCACGCCCGCCATGCATGAGATATCCACACGGGGGGGAATTTAGATGATTAAAATAGTGCTAGCGCTCTAAGAGATTATTACACCAAGCCGATTGGTTTCAAAACCTCATATTACTCGCAGATCATGGCCAGCTCGTTAATGAACTGATACATGACAGGTTTAACATCCAGACGACTCTTCCGAATTGAGTATGGCTGCGTGGAAACCGGGCTCTGAGTCAATCCTCCAAAGCGACAAGGTCTTGGGGTTATTCTATAAGTTCATGTATGATGAGGACCTTGATGGAATTGAGGGCAAGTTTGCAGACCTAATAGTCTAGGTCTACCCACAATTTCTGATGAGTTAAGTTCTCATTCTCACACAGCCTTGGCGCCTTTGTTACGGAAGATTTTATTCGACCGATCGGGTGCTACATAGATCTACTGGCCACGGCATACCCCACAACCGCTTAAAAAGTCAATTGACGTGTTCTGTAAGATGTCCTGCTGGTTAAGTGGAGGTCCCGATCGAGTGGACTCTGACCGCCATGTGGGCGAAATTACGTGGGTGCTAATTTCGGCCCACGGTGTTAGTTCTCACCAGTATGCCGCTCTTGTAACGACGTACTAATTAATGAAAGCTAAGTTTGTGGCAAAGTCTTGAGACACTTATGAGTGAGTGGCGAGCGCATATGCAAGGGGTGTGGGCACATGGTCACGTTACAGCATAATACTTCTTGCGGAGAGCACAGGCAGATTTGGATTGATCGATCCCGGTGGCATCTGTTCTCAAGTAAAATTGAAACGTGGTCATTGCGCGAATTATTCCTGAGAAACTACGAGATCTGCAAGATAGGATTGTATTCTCTTTGAAGGGTAACTATACTGGCAGTAAGCAAGGCTATTGTCAATTCTCTAGGTGGAAAGAGCAATTCTCGGCTCACTTCGTCACACTGTAATTCTTTTACAATAATCAATATCAACTTGTGCTTTTCTTTCGTCTTAATAAGCAGCCTACTCTGAAAGGGTTGCCAGCCCTGAGAGTTCTGTTGGGGCACTGTACGAACTTACGAAGTACCAGCGGGATCTTCCTTCAGGGGGGAACCTTGTCACGATCAAACTTAGGAGACAAGTCACATACAGTCTCCATGCAGCTTCTTGACCCTGATATGTGAGATCCTTCCGTCTAGCGTCGATGACAAGAGCCAGTTAGATGTGCCAAAGACGAATCCCACGTCCGAGCGCTCAATACGGTTGATCCTTGGGAATTACTGATTCGATCGTCCCGTAGATATCATGCGTGTACGCTCTCTTATCTACTTGTGCGGGAAATTTTCTTCCGTGTCTAATCTCATAGCGTCGTGTTGGCTGCAACGCGTATGCAGGTCTTGCACATTGAAAAGCAAGCACAGGCACGCCACAAACACCAACATATTGTTCCTTCAACACAAACAACTAGAAAACAGTGCGATCTTGTTACCCGGTCAGTACCGAAAGGGAGGTGCGTTGAACGGAACACGTGGAACGCCGAGGGCGCGTCGCGGCAGATACAATAGTCCGAGGGGCGGCTGAGGTAAGAACTCACAAACGCACGGGATATAAAAGAGGCTAAGAAGAGTCTTGGATCTACAATTCCCCAACTCTTTCTTTCTATTTAGCAACTGTCAGTCAAGGCTCGCTTTGTTTCAGACTGAACGAGAAACACGAGCACCTATTCACCATGGTATCCACTAGACGCCAGCAGACCGGTGCTCCTGACGCACAAAACACCAACGCAGAGTCATCTGCGCCTGTCCTTCCGGACTATTTTCTCTCACCAGATGCAGTCCTCCAGGACGATGCCCACTGGAGGTTCGGAAGAAAGCCGGACTACGGCAAGACACGCAAGGCATGGGAACAAAGTAAGTCTACACAGTGATACGATCCCTTCCAGTGTAAGCAGACTACTACTGCGGCTCAGAGTTTTCTGCTAGGCTGGCGTACCTGAAGAAACACATTTTGACCGACTTTTGCAGCCAAGGAGATGAACCACGTTGTTGGTAGTCTTGAGCAGCTTGTCGAAAACCTGGTGAAAAACTGGGAGATCGAGGCTTCTTACAAGACACAAGCACAGCAATGGCGTACCATTGATTCCACCAAGTATCGATTCTCCGTCAACGGTGGCCCGCCACAATCTGCCGAAGCAATGGCCAAAATCGGTACCTACAACGCCTTGATTGAACCCAACAAGTACTACAGCCCAGAGCACATGGACTTCTCCGCCAGCCACAAGGCCTTCAAGCGAATGATGCCAACATTTGCCTGGGAGGTGTTGGACGTCTACAGCGGTCCACCCAAGGCAGCCTTTCGGTGGCGCCATTGGGGATTTATGGAAGGGGATTACACTGCGAAGAATGAGTCAGTCACTTGCATGGATATCTTTGGATATGTACTAACACATTTTCAGTCAAGACGAAAAGGTTGCCATGAAGGCAAATGGCAAGAAGATTGAAATCAAAGGCGTAACAGTTGCAGAGCTTGATGACCAGCTTCGTATCCTGTCCTTGGACACATACTTCGATCCAGTTGACATGTTCCGCCAAATGGAAACAGATGAATCTAAAACCCAGCAAGAAACCCCGAGAGAAGGGACCAAGGACTTCACAGAGATTGCGTCTAGCCAAAATGGCAATTGCCCGTTTATGCGCCAGTGAGTTGCAGTTATGGTTAGTGGCATGAGCTACTTATAGAAGTACAACCTGATCGGCTGGCCGCAACAATCAGCAGCTGGAATCATCTCAATATAATTTAGTGATTTCCTTCAATAGGTCATAGTCCCGACGCTTTGTACGTCCCCTTGAGGAGAGCACAGAGAAAGCCACTTCGATCCCTTCATGCAAGACCCCACATACCGTGAGAGAGAGCCAGGTAATTCAAGCATAAGTCATGAAAGACTCAGAGAGAGAGATTTTTAGTCGTTAATTCTAAGTTCAAATGTGAGAGGACTACCAATGTGCGGTCCGATGAAACTAGCTCATACCTACAGTCCACTTCCCCTTCCGTTTAATAGTACGAAAGGAGCTCATGACGTTTTTACTTTTAGTAGCCAGTAATCCAACAAGCAATCACTGCATACGCTTATGGTCTCAGCTGCGTGGGGAATTGGCTTTTACGAGGTAGGTTATTACTTACTGCAAGTCCCTCGTCGGTTCACTTTGGGATATCCAACCGCTAGTGCTGCTTCTCCTGGCCACAAGGCAGTGGTCTAATTGTGTCAGAATTGTTTGCATTCTAACAAAAAAGAGGTAAACTCACAGAGAAGCCACATGTCACAGCACCAAAAATCAAGAACCACTGAATTCCCCATACCGTATTGCAATACAACGCCGCCAAGTAGGGGACGTAGCCGAGAGTCCCAAATAGGATAGTTCATTCCATCCCAATGATGTTACCCACCATACTAGCCAAAGGTGAAAAGAAGAACACGAACCTATGTTTTGTTTAGTACATATTCTCGTGGAATTATCGGGTATCGGGGCTTCTTACACGAATGTGATGACGTTAGCTGTGTTGACCACGTATGGCTCGGCCTGGCCACCAGCTCCAAGACCTAGAACGGATTTAGTATATTTTTCAGCCGCTACGAGGTCCGAAAAGCGCAGTGTTCAAAGCAGACCATATTCCGGCCTGGGTAAAGCTGATAAGACCAAGCAAGAGGGCCTGGAATTATGTACCCCGAAATCCGTCATGAACCCTTCCGTATAGAGTACCAGGTTTGTTCGCTGATAGGTCGCTCATGGTGAAGCTGCTCCGGGGCTCTCTTCAGAAATAGATATGTCGATATATCTCGTGTACCTCCTCTATATTCACGTTGGAGTTTACATGAACTATTAGGTAGCCCGGAGGGTTGACGACCCAGAAACACTCATAGATACTGTTAGCGAGGTTCTCGACACTGCCCCGTTTGCTATTCGCAACATCAGCGGTACTGACAGCGCCAATCCCGACTTGGGTAAGTTCCAAAACATCTCGATGTATGCCCCCAAGCGAATGTGCATTCCTCACCAACACGCTCGCCAAGACAGCAGGTCTGTACAGTGAATTAAGAACCAACTGCGGCTTAGTCCTCTGTTTCCAACTGACTATACCTGTCAACCATTCAATGCATTGTGAGAAACCCAAGAGCCCCCCCACCTTCCCCCAGAAGCAGTGTTAGGAGCCCATTGTTCATTTGAATTGGTTTGCCCTAAGTTCTGGAAAGAGGTTGTCTTGAAAGCGAAACCCTGGGGTAGTATCATATGTACTGGTAGTCAAACTGCTAACACGTGGAACTGTAGAACACGGAAAGAATCCGTCCAGTCGTGAGCACCTAGGCCATTCTGCTGCATCTCGTCATCTCTGTTCCAGAGCTTCTGCACGATTTCCCATTGTCTGGTCGTATTGCCAATTTTATATCTCTCAATCCTCTCCCACCACTTCTTCAGATAATCTCGCTGAGGTTCGATGGCCTCACAGGAAGCTATGAAGCCTGGCCACGTGATAGGCGCCATTACTTGATCCTGCCATACTTGCGCTTTTAAGTCCTCAGCTCGGTGCATTTGCTCAGCTACGTACTGAACTTCGTCCACTAAATCAATAGAGCTGAAACCTTGGATGCGTCGATAATAGTAGATAAGTGCTGCACGATGCCATGCATTTACATGATGCGTAAAGATTCTGAACATCAAGTCATCATCTGATGGAATTGACATTATGCTCTCAGATGTAAGTCTCCAAGAGAGAAGTCTCTCTCCAAGAGCTTCGCAAGCGTGGAAAAGATGGTCTGGGATAGAGTGCTGTGTCTGCCTGTACTGCACAAGAAGCTCTGCAAGATGACATGTTTCGTGGATTGCGGCTGCAATGGATGGTGTAATGCCGTAAATGTGCTCATAACAAGTGCTTGATTGGACCAGACTGTAATCTGAAGATGGCGTGATGTAACCTGGAAACTGAGCAGGCTGAAAGGAAGTTGTGCGAGCAAGAATAGCTAAGAACGCACTGATTGCATTCAGCTTCTGAGTGGGGCGACTGACGACTTTCCATCGACTCCGCAAACTTCGCAACTGGGTTGCGGCATTAATATGTGTTATGAAGTCGTTGCCTTCCCCTAACAAAGTCTGTGGTATGTTAGCGTATGATAGGATAGACAAAGGGAGACCTAATTACCCCAATGCTGAGCAAGGATAGCATTGCCGTCATGAATATTTGATAATCGGCACCCGGTGCTGCAGCTTCAATAGCAGCTTGTAAAAAGGCCAGTGCCTGGTATCTATGCTTGATACCAAGTCTTTGATACTGTGTTTGAGAGGTGTTACAGTTCCACAGGTGGAACGCTGAAGAAGAAAGCAAGGAGTGATAGATTGCCGAATAGATTCGAGCTTTAGATGTGTTTGGATTCGATATGTGAATCACTGATCCTTCAAGTGCAGTAGAAAGGTAGATCCCTCGAAACACATTTTCGGTATGGAATATCGGCTGCATGAGATCAGCGATGTGAAAGTTATAGTGGTTGATCAGTAGGTCAATATGACTGTCCCCAAAAAAGCTTGTGGCGATGTGTTGTATTGGCAGGACAGGGCTGGATGAATCTGAGGTTGTTGAAGATATTGTAGCTGGGTTGGTCGGTGAACGAGCGCCACAGTGAAAAGTCAGGTCGGTCTGGTCTGCAGCTGCCAGAACCTCCAAAGCAATGTCGTCTTCTCTAACCTCCTGTCCTATCTCCTGGGCGCTCTCATTTTCTGCTGTTAAGTGCCAGTAAGTACATGTCACTAGGGATTATTAGACATCCTTGCTCACCTTCTGATGGGTCTAAGTTGGAAGCACCACTGGAGTTGGAAGAACTGTGCAGTTGCATAGAACCCTCGTCGTAATTAAAATCGACAGACATGTGATTTTCACCACTTTTCTGGCTACCCATTATAGAGTCTAGGGCAGAGAAGCAGATGAGGTTTGACGCCGAGAGCTTTTCAACGCGCTGGCAGGTGCTCGTCGCGACTGGGAAAACAGAAAAGGGACCTCTTGTAGACAACGATCCCGGCTCAGTATCATTGTCGATATTAGCCAGAAACGCATCGATTTCCTCTATGCGGTACCGATGACCACTATCCTGGTCTTAATGGGTCTTAGCTTGTATATCTCGATATGAATGAGGCATCTACTCTTACCTAACTTCATAGTCCTACGCCCTTGAGTGGAGGGAGTTGGTGTCGCAAATGGGTCTGATACCCATCGAAGTCGAATATCATAGCCACCACATGCGACACCTTTCTTTTCACAGTTTCTACAGGATATCGGTCTCTCGTCGCATCTTATCTTTCGTGCTTTGCATGTCCAACACCTGAGCACATTAGCACGGGTGCAGAGACTCCAGCGCGGCTTTAGGAAGCACAAAAGTACCCTTTGAATGTATTTGACCGGCTCATTGTTGAACCAGGCAGAGACTTAAGCCTGCGTGTTCCATGTGGTGGTTTCGACATCTGCAGCTAGATCATGATAAAATTTGGATCATGGACTAAAAGGTGGTGCGGAGTTAGTGGTGGTGAGATCCTAACTCCTAAGGCACCAACAGCTAAGCGTACTTATCTGTACACCAAACTACGGAGTAGCATCAACTTACTTCCCAATCTCATTCATTCCTTTTGGGCTTCTTCTTTTTCCCCAGAATTGCTTTCTGCAACCATACTTGGAAGTCGAAATCAACTTTGTTTTGAATAAACATTACGCAAATCCATCGTTCTTGAACATCTCAACTACAACGCTTGTAGTAATACCATGAACTCAATTGTGAAAAAGAACAGAAGAAAGCCAATGTGCGTCTCATCATGGTGCACATACACTACGATTCAAGGCTTTTATCTTCACAATAGGTGTTGCTGTTCATTCCATTATCATCAGGGCCTAGTCAAGTCAGCCAATGATGATCCCCAAAAATATCTTGTCGGGATTCACTCGCTATTGAAGATGCGCCAAGTTGGTTTCATCCTAGTGCAATGGATCTCCTCGGACTTGCTTGCCTTTCCATCCGCACATGGTTAGTGCATCGATCACAGTGTTCCACTAAATGCCTGGAGGTGTCAGCGGCAATCAAGTCCGAGGCATCAGCAACAGCAGTGTAGGAGATGAAACTGGGAATTGATTTGTAGCAGAAATCCTGTCGATTGTTGACGTGTATGCTCATCAAGGGCCTCCCGCTTTACATGCCCAGATCAATCTTGTGGAGAGCAGAATACACCACAGTTCAAGAAAGGGTTTATTCTCGCCTTTATTAGTACTAATACTACCTAGGGTCAAAGTTCCTTCAACATTGTATAATCTGTCTGAATAACAGGCCCAATAGCAAAGTCCCGACTTCCAACTTTTGTGTATCCCCATTTTTGGTAGGCCTTGATCGCAGAGTGGTTTTCTTCCCATACCCCTAACCAGATATTTTGGAATCCCTGTCCACGCTCCGATGAGTGCGCTACGGCGTGAAAGAGTTTTGTACAGACTTTTGTGAGACCTTGGACTTGGCTGTGGACCACGTGAGCGAATATATCTACGTAGAATCCGGAATAGTAGTTAGTCTTTATCAATCTTCTCACCATCTCCCGCAACGGTTGCAGTGAAAGAAGGCCTTGAAGCACTGACACAGGCATCATTGAACAAGCCAGAATGCACGAACAAAAGTCGACCAACAATGGTATATTACCTTCCGTTGATGTTTCAGCATCAGCTGAGCCGGAATTTCCGAATCTTCTGCCAGAAGAACCCTCATTTCCAGAAGGTGGGCTAGAGGCATGGTTGGTAGTATTCGGCGCATCGATGGGCTCGTAAGTCTGCCAGCATCAAGACTGCGAATGACCTTTTACTCACAGAGACTCACTAGACTTGCAGCAATGGGCGTATCAAACACGATAGCAGCATTTCAACACTATGTTTCAACACATCAACTTTCCGAGTATGGTGAAGGCAGCATTGGGTGGATATTCTCCATCTACATGTTCCTCGCTTTCTTCTGCGGGGTGTATATTGGCCCTGTATTCGATAAGTTTGGACCTACATGGTTGATCCTCGCCGGAACTGTCTGTATCGGAGCAAGTCTTATGCTGTTGAGTGTCTGCAAAGGTGTAGACACCCACCAAGGATCTATCATCTGACCCGCCGCTAATACCTCTCTTCCCTCTTAGAATACTGGCACTTCCTCGTCGTCTTCGGAATATGCAACGGCATTGGCTGCTCGCTCCTCTTCACCCCATGCGTCGCAACCGTGGGCCATTATTTCCGGATGCGACGAGGCCTTGCTACGGGCATCGCCAGCTCCGGAGGCTCGCTAGGCGGCATTATCTTCCCACTAATGCTGCAAAAGCTATTTGCGAACCCGTCTCTCGGCTGGAGCTGGGGTGTGCGTATCCTCGGGTTCTTTTGCATCGGCATCTTGAGTCTTGCTCTCTGCTTCGTGCGCTCGCGATTACCGCCCTCGAAGAACGCTAGCATCCATCCAGATATCCGCATTTTCAAGGAGAAACCTTTCTTGTTCACCACCGTTGCCCTTTTTCTGATGGAATTCGGTCTCTTTATCCCCATGACCTACATAAGCTCGTATGTAGCGGCTCAGGGCTTCAGCGACGTCAAATAAAATAGAAGTTACAGTACTTAATTAAGATTATGCCACGATGGATACTATGTTTCCTTGTTCTCTTATGATTATTCCAAAAATGGAGGTTCAACTTGGTTACAAAGGCCAGCAAGATCGAGTGTCTACTAGGCCGTTATCAGTCCCTAAATAAATGAGTCGCCTTAGTGTAAGCAAACATGGCTCTAGGTAAACCCTTCCAGCTCCTCTAATATGCTTTTGAGTTGAAATCGAATAGCAGCACCTAAAGAAGGAAAAATGACACAGAAACACTCAAACTCACTGTTGATTTCACTGTTGATTTGTGAACGCAGTCAAGCAAAACTCGGTTTCAAGTCATCTCCCTCATCATTGTACTAGTAGCCCGTCAACACGATATCCCCATTAAATTACCGGTATGGCTTCATATTTAGTAATAGTGTTGTCATTTCTCATCGGCCGCGTGGCCTAATGGCTAAGGCGCTAGATTTCGGTTCACCGGATTCAAAATCTCTAGAGATTCCAGTTTCGAATACTGGCGTGGTCGCATACCTTTCCTTTTTGTTGCTTTGCTGTGTTTTTTGTCGCTAGTTATTGTGTCTTTATATCCAGGAATTTCACTTTTGGTGTATGTTCATGTTTACGGTTGATACAATCCTTATTTCCCAACTTACTTGCATACTCATAAGGCAAAAGCCTAGAGCCCTAAAGCTATAGAGGACCTAGGGACCTAAGAGCCCTAAAGCTACAGGGGATATAGGGACCTAAGAGCTTTATGGTTGGACGCGATTGCATAGTCTGGTGGACAATTGGTACGTTGGCTACATGCGGCGCTTCCTACGCTTGGATGTACCTTTTGTCGTCAACTGTCAACTGAAACATACGCATACGATCTGGGCCTAACTGCCCATCTTGTTGGCTTGACTCTGAGCAAGAACCAGAACACGGTATTACTGACCCTGTTGCGTCTTGATAGCAGATACTTGTGAGTCGATACGCCGTGTCGGACTCCAGTAGCACTGCAACGGGCTTGTCTAGGTAAAACAACCAGCAATGTACAGATCCAGACTAGGCAGATAAAGGTGACCATATACGGAAGCAGTTGGTACGCCATGCATGACCTGGCGAAAAGAAGTGATCACGATCGACGCTCGCAGCATCTACACCTGCTTCATAATTAATCTTAGACATATATCAACTCTTTCATTATCAGTTAAGTATTTTAATAAGAAGAAAGCAAATTCCACTCTAGTTATACCAACCCTCACACTCTCTACCTAAATCCCTTCCCTAGCACCATCCCTAACACTACACTAGCTCTAGCTAATCCTAACCTCTAACCCCAAGTACTAGAGTTGGCACTTATACCTTTTAAGTTGGGTTATAATCTTGCTGAGGTGGGTGACGAAATAGCTGGCCCGAAAATGATAGAAGAACCGTCCTTCTCCCCACTTTTGATACCCGACTGTACCGCCCACAGTTGTACAAAGTCTATTCTAAGAAAGTCCGATTGCTTTTCGGCTTCCCAGTCTATCGAGTCCATCTCTCAGCCGGGACAATCCGATTTATGTTCTGTCCGCTCTTCTTTCAATTTGGTGGTCGACCAGCGAGTCCATTAATTCTTACGCTAGGTTTCAATCCCGACGAAACCAGTTGAGCACCACATCGCAGTCAATAATCCAACAGCCAGGAAGATGCAGTTCCAAACTACTTTCACAGCTAAATATGCATAAGCGTTGGATCGAGCGCACCTTGCCGGTAAGTTCACCTTCGCGGGTGCCTTCGAATAAACCCTTCAAGGTTTGATAAACCTCTGTGTCCTTTTAGTGATATATAATACCGTCGTCGTCAGTGAAACAAAGTCTCTAGCATGTATTTTTGTTTTTGAACTCAGTCGAACGTTCCCGTCCGCACATTCCAACACTCACATCATGAACCGAATCTTCAGGCTCCTCCAGAGATGGCGTGTCGTGCCTGAAATTTGCGACGCCGTTCTTGAATTTATCAGTCCTAGTCCAAAGCCAAAGAGCAAAACCTCACAGCAACTCCCTAACACCAAGAGATCGAATGACCCCGAGTCTGCGGAGCCCAGGCGCGAAATCTCGTTGCAATACATGCCAGCCGAGACGCTGGTAGAGATTGCCACCCTCCTGAACCCCGTCGACAGGGCATCGTTTGCCCTGACCTGCCGTCATACACACCGCGTCGTCGGCAGGGCGTTACGGCTTGATCGCGCAACGCGGTATCGACTTCTCCACCGCCTGGAAGGCGACGGCATCTTGTTAACAGACATACTGTGCTCCTTCTGCCGCATATTTCATCCCCCTCGACTCAGACGGACATGGACCGAGAAAGAAGGCGTCAGAGAGTGCGTCAGGAGCGGCTCGCGGTTGGTGCTCCAGCGCTCGCACACGCCGTTTCTTCCAGCCGAGGTGCACTGCGATCTGGTGACGGCAATCCTGAGATGTTATCGCTTCAAGTCGCGGCTCTACGACGTGGATCTCCTCGAGTCGCAGCGCAGGTACGGCAACGGCAATGCCAAGATCACGGCCATCGTCTCCGCGCGGGTTTTCCGTGGACGCCTGCTCCTCAAGACAGAAAGCTTCTTGTTCGCGGGCAACGATCGAGCCAGGGCCTTCGAAGTTATCCCACGGCTTGGCACGCTCTTGCACAGACATCGCCAGCTTGGCAACGTCTGCGGACATGGTCGTTGGGCCAACATCTGGACCTGGATATTCCGCCCTAATACCCCCAGCACCCAGCCCCGGATCCAGGCCGTGCCCAGCGTGATGCAGAGCTGCGATCTTCCCGAGCAGGCTCTACAGGAGTGTCTGTGGACTCACGAACGAGCCTGCTGGACCCGGTGCGACGCAAGCTCGAGGCTCGAAACCAACATGACCGCCATCTGGTCCTGCCAGCACTGCGCCACCGACTACAAGATCAGCACGCTGCACCTGGAGGATGTGTGTCCGGAGACCACACGGGCAAAGATCTTGGTCTTCACTTCGTGGAAGGACTTGGGTTACGGAGGGTCCGTTTACGATGCGCAGTGGCAGAACCACCTCGAGTTTGCGCCCGGCCGTCGTCCCACGTTCTCGCGGACGCCTCGGTTTTGGAGCATCCGGGATTGCTTTGAGAATGAAGGAGAAGGAGGTCCGAGTGTTCCTTATGTTCCTCGACTTGCGAGTAAAGCGATTGAAGAGTTTCTAAGACAGGTCTAGTTATCTTGCCTGTTAGTGATATGCCTGTTAATGATATGCCCGTTCGAGAGTAATGAATGCCGTCTGTTGGCTTGGTGGTTGGACACTAATAGTCGATGAGATATAAATGAAAGTTCCCGTAGTAATCGCTTCTAGAATGCCATGTTTTTGTAAAGAAGGGTTTCGACGAGGAACCAACAGAGGCCAATGACATTGACGAGTTGTTCTAGTGGAGCAGCGTGGGGTGGCGTTCTGTTCGCCTTGCGATCCAGGCCACACTCGACCCATCATGATACCTCCCGCTGCGACAATGAACATCAACAATATTGCAAAGATACTGCCCAGTCGAGAAAATTATACAAGGATTCTAGAGCTTCAGATACTACCTACCTTTATATTTCACCAAACTCCCCCGATTCTTGATTTGTCTTGTCTTCTATCCAGACAACCAGAGTACTCCATCCATCCAAGGTGCCAAGTGAGGGGGGCTCTCATGAGCGCGCCGAAAACGCGTCTCAACTCCATCACCACCACCAACTCTCCTCCTCCATCTCCCCCTCGGCAACCACACCACCAGCCACAATGGCAGATCCACAAGCCTCCGACTACGAGCTCCTCACCGAGCACTTCGGCTACCCGCCCGTCGTACGTCCACCGCCTGCCATCGCCCTTCACATCCTAGCTAGCTAACCCCTCCCCACGCACCAGTCTCTCCTCGACGACATCATCAACACCGTCAACGTCCTCGCCGACCGCGCCCTCGACTCCGTCGAGCGCCTGCTGCTCTCCATCCCGCCGCAGAACCTCGGCTTCCGCGCCTCCGCCCGCGACAAGGACGCCGCGCCCCCCGACGAGGCCGCCCGTCGCGAGATCGAGAATGGCACCCACCAGCTCGAGACGCTGCTCAACGCCTCCATCGACAAGAACTTCGATCTCTTCGAGCTGTACACCATGAACAACATCCTCAAGGTCCGTCCCGAGCACCAGCCCTTCCTGCGCCTCGCCCACTACGACGGCCTCGACTTCGCCGCCCCCGCCGCCGACCGCCCGACCTCCGACTCCGTCACCCACCTGCGCCGCCGTCTGCACGCCTCGCAGCGCCTACACTCGGTCCTCGAGCTGGAACGCTCCCGCAACGACGCCCTCCTCACCCAGCTGCGCGCCTCGCTCGGCCTGCCCACCGACGTCAAGGCCGAGGAGACACCCGCCGCCTCCGGGCCGTTCGGCTTCCTGCGCGACCGCGCCGGGCTCGAGGACGCCGGCGCCGCCACGCCCATCGCCACCACCACCGAGTTCACGCTGTCGCAACTGCAGGCCCTGCGCGCGCTGTCGACGTCGCTACGCACCCTGCTGCCGGACCTGGGCCCCGTGGCCAACGACGCCGCCCCGCGCACCTGGCGCCGCGACCGTGTCGAGTACGTCGAGGCCGCGTCGCGCAAGTACCTCGAGAACTCGCGCGGCCTGGAGCTCGGTGCCCAGGGCGACGTGCGCGATGGCGAGTGGCAGGGCGAGGGCCGCAAAGTGACGCGGAACGAGGTCGAGGGCCTGGAGAACGTCGCTGCCATGCTGAGCAAGGATGCGCCGGCGCAGACTTCCCACCCGGGTTCAAACGGGAATGCAAATGGAGCCGGCGAGGCCATGGATGAGTCTTAGGGCTGGGGAATAGACATGGACACGACGGACGGCTTGCGTGACGCTATTTGCGACAACAGGAACGGATTAGGGACGGGGCGTTTGGTGCAGGTTAGGAAAACAACCCTCTTTGCTTGGGTGATGACAGTTTGGTTGTGTCTTTATATACATGCATGTACAGGCATTCTATGGCGTGGAAATACAAGGCAATGCGACGAGGGATTTCACCTCTCATACAGATACCATCTCCTTTTTGCAGTTCCAGCCTTCATCCAGGTCTCTGTCCATCCAGATCTGTTCCATCCGGTCCTCGCTAACCACAGCAGTGTAAAAAGCAATCGTTCATATCAGGATGTCTCGATCCATCTCAAGACGTTAGGTTAGGCGGCAGCTTGGCGCCATATAGCAACCCATTCTCCCTGGCCAGGTACCAGAAGTGATGCCTCCAGTACCGATCATTCTCCTCCCCGCGCTTCCGCGTGTGCGCGAGCGTGACGTCCACGATCCTCTGCGCCGCTTGTTGGTCGCCCCTTTCCACCATGGCGCGGATCATGTCCGTGAGGCACGGCAGCGAGGTGACGGGCCGCCCTGCGTCGGCGAGCTTGTCAAAGATGGCCATGGCCTCGGCCGGGTCTCCCGCAATAGCGTGCGCGCTCATGACGCGCTCCCACAGCGTCTGGTCGCCCTGGTTGATGCTCTTGATGTTGTGGTCTCGCAGGAGCTGCACGATGGCCTCGATATCCGGAGGATCGTGGGTGAGGGCGCGTTCCACGAGGATCGTTACCATGTGCGGCGTAACGATTAAGCCATTGCCGCGCATGTGGGCCTGGACGGCAGCGATGGCCTCGTCCGAGACGTTAGGCAGGCCCGTTACCGCGTAGAGCATCTTGCCGTACGTCTCCTGATTGGGCTTGAGGTTGGCAGCCTCCATGTCCTCAAACACTTGGCTGACGGCCTGTAGCTGCTCCTCCACGCTGCTGTTCTCTCCAATCCGGCTGATGGCGCCCTCCAGAAGGATGGTAAACGTCGCCGAGTCTGGATGGACGTTTTGGTCCTTCATGACCCGCAGCAACTCCCGGGCGTCATCGTGGTGGTCGGCACGGAGGCTCTCCCGGATGAGAATGTTGTACGTCCGGATGTCGGGCAAGAAGCCTTCGCGACCTGCCCACGTGAGCACCTCGTGGGCCTGCTGGTGATCGCCGTAGCGTACCAGACCCGTAAAGGCGGCGTTGACGGCCGCGATGGTTGGCTCCACGGCGTCTTCTTGTCGGCCCTCCTTGACGGCCTTCTTCCACGTCGCCACCATCTCACCCAGCGCCTTCACGCCGAGGTCGGGTCGTCCTCCTTCGATGAGGGCAGAGATGCGCTCCGTCCAGATGACGAGGTCAAGCTTCACTCCCGACCGAATGAGCTGCTCCCACAGCGCCTCGATCTTGGCCAGGTCCTTGCATATCTTCCACCCGTGCAGCATGGACGTGTACGTCTTGACGGTCGGCTCGATCCCTAGCTCCTTCATCAGGTCGATCGTCTCCTGGACCCTGCCGGCCCGGCGGACGCCGCACCACACGAACATCCAGTAGTCGAGGAAGTGCGGGTCGTCCCGGATCGCCTGTCTGAGCCTCGGGTGGTCCTGCAAGCTCGAATTGAGGTTCTGCCAGATGGACAGGACGGCCCCCGTGTTACGTGAACGATAGGCCACCTGCAGCTGCTTGTGGAAAGTCGACAGATCGACCTTCTTCGCCATCTCAGGGTCCATGCTCGTGTCCAACCCATTCTGCCAGTTGTCGCTCTGGTAGAGGAGCATCTTGGTGATGTAGGGCAATTGGCCAAGCACGTAGCCCCGGAGCTTGTTCTGCCTTGGCACGGAGAATTCGCTCCTCTTCTTGAAGATTTCCGAGACGTCATCCTCGGTCAGTCCGCCGAGTTTCGAGACCACCAGCCGGACGAGGTTGAGCAGGGGCGCCGCCTCTGTCTGCAAGCTCGAGTTCGAGTACCTCCCATCCGCCAGGACAGCTATCGTCGCCAGAAGACCAGGCAGCATCGCCTCGGCCTGCGGGGGCGGGAACAGAAGGAATATGGATGAAAAGGCCCGCTGCGTCGTGAGGGAGCGGGCCTCCTCGGCCGGCACCTTCTTAGGCCGCCTGTTCAAGTCCTTGAGCACATCCTGCGCGCTGGGGAAGACAAACCGCGGCTCTTTCAGTGCTTCGCCAGTGCGCTTCAGTTGAGAGATGTGTTTCCAAAGGGTGATGAGCTCCCTCATGAGCGCCCCGCGTATACTCGTCGGGTTCTTGCGCTCGCGCAGGACCAGGCACAGGCCCAGAACCAGGTCGTTCCGGATAACCGGATCCCATCTGCCAAGAGTACCGTACATTGTGGAAATCTCCACGCTGATGCCCGAGCCCGTGCCGACCGAGGCGACGTGGCTGCGAAACTTGCCGAGGAGCAAGGTGACAGCGTTGTAGAGGGCTTTCGGGACCTGGCCACGCATCTCCTTGATGGACGGCCAGATTTCTTTCCGGAACGCATCGTACTCGTCCTTCAGGCTCAGGTTTCTTTGCGTCAGTTTGTCGAGCTTGGCGAGGAGTTCCAGCTCGCTCAACACGGGCTGTGCCAGATCCTGGCCAGCCGAGGTGTCGGCGGCCGGGCTGACGACGTCGTTGAACAAAGCCATGGCCGAGTCCTGCGATGCTTTTGACCTCTCCCCGAAGGCGCCGGGGCGTGTCCTGGCGGGCTCGTGGCTGTGTGTCGACGGGTGTTGAGGGTGAGGATGAGGATGAGGATGAGGTGAGTCTTGTGTGCCGTCGGCCAACGTCGCGAATCGGGCGGCGACGCCCAGCCGCGGGACTGCGACTGAGCGCAACTGCGACGAGCATCTTGAACAGATTGTTCTCGATGCGAACATTGCGATTGGCCGCTCAGGGTTGTGTGAGGGGAGAGGGAGGCAATGTTGAGAGGCGTTGAGCTGGTATTTTCGAGGTGAAGTTGGATATCCACAATTTGAGGTGTGTGGCCAATAGGGGCTGACAGGTAGCTCAAGCATCTTCGGTGAGGATTCGGTGAGGCTAGGACGATCAATATCTTCACTAGAACCACCAACGAGTTAATCTACCACGTATTTCGGTGTAAAGAGCTCAGGAGTAAAGAAGTGGAATTCGGTCCATTTTGACCTTGAAAGATAAGTCCAGAACCCTGCGTAGTTCCCAGCCTCCCAACCTTCAATCCGTCCCAGAGTCGTCCTCATCCAGTAACCCGCCACAGCCTGGCAAATCACCAGAGTGTTCCCAAGGCGCCACATGTTAACAGCAGCCATAGCCCTCCAATCTTGGTTCCCAACCATAACCTGTGATGCCCGAGAACTTCCTGGCCAAAGAAAAAATGCATGTCCCTTCTCAAGTCAGATAGTTGGAACAGCATCTGACCCCCCGCGAGGTTTGGCTCTATGCAGAATCGGGGAGGTTGCAAGGGTGGAAAGCTCGTCTTCTCAAGCTGGCCCCTAACATAAGACACAACGTCGCTCTTCATACCGTTCCAGCTGATCGTCATGGTCTCAGAATCAAACCAAAGATGGCAGAAATTCAGCTTTAAAATCTATAACGATCCGATGAAGCATATTGTTCTTCCGGGCAATGTGGTGTCGGATGAACTGGGTGTATCATCAGAACGACAGGGTCAGGTGCCAAGTACCGCTCGATTTCGCTCACACAACCTGACAGGAGAGGGTGCGTAGCTGGTAGTGGAGAGTCCATCGGGGCAGGAGTTGTCGAAGAGACCATAAGAAAGGGAGGGGTTACGCAGTGAATCAGAGATGCCCGAGGCTAACATTTGTAGGATTGGAGTTTGAATTAAAGGATAATAAGGAAGTGCTCACCAATAACATTCTAAGCATCTCTAGGATCCTGAACAAGCACCACACACAATCGCCATACCTCTCTAGTAATCAAGCCGAGAACGAGTGAATAAACCACACACGTACACTACCCACTCATAACCCATAAACCAAGTGACAACTAACCCCCCCCCCCCCCCTAAAGCGTCGCCTCAAACTCCCCATCAATCTCCCGAATCCTATCCGCGCTCAGCTTATACCCCTCCTCGGCCTCCAGCCGCGCCACATACGCCGCGGTGCGCGGGAACTCGGCCGTCCACGACCCGCCCTCCCAGGTGCCGAAGCCGTCGAAGCGGTGCTGCGCCGCGATCAGCGGGAAGCTCATCAGGATGTCCGCCGCCGTCAGCGAGGCGCCGCACAGGTAGTCGCCGCCCGACGACCCCAGGTGCGTCTCGATCAGCGAGAGGTTGCGCCGCGCGTTGGGGAAGACGAAGGACGAGAGCACCCGGTTGGCTAGCATCGTGGAGATGGGGCGGATGAAGAAGGGCACCGCGGGGGATTTGAGGGCTGGGGGGGGGGGGGGGGGNNCGGGGGGGGGGGGGGGGGGGGGGGGGGGGGGCATGTTGTTAGTTATCGTGAGTTTCAACGGGGAGGGCATCATTTTTGACTGCCAAATCCAGCTGGGGAAATCAGAACTCACCGCCTATGACGAGCGCCATCAGCAACACCGGCATCAAGCTCCCCTCGGAGTAGTGCAGGTAGTACTGGTACCGCATCCACGCCTCCGTCTCGCCGCCCAGCTGGCCCTCCATGCCGTCGCGCCACCGCGGCGGCACCAGCCGCTTGCCCTCGGCCGTGTTGTCCACGAGGTACTGCGTGATGAAGCCGCTCTCGGCCAGCACCACCGGCTCTGTTGCCCCGGCCGCCGTGATGGTGATGACCGGCGACTTGCCCAGCGGGTGCACCTTCTCCAGCTCCGGGGGCGCCAGCCGCGTCTCCTTGTTGCGGTGGTAGATCTCCAGCTCGTACGGCAGCTTGAGCTCCTCCAGCAGCCACACGATGCGCTGCGATCGCGACCGGTCCAGCCTGTGGTTTGTCAATTGTTGTTGTTGTTGTTCGTCATGACGGGAGGGCAATGACGTACCAGTGTAGCTTGATCTTGGGCTGTGCGGCATCGACCATGGTGACGATTGTACTCGGACAAATTGACTGATTGGGAGAAAAAAGAACTTGGAAAGGCCAATTGGGTGTTTGCAAGAGTTAAAAATGCCAAGAACCAAAAGCTGCTCGATTCTCCGGATCCTGTAGCTTCTATATAGACTACCCGCCAAAGCCCATATTTGTCCGGCGCAACCAACATCCGATCGACTGAGGGTACATCGGCGATCGGTATCTTCAGCTGCCGAGGTAGCACTGTAGATCTCCGCTGGAACCATTGAACGTGCTAACCAACCACGTACCTTGGTGTCGGTCAATCCCCCAAAACGGGCCGTTTCGCCGTTGTCTCCGGCGCGCGCCAACCGAACAAATCGTCACACCAATCGTCATCGTAAGTTTCTTGATGCTGTTTGTTTGATTTAGTTAATTGCCTCCTAGTCTCTGATTCCACTCAAGTGTACTTTGTAGTCTATTTCATGCCGCCCAATGCTGCCGCAGCCTATCCTGGCCTGGCCAAAACGCCGAATAACTCTTCTTTTAAACCCGGCCGTCCCCCAAAACACTCCGCCGACCCCCTAGTCTCCACGCCAGACCAGCTTCTATGCTCGCCAAATATCTAGCACAATGCAAACATGCCAAATCTTGTCATGCCACGTCCAGTCCCTGGAAATTTACAACCTGGCGGGATAATTATCCCTCCCTCCCTCCCTCCCTCCACTGCGCTTTTAACGACTTCGGTACACCTCAACGTCTCTAACCCCCACGGCGTCGTCGCGTCTTCGTCGCCGGTGCTGCTGCCGCGTCGCTCTGCGCCTCCCGCTTCTTGGTCTGCTTCCTCGACCTCGGCGGCGGTGGTGGGTCGCTGTGAAGGTGGCCCACCTCGTCAATCGCAGTCGAATTCTCCCACTCAAGGCAGCGGTAGTTGGGTGGTTCGGGTGTCTTATCGCGGATTCGCGAGCTCGTCCGCTTCGTCTCTTCCTTGTGTCCTGGTTCCTCGCTCTCCGCGAGATATTTCTTCCGATTCTCCATGTGCATGGCGATTTTTTCCTTGTAGTTGAGCAGCTCCTTACGCAGTTTCAGCTCGTTGAACCCTCGCGGATCGAGCCACTTGATGAGTTCGTCGACGTGCTCCGGCTCTGAAATGTATCCCCACTGGCGCGAATTGTAGACACTGGTCTTGCCCTCCTCCATCGCCTTCCGCTCGGGGACCGTCATGTCGAATTTGGCCTTGTACTCGTCCTGCAGATCCGCCGGCAAGTCGATGTATCCCTCGCGCTCCAAATCGTCGGGTCCTTGCACCCAGATGCACCCGTTGGCGTATTGCGCCGAGGCCGTCGAGCTATTCGGGAGTCCGGCATACGGCATGCCATTCCGCTCAAACCAGTAGTACCTGTTCCAGAACCTGTCCTTGCCCATGACTCGAGTTCGGGGGCAGTCGGCCTCGCGTAGGTCGTTGTCGAGAATGGCAATCTCGTCCTCGCACTTCTTGATCAGGTCCTCCTTCTTCTGGATATCCTTCAACAGTTTGATAAACTGTTTTGACTGGACCGGGGGCTTGGGTGTCTTTTCAGCCTTGGCCTTCTCCTTTCCCTTTCGGGCGAGTTCCTCTTCGCGCTTCCGTTGTTTGGTGGACTGTGCTCGTCTCCGCTTTCTTCGTGCTGCACCATCCTCTTCGGTCTCTTCACCGTCCTCTTCTCTAGACAAGAGCGACTCATCCGCGTCAGTCATTTTGACATCCTCTTCAGCCTTCACGGGAGTCTGTGACGGCGAAGGTGGCATATTGTCGGGCAGGAGAATCTTTCGCTGCTCATTCAGCTGTCGCAGATCCTCAACGCTATGAAGAGTCAGTCATCATCGTTCCCGGTGATCACTCGTAGAAAAAAAACTTACCCTTGCTTCCGCTGTCGTTGCCAGTCAATCTTCTCCTTGCGGTAGGTCGTCATGGTCTCACTGCAATCCTCCATGTAGCCCCGCATAGCCTTGGTCTCCGTAGTCAGCATGCAAATAATCTGCAGTGCCTTGACGCGGAAATTGATATTGAGTTCGGCGTATGCCTGTCGCACCGTGTCCTGCGTAGGCTCGGTTTCGGCGGGGACAAGTTCGTACAAAATCTCCTCACAAGCCTCTTGTTGGCGCTCGTTCTTGGACAGCTGGTGGAGCAGTCCAACCATAATTCGCTCCCAGCCTCCGTTGGTGAAGTCGCGTTTTCGCAGGTGCTCGATCCAATCGTAGTCCTTGAGGAGTTCCTCGGCACGGTGTTTCGTCTCCGCCTCTGCAGCTTCGCTCTCTGCCTCGGCGGCAGCTAACTCGGCGGCCAGCCGCTCGGCCTCTAGCTTCGCCATGCTGCTCCTGGTAGCACGCCCCACCGGTTTCGGCTCTGGCTCGGGAGTGGCTTCTTCGTTCTCATCGCCTTCTTCTTCCTCTTCCTCGTCGCTGTCGTCCTCTTCAATCTCTGGTAGAGTGATGCGCACCTTACCACCATCGGCCTCGGAGTCGACTAGGATCTTGAGAACAGAGCAGTGGATCTCGTCAAAGAGTTGAACGGGAACCTGCTCAGACGCGACACACATAGTCTGGACAAAGTCGTCAAAGGTAAAAGAGTCGAGCTTGAAGACCTCGCAATATACGTTAAGGGTATCCCAGGTCTCCAACAGGGGGCCAATAGAGTCCATATCGATGTCGTTGTCGACCGCATCTCCATTCTCCACCTGCACAGGGGGGTTCGCGCACAGGTACTTGAGCGGTGGGCGTTTGCGATCGTCGCGCGGTTCAAGCTGTAGATCTTCAATGGGATACTTGGGAGGCGGAGGTGGCGGTGGCGGCGGAGTAGGTTCGCGCTGGGGAGGGCCTTGGTCGTGATGGTTAGGCGGGTAGCTGAAGGGGTTTCCACCATGAACAGGCATATTAAGAGGCCACTTGAGGCCCTTGGAGGCAGGTCCAGTCTGGCTAGGCTTCGACTTGCCCTTGGGCGCTGGCTTCAGCTCCGGGAGACGCATGGGGCCTGAGTTGAGCGCTCCGCCAGGGCTGTGGCCATTGGTTTCGTGAGGAAGGCTCGCACGTTTCTGGGCCTGAAGCTGCTTGCGCTCCTGGACCTTGGTATCGTAGCGGAGATGAGGTGGGACTCTTGTGTCGATATGGTACTGGGCAGCGTACTCGTGCTTGACCAGCCAAGGGGCACCGTTCCACGCGTCGCGAGTCACAGTCTTCTTAATAAAAGACCGGAGCATGGCCTTGGTGAAGACGCCTCGATCGCGGCAGATGTGTTCGTCCGTCACAAGGGTCTCCGACTCCGACTCCTTGAGGTTCACAGAATACCGGGTAGTGCGCGGCGTCTGACTGCCGTCGGGGTGGGTTCTTGCGCCAAAACTAGCCTTGTCCCGGACCAGGCCGTGAACTCGGTCTCCGCCATTCATGGTGACAGTCACCTCCTCGCCGGGGTAGTAATCATGCTTGAACTCTTCGTAAATCTGGTCGACGAGGTTATCGAGTCGCGAAACCGTCTGGAATTGGACTTTGCGTAAAATGGGGCCCTTGAGAGCCTCGGGGAATGAGGCTTCAACCTCTTTGCCTCCAGCAAGCTGTTTCCGATGGTGAGCGAGTGGATGTGAGCGGAGACCGACAAGACAAACCTCGCTCTTGAAAGCCTCGAAAAAAGTCAAACCAGAATGCCCTGTAATTTGGTCGTTGAAGCGACGCTATATCGATTGGGTAAGCGAGAGACCACGGGGTGGAGGTTGGGGCCAGGTATATCGTACCTGTTTATAAAATTCCATGCTAGATTATGTGTAAGCACAGAAACCAATCCAGGAGGGCAAAGATTCAGACTCACCGATTCAAATAGTCCTCATACGAGACGAAAATCTCCCCCGTCTGGGGTATGTGCCAGACCTGAATCACGAATCAGTTTAGTCATTGCGTGAGCATCGTAGAATTGGTGGTCATACCTCGACATTGTCATCCTCGATTTCCGCCGGAGGCAGGAACTGGACGGGTTTCCGCTTGAATAAGACCTAGATACAGGGCTCAGTCATTGCTTAGGGCCGAGAGTGGTGGCCGGGGAGGCAGTACCATGCTGGAAGAACGGCTCGCAGCCAATGTTGGAGTCCCACGTCTAAAGAATCGTCTGCAAGGCTAAGACGCAGCCCTCTCCCCCCACTAACAAGAATGAATCCAAAGGCGGCAGCGACGTCGCAGCATCGGCTCGGAGCAAGTATACGCGGACGCGGGGTTGGGTTGGGCGACGGGCGTGTCGCTCTGGTCGTCGAGTTGCGGTCGAATGGGGGAGCGCAAACGCGCGGGCGCGGGTTGGCCGGGGGTGGTAATGGTGGTGGGTGTACGTGTGGGAAACGACGACTTACACGCGGCGAGGCGGGAAACGCGACAAGACAGAGAGGGCGCTTTGCCGGTGTAAGTGAGGCTCACAGGCTCGCGGGTTTGTTCGATGAGAGAACAATGGGGGAGTGGGCGCGGCGGCGGCGAGAGAGGGGGGCGGCAAAAGCGATGATGGAGGAGGGAAAGAAGAAGAAGCGGGCTGACGCGACGGGAGCAACGGCGAGGACAGCCCGGGGGGGGAGAGGAAGAAAAGCAGGAGCGTGGGTGGGTGTCTGTGTGGACGTGGGTTGGCGTTAGTGCGAAGTACCTGCTGGGAGCCAGTAACAGGCAGCGGCCGGGACGAGGAGAGCAGAAAACCGGGGTTCAAGGGCGATAGAGGGTACGGGAGGGTACGGGAGGGGATACCTTTGGTCTGCGTGTGAGGACGCGTGGGAGAACAGGTACTGCGGCCGTACCCGTGTCGATGCCGCATGGGTCGCGGCGCCAGGTACCGCTAACGATGGATCGATCACCCATCAGCGTCACGGAACGGCAGCCGCCCGGATAGAGCGAGGAGGGAATAACGAGGCCAGCCAAGAGGCCAAGCACAACGGCTAACAAGGTATCAGGCAGCTAAAAGAAGACAACACAAACAACCGCCGTGCTCCCGTGGCTATCCAACAATCCTCGCTCCTCCCAAGTGGTTCCCAAATAATTGGCACCCCCTGGTCCAAAAAAACCAGCCGGCACCACCACAGCTCACTAACACCCACTGACACCCCCCCGCCCCCCCCCCCTTCCCCGGCGGCGCGGCGCTTCCCTTGCTTCCCTCCTCCTCCGCCATCCATCCATCAAACCAGGCGCCTTGCAACTTCACCTCCTCCACTCCGCCAGAGCACTCTTCCCGGGCACCGCCACCAGCTATTCCCTCCGTTCACGCATGTTCTTGGGCTCGTTCTGCTCGTCGTCGCTCGCCGATTCCAACGCCGCCCGAACCGTCTTTTTTCCGTCCTTCCCCGTCCAGATATTCCCGTCCGTGTCCAATCTCAATTGTGCCCCGTTGTCCAGGTGGGCCGCTGGCCAAAACCGCCTCCTCCAGGACCGCGGTTCCGGACGTGTCGTGCTGTTCGCCAGCAACGCCCGACATGCACTTTTAAGTGTTCGACTGTGTTTCCAATGGTGCAGAAACCATCGGCAGACGTCGCAAGCAAGCTCAATAAAGCCTGCATCCGCGGAATCCTGCAATATCACTCGTCGCGGACCCTGTAAATCTTTGATTCAGCCGCGTCTTCTCGGCGTGCATGCCATGTCCCGGCGTGCACCCAATTGCTCCTTTCCAGGCGTCTCATCCTCTTCCAAATGACACGTTGTGCACACTCTCACCCCCGGCAAGCACCCGAAATTCGTTGGGTCTCAAATGAAGTCCTTTAGCAACAGTGCAGACCCATATCCTGGATCGAGGTTGTTAGCTCCAAAAATGACCCTCAGCCTTGCGTCTCACGTGGAATCGTCTCCATAATTACCCAATTTAGACTCGCTGACTCATCTGCCGTGTCCAAAACTGGCTTCACGAATCAGATGTCAGCCAGGCATTCAGTTAGGAAAGACATGCAAACGAAAAGCCCAATGATCAACAATGGCGAATCAATCTGATTCACTTGCTTCAATGCACCGCCTAATTCTTGCTCTTCACAGCCATAAGTAAGAAAATCTATTTTTCAGGGTATCGCTCAAGGCAAGCCGCAATCAGTGCTAGCGGGGTGGCAATATAAACACCATCCACCAGTCTAGTTAATGCATAAAACATCATGCAGTAAAGTACACGACCATGTATCCCACCCAGCTACCGACGACCCCTATCGCCGAGTACGCGCTCGTAAACATCAAGGGGATAAACTCGTAGGCCTTGCCAAAGAATATCTGGTGCAGCAGCGAGCAGTACAGGATAAGCGGCACGCTCACCGCAATGTACAGCGTGCTGAACCGATCCAGCAGGAAGAATCGAGGCTTGTTCGAGGCTGGCGCCAGACGGTCAAAGGCCATGAGGAACACAACCAGCCAGAGAATCGTGTATACGGTCTTGATGGGGAACTCTGCCGGCGTGAATAGGAGCGGGAACAGAGACACATGTCCTGCCACAGCCAGCGGTCGGAAAGCTCCCAAGTGTCGTCGGTCTCGCAGGGCAATAAGACTGAATGGAATGATGACCAAAAGGATGGCCTTTTCGTGGACATGCCATCCAAAGAGGAAAGCTGCATAGCCACACAATGTGACAGCGCCGATGAAGTTCTCCCAGGTAGGCTGGCGGAACAGCTTAATCAGGGGCAGCACCTGGAAAAGCAGGGTCAGGGCAAAGCAAGTCCTAGGGCTGATTTCGGGTAGCACAGCGAATGCAGTGTCACCGACTAGACCGCGGGTCACGCTCTGCAGCGCTCCCTCGTTAACTGCTAGACCAAGCCGCGGGGCAACTTGCATGAGTTAGCTTTCTGAAATTCTGGCCATTGGAACTTTGACTTACGGTGGATCAAAATGCGATCCGCAAACGAGTAAAGAGCCCAGATGTTGGGCGCCCAGTACGCATGGCAGAGCCCCCGCGAGAAGGGGAACAATCTGCTGAGAAGCTGGGGGATTTGCTCCATCACGACAAATGGCCCAAAGGCGGCCCCAAAAATACCGCCAATGCCCAGCCCGAGCTTGATGCAGTTCAGGAAGCGAATGCGGAAGATGGACTTGGCGGAAAGGCAGTAGGCGCGCAGGAGAAAGATGAAGTACGCGGGCGCCAGGTACAGGTAGATGTGCTTAAAGCACAACAACGTCGCAAAGACGAGCCCACTGGACAGCAGCGTCGCCCTGCGGCGCGCCAGCACAAGCGACAGCACCAGGATGCCGTACATGAAGCCATTGTACTGGAAGTGGATGTGGTCGATGATCAGGAGGCCCGGAGACAGGATGACGGACAGGGCGGCGACGTGGGCGGCGCGCTTCGAGGCCAGCGGCGTCGATTCGATGAAAAACTGCAGGGCAACGACGAGGACGAGCTCGGTGACGAGGACCGAGGTGCGCTGGAAGTAGACGGTCTGCCAGCTGTCGTAGTCGAGGTTATAGACGCGCACCATGAGGGGGTCGATTAGGCGGGCGACGTGGGCCAGGATCCATTCGAAGTAGGCGAAGAAGGGGGGGTAGTCGAGGGTCCATTCCGACGTCTTCTCGAAGTACCAGTCCTGGAGGGACAGGCTCTGGGTGATGGCGAGCCAGTTGCGATGGACTTCGAAGTCGGTGGATTTGCTGCGGCAGACGGGGTCAGCATTTCGGTGTCTTGGTCGACTGTTTCGCGTCGGTCGGTCGTGGTTTGCGCCCTCCGACGAAGCCGCGGGTGGCCAGACGGGATCTGACGATGGCAATGCGCCGACAAAGCAAAGCAAGGAACGGAACGGAACGGAAAGGAAAGGCAAGACAACTCACTAAGCCGGGAAGAGGAGGACCTTGAAAGCGGCTGCCAAAAGGGCGCACTGCGTCAGCGTCGGGTAGGACTCTGCCATGATCAGTGTCGGTGCCTCAGCCTCAACCTCATGACCTCGAATTCACAAGTCTGAGTGGTAAGGTCAAAGGAAGCTTGTGCAGTGTGTGCCAAGTGCATCCCGGTTCAGGCCCACCAGGCAAATAAATCACCACCTCAGGAGGAGAGAGATTGGCCGTGGTCCCTGAAACGGCCTAGCGTCAGTGGCCCAAGCTTCCAGAAAGGTGGCCCCTTCCTTTTCCTGGGGCAGGACACGCACTTGCCACCAATCATCAAGCTCCCTGGGACCCTCCCCACAGCTTCAAGCCACGGTTGCGAGCACAAGCCACAGGCTTCCCGGTCGATGGCGCCCGAGGCTGAGAGGAGCGATCTCGCGTGTGGCTTCATTCCCAACCTTTGTGTTGTGTCCCATTGTCCGAGGGATTGCGAGAAAAAGCAGCTGTCTTCAAGCCACAGGCAGGTTTAAAACTCGCTGCATCCATTGAAAGACTCAATCCTCAGCTGCACCTTTTTTTTTTTTTTCAACCGCCCATTCCAAAAAAGCTCCTTTATCTTACGCGTCCGCTGGTCGATAACCAAGGCTGGGCTTTTCCAGGGGTCTCCATATCGTACCTACCTTAGCTGTAGTGCAAAGTGTCCTCACACCTCTGACCTCTGACCTCTTTGCGTCTTCTCTCAGCCTCGCCTGGGGCATCCTCCCATCTCCGTTTCCCTTCTCCCTCGTACCATTTTCCGCCGACGAGCTCGACCACGAAAAGCCCGGGCTGACCTTTTTGTACCCGTTGATCGGCCTCTTTCTTGGTTGTTTTGTTCGGGTTCTCGCCCTTTCGACGTTTGATTCCCTGCCAGCTCCGATCTCGCCATGCGTCTCGACTTCACCCTCACCGCGCTGCTGGCAGCAAGCCTGTCGCAAGCCCAGTACCTGATCAGCGAGCTCAGCTTTGGCCACGCCGGGAGAATAAGCCCTGCCGAGAACCGCGGACAGATCCCCAACTTCGCGCTCCAGGGCGTGCCCCAGATGCCCGAGGTGCTCTCCAACCGCATCATCCTCACGCCGCTCGCTCCCGGCAACCAGCGCGGCGCCGTGTGGTCGTCACAGTCCCTGACGAAGCCCCAGTGGATCGCCGACGTCGACTTCCGCGCCAACGGGCCCGACCGCGGCGGCGGCAACCTCAACATCTGGCTCGTCCGTGGCGGGCCCGGCGCCGTGGGCTCCAGCAGCATCTACACCGTCGGCAAGTTCGACGGCCTCGCCCTCGTCATCGACAAGCAGGGCGGCGGCGGCGGCATGATCCGTGGCTTCCTTAACGACGGGTCCACCGACTACAGCAGCAAGCAGCGCGTCGAGGAGATGGCCTTTGGGCACTGTGCCTACAACTACCGGAACCTCGGCCGGCCCTCGCAGGTCAAGATGCGCCAGTCGGCCAGCTCGTTCCGCGTCGAGATCGACGGCCAGCTTTGCTTCGAGACCACCAAGTTCAGCATCCCCTCGGGTTACCAGTTCGGCATCACGGCTGCCACTCCGGACACCCCCGACTCCTTCGAAGTGTTTAAGCTGGTCGTCATGTCGGATAACACCGAGGCCAACAGCAACAGCAACAACGCAAAGCAGCAGCAGCAGCAGCAGCAGCAGCAGCAGACGCTCAACAAGAACCCTCCCAGCAACAACAACGCCCCCCGCAACGACGTCTATGGCGACGGCGAGTTGGCCGACGAGGACCCGGACGTCTTCCAGACCTCCAAGGCGCAGTTCCATGACCTGCACAACCGCCTCCAGAGCACCAACCACCAGCTCTCCGCCCTGCACCGCGTGGCCTCGCGCCACCAGCAGCAAGACGAGAAGCGCCACGAGGAGCTCTCCCAGCTCATCGGCCAGCTGCGCGCCGACCTGCGCAAGATCGACGAGATCACCGAGCTGCAGGGCCGCATCACCGACCTCGACAAGGAGATCCAGGGCCTCCGCCGCGAGCTCACCCGCAAGTTCCAGGCCAACGAGCGCACCGTCAAGGCCGTCCTCTCCGACCACCACTCCTCGCTCTCCGAGGCCGTTCTCGAGAGAACCCCCGGCCACCGCTTCCTCATCTTCATCTTCTTCAGCACCCAGGGCCTCCTCGTCGCCGCATACCTCATCTACAAGCGCCGCCGCAACAGCATGCCCAAGAAGTACTTGTAGAAGGGCTCGGGCGTTCCTTTGCATGAGCGATGGTGTAGGAAAATAAAAGAGAAGGGAGAGCGTTTGTCATGGGAGTGTGGAGCATTCGGCGGGTGTGTGTTATCAAGCGTAATGATTTGACGCCGTGTCGCGCTCCCCATTTGTACATTTACATGCAATGGCTGCACATGAGGAGAGATGCATGTTTGGGTAGTAATGAGCATGAATAACTTCATACCTTAACGTCGCCATCAACAGGACGTTCCCTAGTCCAAGTTCAAAGTGTTGCATTCTAGTGTTTCCCAAACTACCTAAGCTTTGAAAGAGTAATAAGTCATCCAAACTCGCTCCACTTGATTAAAGAAAGCGACGTCCCAAATACGAAGAAGCAGACCCCCATCTATCTGTGTTTCCTTGCACCCAAACCAGTCGCCAAACAAACCCCAGCTCAAGAAGCACATGGTCAGATCTTCTCAAAGTTCCCATTAATCACATCCAGCAGGTCCTCGCCCTTGGGCGCCTCGGCCGAGATGTTCTCATGCCCATCTTCCGTGACGAGGATGTCGTCCTCGATCCGCACGCCGCCGACGTCGTAGTAGGCCTCCAGAACGTCGCGGTCGATGAACTTGGCGTGGGCGGCGTTGGTGAGGAAGTAGCCCTCGATAAAGGGGCGGCAGAAGTAACTGGCAAATACGTGTTAGTGGATGAGCCAATGGCAGACAACGGACAACAGGTGCAAAACAGGAAGAACTCACATCCCCGGCTCAACCGTCACAATCATGTTCGGTCGGAGGGCCTGTCGTCCCTTGTAGGGCGGCGGCGCAGCAGCCATGCGTCGCAGCGCGCTCAACGTCGTCGGCGTCACCATCTCGCGCTTACCGCCCTCGATATGGAAGCTCTCGCGCATCAACAGACGGTCGACACCCGTCACGTCATGGACCTCCAGCCCGACGTGGTGTCCGAGGCCATGTGGGAAGAAGGCGGCCACGGTCCCGGCTTTTTGGATCTCGTCGAAGCTGCCGTGGAGAATACCCAGCTTGAGCAGCCCCCGGATGGCCACGTCGGCCGCGTGGAGGTGCAGCGCGTAGAAGACACAGCCCGGACGGATGCGGGCAATGCATTCGTCCTGCATGCGTTGGACGATGGCGTGGATTTCGGCGGCCTCAGGGGTGAAGGATCCCGAGATGGGCAGGGTGCGGGTGATGTCACTGGCGTAGCACTGCCACTCGCAGCCGGCGTCGACAACGACGAGCTGCTTTCCCGCGAGGGGCTGGTCGTTGCTGTCGTAGTGAAGCGTCGAGGCGTTTACACCGGCGCCAGCAATAATGGGATACGCCTGTGCATGGGCACCGCGAGCAGTACACTCGGCAACGAGGACGGCCTCGATGTCTTGCTCGTTGCGCATAGTCAGGAGCCGCTCGGCAACGGCGCGGTGGGCAGCAGACGAGATGAGGGCAGCGCGACGGATGAGCGCCACCTCGTAGTCCGTCTTCACCACACGAGCCTGGTCCATGGCCGGACGCAGCTTGGAGTAGTTGATGTGCGTCTGGCCGCGGGGCCGATCGGCCAGCTTCGGGGGGACCTGATCCGGATGGAGGATGTAGAGCGTGGTAGCCGGACGGAGCTGACCGTGGAGGAACTTGGACAGCTGGGCCGTGTACCGGACATCGTCGACATCGTAGCGACGCATGGCCTCGGCGGCGTCCGGCGTGGCACCATACCAGAGGACCTGTCGCGGCTCAACATAGGGGATCCAGAGAGTGAGACGGTCAGTAGCTATTTCATAGGTCACGGCGCAGTCTGGGAAGTCGGCGCCGGTCAAGTAGTAGAAGCTGTGGCTCTGGTCAGCGTGATGAACGAGGGAGGTCCAGAGGGGACGTGAGAGGCGCGGGCGTACTATCTGCGCTGCTTGAAGGGCGGCGACTGGTCCGAATCCTCGTAGAGCCGGGTTGGTTCGCCGGGGAGGTAGATGAGGCCATCACTAACGCCAAGCTCGGCGGCGACTTTGCGAGCATGGAGTTTGGCTGTGGGAGGAGTCAGCAGCCTGGTTCATAACGGGTCATAATTCATATCCGTCTCTACGAGTGCGCATGGCATCCGGCAAAGAAAAGCAAAACATGGTTACGTACCGGGATACTTGTTGCGGCTGCTGGTGGTACTGCTCTCGAGATCGTCGCCCTTCTTAACCTCAACACACCTATGCACCGTGTTAGCTCCACTGGCCTCGGGCGGGATGGCTCAAACAGGGCTTCCGCTCTTACAGCGCATCGAACTCGTCCTCCGGCACCAGCTCGTAGTCGATGTTGCTGGATGCAACGGCACGTGCTGGAGCTGAAGCCGGAGCTGGCTCTCTGGTGGCCTCCCCGCAAACGGGCCTCGGTAGCTGCGTAGCCATGGCTTCTCAGGGAAGTGAGATGGCTGTACCCTTGTCCGGCTTGTTTCCCTCACGCGGTTCTCTCTTAGGCGTTTCCTTCAGATGAACAAGAAACGAGCGCGAAACAAGCACAGTCCAGGCAGTACGGCGGCTTAGATGGCGACGGAGAAACGTTGGCCGCCCGTCGTCGTCAAGCTCAACAAAGCGATGTCGTCAGTGGGTGAGTAGATGAGTCGAGTCGGTTGAGGCGTCCCTATCGCAGCGCTGCGGGCCACTTGCTTACCTGAGCTTAGCGGCAAAGCGCTGTAGGAGAGACCGGAGCCTGGACGGAGCCTGGACGGAGCCAGTGAGACACGATAAAGATAAGAGCTTCAACAATTGACATGGCAGTACGGAGTAAGTGCGTACGAAGTTACAGTGATACAGGACTATACAGTGCAGCTCCTTATCACGCTTCGTATAGACTAGCTGGAGGCTTCAAAGTTACACGCTTTCCCCACTGCGAAGCAACCGCAAAGACCGGCATCGTCTCACCCGGCGGGTCTCTCCGGCCACATCCACTTCCACTGCGAGCCCGCTCGGAAGCTCCGTGCCGGGCTTGTCGGACGTGGCACTGTGCGCGGTGCCGAATCGGCTGCTCCAGTTAACCTTTGGCCGTCAAATCGATTCAAGTAGAGTCAGCGTGTTTAGATGGTCGACAGATGTGTATCATAATTATATATCTACATTTAGATCCAATCCGTAATCTCTCGTCAAATACATCAACTATTCAAAGTCCACCATCTCACACTCCAATTCATAATCCCCCACTCCAGTTCGTCCGTCATCATTTCCAAGAGATAAATAATCCCGCTTGCTTTCCTATATACACCCCAAAATAGTTGCTCCGTCTATTTGCCAGGTTCCTCTAAGCAATGCCGCCGTTTTTTTTGACCTTGCAGTGGCGTTCCGTAATCCAACTCTTCCTCCTCTCTACCACTTCCCGCTCTTTCTCTTCTCTTTCTCTTTCTCTTCCGCTGCCTCTGCCTCTGTCTCCGCCTCTGCCTCTTCATCTCCCCTCACGCGCGTAAAAGTATCCGGCGCCTGCACGCCTCCCGTGTCGTAAAATGGGTATCAATGTAGCGACCGTTACATCCCTTGAAATCCTCCTCGTCCAGAACCAAAGAAACTCCCCCAGTCCGCTTGCATTCCTTGCTCCGTAAACATTTGCTGAATCTGCCTCTCCTGGTGCCGCTGCGTGTGCGCTCGCCTGTTCGCCATCAAGTGTGCTGGGTGCTGCTGTTGTCGAACGTGTGGCTGGACCTGCGGCTGCGGTTGCCGGTGTGATTGCGGCACCATCGGGTGGCCCGACGAAGACGGCATCCCCATCATGTTACCAGGATCAAACATCTGGCTTGCAATGTTCATCATTGGCTGGCCTTGCTGGTGCATCATGTAGGGCGGTGGGTTTCCAAAGATCTGGCTCTCCACGTCGTCATATGTCCCGGTCAGGAATAGCTGCATGTCCTGACCTTGGTCCGACACGCTGCTTGGCGGGTCCGACTTTCCGGGGAATCCCAGTTCCATCATCGGCTGGTTGGGGTACGCAAACGGATCTTCCGATGGGAACATGAGCGACTCCAGCTTGTTCACGGGATTGTGGATGCCGAGCGGCTGCGCTGGGTACTGGTTGCGCTGCGAGCTGGTCGCCGTGCTCGTAGTAGAACCAGGCGTGTGCCGTGCTTGCATGTCTACCGGCATGAAATCCCCAAAGTTGGACGAGAAAATGCCGTCTTGGAAACCGGAAACACTGGATGTTGGCACTTGATCCATAGTGCCCTGGGTGAAGCTTGTCGCGTAGCTGGTGTTGGTGAGTTGGCTGCTCCCACGGACGAAGTCGTTGGTTTGCCGGGAGGACATGCTTGGGGGCATCGTCGTTTGCTGCGATGAGACCGACGAAGGCCGGCCTGTGGGGGCAGACCTCTTCTTAGAGGGCGCTGTTCGCATGCGTCCTGGGTCTAGCGACTCCGGCAACTGATCAAACAAAACCTGCAAAGCTGCTGTCAGTACCGTATCAATTGCAGGCTGAACCCAACCACATACCTCAAGTGCATTCGTGACTCTCTCTGCAGACATGCTCTTGTCGGCCAGAGCAGCAATCATCTGCCTGCCTGCCCGAGCATCAGCCAACACCTCGCCAGATCCCGGTTTCTCGGGGTTCTCAGTGGCGTAGAACACCAGTGAGAGAACAGCAAAGAACTCGGTATAGAGCATGAACCAGTAAGGTCCACTCAGAACACGCTGCTTGCGGATCTCAAGGCCAATATGTACAATGTTTCGAGACACACTAATCGCCGCTGCTGCGCATGCGTATGATAGCTCATCCACCTTAGTCCCTTGGCTGAGACGAGGAGATACATAGTGTAGGAAGGGACGGTACAGGACCAGTTGCACATGTGCATAAGCAAATCTCAACAAGTGACGGACCCTAAATATCGTTAGCTTTCATGTCCGACAGCCATTCAGCTCATTGAGACCAAAACTTACCGTACGACTTCAATTGGACCGTCGGCGCTGGGTCGCCAATTTTGCGGGAGCCTCTCGAACCAAGTGTGCAAGTCGGCCTCGATTTCCTTGATTCGCCCGTAACTGATAAGATAGGTTGATGTTGGCTTGTTGTCCTTCATCACACTCTGGCCCAGACCCTTCATCGGATAGACGTATTTGGTGATCTTAGATAGAATTTCCATCAGCTGGGAGTGCGCATTGAAGGCCTCGAAGAAGGAAGAAGTTCCTATAGGCGGCGGCAGAATTCCAGTCGCTGTGATGAATTCGTCGTCGACTTCAGTGGGGAAGGGTTGGTCGATATCGTCGACATTGAGAAGGAGGGGAAAGCCGAGTAAAGTTGAAACGTAGATGTCCATCTGTCGTATCACATAGAAAACGCGTTTTCGGACTTCCTCCTCGATCGTGTTGAGCTTTTCGTGTTGCAAGTGTCGGTGGAGGCCGATTTTTAGAGCTGAGCGAAGTGCGATACCGACGAAGGAGTAGCAACCGTTGAGATTTGATGTAGCCTGGAGGAAAAGGATGATGAACAGAAGGGCTTGTAATGAGGTTAGATCACGGCATTCTGTTATGTCTTGCAGAAGGGCTCGTGCCGAGTTATAATATTTAATGCTGTGACGATGAGTTAGCATTATCATGATAGGCATCCAAAAGTTGAACTCACCCTTCTTGGCTGGCTTCCCTGAAAGCCATGCCTTCTGATTCGTCGTCCAGATTGTTGTACATGCAACCCAGGGCCATGACGGCGAAAAGAAGTCCGAGGAAGTGGGTTTCGTCTTGAGACAAGTTGTCGAGCGGTTTTTCATAGATCTTTTCAAAGCTCTCGTAAAACGACGGAACGTGGACGATACGGACAAGGCAGGTCGCACAACTGAGGGAGTAGTAACAGAGCTTGCGGGCCACTTCCTTGGGAGGAAGCTCGGGACAGGATGGTACGGCGGAGTATGGAGAATTGGCGGCCGGGGAGGGCGAGTCGAGGTTCGCAAGGCCGGGGGTTCGATCGGGTCGGGGGAGGAAGGGTGCCTTTCCCACGGGGCCCAGCATTCCTCGAAAATGTTCCTTCATTCGCTTGAGGAAAACGGCACCGGATGAAACGCCATGAAAATCCCAGCCTCCGCGATCATCTATCTCAAGTTGTCCGATGGAATCAATCATGGACGTGAGGTGAGACTCGCTAGGATCGGGGTGCTGCTGAACCAGTTGAGAGTGCTGAGCAATTTGAGGTGTCCGGCTTTTTGAGGAGCGTGCATTTTCGCGGTTGTGAAATTCTTGCTGAATGGCTGGATCGAGGTTGGGGTCGGCCAGATCGACGTCGGGCATGAATTTGTGAAGCAGCGACTCGGCGCGTTGTAGACGACTTTCGAGGGCTTCGATGTATTGTGGTGCGGGGTTTCTCCTTCGATTTGAAGGTTTGTCGTATGTACATTCTAAGCAGCAGGTTGGTTAGTTCAGTGGCCGTGGTGAATCGTTCCGGGATTGAAAGAGGGAGGTGAGGTTGTGAGTCGACGGGAGACGCCAAGAGGAGGAACAAATCGGGGAGCGTACCGTAACTATAGACAGAGCAGTGCGTGCAAGGTTGTTTGCCATCACACTTGATTTTCTTGCGGCGGCATTCATCACAGGCGCGCGTGACTCGTCGTCGTTTCTGGATCGGTTGTGATGGCGCGTCAGTGCCGTCGTCTTCGAGATCATTGTCCGACTTGGCGCTGAGGGATGGTGATGGGGCGTCATTGGCGTGCCAGTCGGTCGACGGCTGGCCGGGATCGTCCTCGGCGACATCAGGCGACATCTCAGGCTAGACGAGGTCAGCAAAATGACGGCGATGATGAGGCCGATGGCGATGATGAAGGCGCTGAGCGCTGGGCGCCAGGGAGGGTGGAGGGGAGAGTGAAGGAGGATGGCGCTGGGATGGAGAGGGCACCTCAACCTTGCGCTATGCACCAAGCACCAGTGACGACGGGGGTCTGCGGTGGGCGTTGGTAGGTGCATGCGCAGGCTTCGGGGCGTGTACTGTGCTGTACAAGACTTGGGAGGGAGGCGTCTTGCTCCAGACGCGGACTCGGGCGGAGAGAACTCACCATTACTCAGGCTCGAGGGCCGCTGTCAAAGCAGGCGTGCGAGTATTATTTGGTGTGGATGGAGGTGAGGCGATGGGTAGCGACAGCGACTGCGACTGCGACTGCGACTACTGCGACTGGACTGCGCGGGCGACGACAGAGGCGGGCGACGACAGAGGCGGGCGGCGGCGGCGGCGGCGGCGGCGGGTGATCGAGGGGGAAATCCAATGCGACCTGAGGGACGGGAACGAGTCGTCAAGTTGCAGGGGCGTACTTGGTCGTAGAAATGGGCGTAAAATTCAAGGCCAGCGGCAAGCCCATGTCCCAATTGCCCCAAGAGTCGCGGGCCTAGGCCATCAGCGGGGGGTGGAGGTCAACGCAGCTGCCGCAAGGTGAGTTGGCAGGGCGCGATGGCAGCGAGGTTTTGTTGTAGGTTGAAGAGAGAGGGAGGGAGGGAGAGGGACGAGACACTGAGAGAGGTTGTAGGTTTCTGGGTGGGATGGCGGATTTCGCGACCGGGGCGGGTGGTCAAACAGCGGGCGAAAGAGCAGAAACACAGCGAGAAAGGGCGCGCGGGACGAGACGAGACGAGAGACCCGAACGGATCGAGCACAGTTGCAGTACAGCGCAGCGCAGCGCAGCGAGTGGAGAGCGCTGTAGAGCCTGGGCTTCGGTGGACAGTGTGTCAGCGAGCACGGTACGGGCGGCACGGTGCGGCGCCTCGGCGGGTTGATTGGTTTCGTAGCGGTTGTACAGTGCACAGCACAGTGGCCAGTGGCAGGGAAATGGGGTCAGCGCGCGGTGCCAGCGAGAAAATTTGGGCGGTAGAGCGAGTGCCAAGAGAGCGTCCAAGCTGCCAAGGTCTTGAAAACAGTGCCAAGAGACGGGGCCAAGAGAAGAGGGCCAAGGACAGCGCCAATGTGAGCGAGAGTGAGACGAGTGGACGAGTAGAATGAGTAGGTAGACGAGAGAGGAGAGAGGGCAAGGCAGAGAGGGGAAATGCCGGCAACCAGGGGGGGGAGAGGGAGAGGGACGGCGAGAGAGAGAGAGAGAGAGAGAGAGAGAGAGAGAGAGATGCGCGGATCTCAGTCTGATAAGGAGTTCGAACGATGGTTGACGGTCGAGGGGCGAGACTTGGGGACCAAAAAAAACAACGAGGACAAGATGGGTCAAGGGGAAAGTAATAAAGTCGCTGGAAAGAGGTGCGGCTACGGAGCTGGAGAGCGAAGCAGCGAGAGCAGCACCTGGACCAACTACGTAGTACGTAGGTGGTGGTAACGTGCTGTCAGTGATGAAGCGACTAGAGAGAACCCCGAATAACAGGACATGGTCCTTTTTGGAGGGTGGCCGAACTGGGAATAGAGAGGGAGAGGAGGGAACCCACTTGAAGTCCGTGGGGCCCAGCCCAGTCAGTCTCAGCGGCCGGCCGATGGATCATGGATGGACTGCGGGAGGAGGGAGGGTTGGTTGGTTGGCTGGCTGGCTGGTTGGCTCTCAGGGCTGCCGGTCGAGTTTGAGTCGTAGGTCCAAAGGCCGATATCCGATGTCCGAATTGGCGCGGGCGGTGATGGCATGGGGATAGGGATGGGGATAGGGATGGGAATAGGGATGGGGAGGATGATGATGGCATGGCATGTCATAGACGGGCGTAAGTGGTACGCAGCGAGAAACGCCCAGATTATTCCCATGGAGAGAGGTCGACGATGCAGTCTTGTTCTCGCACGGTGCCGCCGAAGACCGAGCGATTTGTTGCGAACCTGCGCGGCCACACGAATTCAATTGAGACGGGACGATCGGTCGGCGGTACGCACTGTAGTTCTATTGATGGAGGTGGTGGTGGGCCGACACGGGGTGCGGTGCCGTGGAAGCGCCTCCGGCAGCCTGGCTGTCTTGTCTCTTGTTTCTCCTCCGCCCCGTCCGTCTCGCTTTCTTGCGTTCTTGCGTTCTTGCGTTCTTGCGTTCTAGCTTGCTTGCTTGCTTGCTCGTGTGCGCGGCGGCGTGCCTGTCGTGCGTCCTGCGTGTGGTTGTGTTGTCAACCAACCACATGGGTGTGGAAGGGCTGAGGCGTCGCACGGCTAACACGGAACCCAAGTGTCTGGCCGGCCTGGGCCTCGACGGGACAGGGACCACGGTGAGGACGGGAGGGACTCGACGGAGGCAACTGGAACTCTCCCACCAACCCGGGCTGTGCAGCCCGCAGTCCGCAGTGGACGTTCTCCGTAAAAAACCGTCTCCGTAAAACAACAGCAGATTTGATTTGAGGGCGCAGGGGGAGCCGCCAGTAGACTCAACCGAGTCTCGGGCCCCCCTGAGGGAATCTACTACTAGACCACGATACGTCTTGGCAGGTAATTAGGTATTGAATTCGCCCAGTTCACCTCTCTCGTCTAATCATCACTACCCTCTACCGCTCCTGGACGAGGACGGACGCACTAATTACCTACTTACCTACCTACGCCTAGTACCTACATAGTACACAGCACACATACGCGTCTCCTCCTCCGTAAAAGCCAAGGTTTAGCTTAAATGCGTTGTTAGGGTCTCCACTGGCCCGAACGGGTGTCTCAGCGCCGGAGAGTAGTAAAGGCACCTTTACGACGGTGCCAACCCAGATCCTTTGGTGCCGATGGCAGATACGGGAGTAAGGTTAAGGTAACTAATAACGAGCGAACGCACGCATCGGTATACCAACACCAGCCAGCCGCGAAGAGCGAAGATGATCAGCAGAGCGAATATGCAAACAGGCGGGCATGGTTTGCTGCTAGATGGCTGGCTGGCTTGTTTGCTGGATCATGGATGGCTGGCTTTTCTTGGGGCACCTGGCGCAATGCGAATTGGGGCGGGCATGAAGCATGGGCATGGGCATGGGCATGGGACAGGGCAGTTAGGACATGGGGGGAGACAATAGGGCAAATGTTCGAGACCCGTCTGCTTCACCAGCCAGACTCCAGATCTCCATCCTACGATGCGACCACCCAGGCAAGAACCCGACTGCACGCAACAGGGGCAATGGCAACGGGGCATTTGTTACGCTTGTTCCTTTCAGGGCTTGTTCCTTTGAATGCTTCCCCTGCGAGTCTGCGGCAAATTCCACTCGCGCAAGCGTCTGAGAGACTGAGACTCCATTGTGTGGAGAAGCGCCTTGTTCCCGTGTTATCTGCGGTATGCTGTGTCCGGTCAGCTCATCTCAGTCACAAGCGGCTCACAGTGCAGTACCCAAGTAAAGTACACACGAACTATACCGCTTCCTACTCGCTCGCGCTTTCGGCTTTATCCTGTCTACCAAGGTACGCCAGCGAAGTCTTGGATGCAATGATATGATGACCCATGATGAAATGGCGTATTCTCACCGTAAGAATGCCACTGTTCTAGAATGACGACACACGCAGTGCTTACCTGCAACTCTATTTCCCCCAGACTTCCACTCCGAATTATCCCCAGCCCCGACTCCCCGGACACCCCGAAAAAGAGCACTTCGCAGCCCGCCCAACGGGTGTGAAGCCGTGCAGAACGTTGACAGGAGTAAGGCACGATGCATGAAAGCCATGACCCGTTGGCGAACCGTGTGCTGTATTCGCATGTGCGAAGTACTACATAGTAGTAGGGTTGGTTGAAGGGACCACAAAACAACAACGCGGACATCCACCGAGCAGAAAACACACGCAAATTACAACACACACGGCCAAATCCCGTCTACAAGGCGTCTTTGACTCAACGTGCGGCGGACTCCCCGAGAGCGCCCAGCCACCAGCGTCATGCAGGATTACGCCATCGTACAGACCAGCTAACTTCCCAAGCGAAGAAGAAGAAGAAGAAGAAAAAAGGAAAGAAGACTATCGACAAGGTAAAACTACACGAGACATGCGTTTCTAAGACAGCGGTCTGAGAAGAAGAAGCTTAATTAGGGCGTCCACCTCGGGGGAAGACCTTCGGCTCCGGGAGGCACGGGACTAGCCCGAACGCGTCCGTCGAACGGCCTACGCCCGTGCTGTGTCCGCTGCAACAGCCAGCAGGTTTCCAAAATTCCCCCTTGGCAATGCCAATGGGCTTCGACGCCGTCACGGCGAGCCCACCGAAAGGGCTTGCCCAGCAGATCTCGTTTGGGGGCGCACTGTGGATGATGGGCTCGCTCACTTGCGGCGGCGGCGGCGCATGTCCTGCTGCTTAATCAAAGAAAGCACTAAGAACGCATTAACCTTGCCCTGACCTTCTAGTCTATCGTCTCGCCGATGGACTAATGCCACCTAATTCTCTACCTTAGAAAAAAGTACCGCAACTTCGCGATATGCAGGGTTCCAACCCAATCCGCGTGCCATGGGGGGTCGTCCGGCACTCGAACATGACATCACCCTTTTTCCCTTGACCTTCTCTCTAGCAGTCAGTCTCTGTCCCAGCTACGGGATTCCGCCGCCGGAGTGCCATCTTGGCGCCAAGGCTTCCTCCCGGACAAGCATCCCGTCGGCAACGAACCCTCGGGTCCAAAATGCCAGATCAAACGTTTCCCAACCCCCCCTGTCAGATGCCCCGTCGTGTCATTGGCGGGAATGGTGCCTTGCGGCAGGGTCCTATCCATGGCTAGACGGGGTTCCTCGCTTTTCTCCTCGAGCAATCCTCTCTCGTTTTGGCTGGTTGTTCGGCACCGATCGGATTTGCCTGTATCTCGGCCGTACAGGTCTTGGCATCGAAGCTTTGTTTCAACTCCTTCTACCGCATTTTCAACAATGCCACTCTTAGATGCCGTAGCTGAGGGAAATGGGGTTCATTCACTAACACACTCGAAGCTCGATTTGTCCGTTTTTGTTGTTCAGTACGTGTCACTTCGGTATCTATAGTCGTAATCATCGTGATCCCTCATACCAAATGCTTTTATTCCGCTTCCTTGTGTCTTTTTCATGCTCGCAACTCCCCGTCTTGCCGTTATCATAGGTAGGTCATCGGCGCCACCTACGCCCTACTTTCCAACGTCACATCTCACCATCGCATGATTCAACCCCTCCATATCGGTGCCGGGCTCAGCATGCGTCGAAATCTCATCATGGTAGTCTTTTCTCGCGTAGAGTTACAGCCGAAGATCCCGGAGTCTGCCCAACACGTCATCCTCGCCCTGCACCAGTGTCAATGCCGTGGGAAATCAGGGGTCCAGCCTTCAAGTGGGCGATGGATACAGAACCGACGGGGAGGGTTGACACTAATGCTGGCGGGAGATCGTGCGGTTTGCCTCTCGACGACATGCCATGGTGGAAACTCTTGACTTCTGCAACCTTGATTGCGTTTTCAGTCTTCTAGAAGGTGACGGGAATAACGCAACGCTCGAGCCCACTCGGCCGGCCTAGGACCCATTTAGAAGGTAAGATGACGACACCCGTATCTCCAAAATGCCGATATCCATCCTTCTCCAGTCCGGGGCATTGCAGTAGTCAGCAATAGGCAGGAATCTGGGTATCTCGGCGAGCTGAGAGACAGATCCCTGCGTCCATCGCGCGGTTTTCGAGCCACAATCCAAAGAAGCGTTCGGTGGACGAATCGTGGGTTTGCAACGGCCGCAATCCCTGCAAGACAAGGCACCTCCCTGACCAATCCCATGACAGAGATTAGTTGACTGACCGCACCACATCATAAGCTTGTTCGCAACGACAGGCCGGAAAGTCTGGAAATAAACCCGCCTAATCTTTATTTGGGCAATGTGCCAAGTGCCCATCTCGGCCGGCTTACAATGTGGTCTCCTCATTGATCAGACACTGTAGAGTCGGCCGCCACTAGAGATGCGGTGCATTCTTCTCAAAAAGCCAACAACGGGGTTCATTGTTTATTCCAAGTGCCGGCATCGGAGGGCCAAAACTCGACAGATCAACGTAACCCGGGGTCTCCGGATCCGAAAACTTGCCACCGGGCGTCTATTGCCAGTGCTTTGTATCCAGGTCTTACTGGATGATCCGGCGCTGTTTTCGAAGAGAACTACCCTAGAGCACTTGGCACACCGAAACTCACCGAGACTCACCTTGAATCCTCCCCGCCTTCACGTCAACCGCCAGAGCTCGGCTGCCCCACTACAGCCTACCTCCCGCTGCCTGCTCGCGAGCAATCGCACCTTCACGCCCCCAAACGAACAGCTCCGGAAGCTCCATCGCACCGAGAACCACCGAGTCCAGTGTTCCGTTCACCGACTTCAGCTACACCATGGCTTCGTCCGACCCACTGCTGGGTTTCTTTACCCAGATGAGCAATATGGGCGGCGTCATCGTCAAAGGTTGGCCTGCTCCTCGCCGTTGAGCTTGTCGCTCTGAAGGCCGATTGCTGACGTTGTCCCAGACCAACCCAAACTCGACCTCGACCTTTACCTCCAGAACTATTCAGGTACGCTCTCCTCGCTCCTCGTCGGGTCCTGCTCCCGCTAACGCCGAGCTCGTGTCGCTTCAGGTCGAACGAGATACGACCGCCTCATCCTCATCGGAAAGTGCTCTGTGCCATTATGCGTCGACGCTCTCAAGGCTGCTGTAACGGAGGCAAAGGCCGGCTCAGACGTCTCGAGATATAGGGAGGCATGGGACTGTCTTCGCGTGGCCGCCCCCGGGGAACCCGAGGCGCAGAGGGACGATAGTTGGATCGAGACCACGGAGCGTGCAAACAGGGCAGAAACGGCACGCCTCGAGGCTGAGCTCAAGGGCTACAAGAACAATCTAATTAAAGAAAGCATCCGGGTGAGCAAACACCTGTGAACGTGTCCCACCGAAATCAGCTGACCTCTCCCCGCATAGATGGGCAACGAAGACCTAGGCCGGCACTTTGAAAGCATTGGACATCTCAACGAGGCTGCGGATGCCTACAGCCGGATGCGCCAGGACGTGAGCACTACCAAGCATATCATCGACTGTGGCATGCACCTCGTCAGCGTCTCTCTACAGCGTCGCGACTGGACCATGGTTCTTAATAACCTCGGCAAGATCACTGGCGTGCAGGGCAGCAACGACGACGACAAGTCCTCACAAGCCTACACCAAGATCGTCTCCGGAATCGGCCTTATGAGTCTCGGTCACTACCACGATGCCGCGAAGAGCTTTCTAATGACTGACTTCAGCGTGCCTGCAGCGACGTACAGTCACATCGCAAGTCCCAACGATGTCGCGATCTACGGAGGGCTGCTCGCCTTGGCTACTATGGAGAGGAAGGATCTCCAAACTCGCGTGCTAGACAACCAGTCTTTCCGAACATTTCTGGAGCATGAACCCCACATCCGAAAGGCTATCAGCCTCTTTGTCAATGGCCGATACTCAAGCTGCTTGTCGATTCTCGAGTCGGTCCGCAACGACTACCTGCTAGATATATATCTGCAGCGACACATCCCTGTCATCTACTCCAACATCCGCAGCAAGTCCATTGTTCAATATTTCGTGCCCTTCTCGTGCGTTACTCTCGATAGCCTGAATGAGGCCTTCGCTCAGGAGGGAGAATCTACCGAGGAGGAGTTGGTCGCCATGATTCGCGCAGGCACCCTGAAAGCGCGGTTAGACGCCAAGAACAAGGTGAGGACTCTGGCGTGCTTAGGACTATGTTCAGTTACTGACTCATTCCCACAGTTGCTCGTTGCCGTTGTGCCAGATCCCCGCCTGGAGATGCAAAAGCAAGCTCTGGGAGTCGCGCGTCACTATGAGCAGGAAGCCAAGGAGAGACTCCGTCGCATGAGTCTCCTGGCCGCAGGCCTCGAGGTCGCCGGCAACAAGAAGCAGCACGGCGGTCAGGGCCCCAGGCCGGGAATAGATGAGGCTTGGTACGACGACGCTAAGTCGCTTCCGAGTGGAGTTGAGGCTCAAGGCTGATGGTCTCCTACTTGGGCCAAATCGCCGTGAAGGATGGATTGCCCCTGAGGAGGGCTGCCGGTTGGCAATAATGACCGCTGTTTGGCGGATTATTTTGGGGGAACGATGGAACCAGCAAAGACTATTTGTCGGACGGTGCCGAATCAGAGTTGAGAATGCAGATATCACGGCCCAGGCGTTCAGGGTCCCGGTTACTACGGCACGTCTAGTGACGTACCTTGCGAGATTAGATCAGGCGCAAAGGGGCATAGTATTGAAACCAAATTATGAGCTTGTTATTCCCGCTGGACCTCCGGCAACAAACCAGATGAAATGGTCTTGATCACAATTGTCCAGTGTCCTGATCCTTGTTGCCTGAAATTGCGGGGGTATCATTGATGTTTTGTACTATGTATGTAGTCTAGCCTGGCCTTCGTCCGGCCCGTCCCCGGACACGCTGCCGTCCCTCCTCAGCCCATCAACTGCCGGAGATCCGTGGGCGGCCACCGCACCTGGGCGAAGGTGAGACATCGCTTGATGCTCTGGAGGTACTTGCGCGTCACCTCGTCACCCATAACGTGGCCCTTCTCGCCGTTGTGCAGCTTCTCGCGCGCGCTGCGCTCGTGGATACCCACCATGGTCACGCCGATGGGCCACGCAGCCTTGCCGATGCTGAGGCGCAGGTACCCGTCGTTGGCGTCGACGTAGCGGCGCTCCTGCAGGGCCTGGACGATCTCAATAATGGGTTCGATGATGGAGTCTTCGAGGTCGCCTTGTTCGAATTTCCGGAAGAGCTGGGTTTGCAGTGTTAGTCTTGTTCAGCGTCAATATAATGCACTTGGAGGGGGCTTACCGGCTTCATGTTTTCACGGGTCTGGACCATGGCGTTGTATGCCGTCTTGCTGGTGCTCGTCTCGCGCTTCTCGGCCTCCATCGCCTTCTCGTACTCTGTGAGAACCATTGTAAAGTAGCTCGCCAGTTGCCTGAATAGCCACTTCCGGCCCTCCTTGTCCTGTGGTACCTTGCCGTCGACTTTCATGTCCTTCTCATCCACCAGCTCCAACGTCGTCGGGATCGGTCCCTTGGTCATCACCGTCGTCAACTTCCTGTACCGCCTCAGCCGCGCCGCATGACCTTCTCCGAACAACATCACCGGCGCTCCAATCGCCCTCAACTTTGTCACCAGCTCCTCCTCGGGAATGTCCTCGGCGCCCGCCGCAAGCCCTTGGTCCTCCTCCTCGCTGGTATTCCTCACCAGCTCCGGCAGGCCGAGTCGCTTGCGCCGCACGCGCTCCTCCTCGAGGTCCTGCTCCTCTCGGCGCTTGCGCGACTCCTCGGCGAGCTTGCGGCGCTTGTCTTCGCGAGCAGCCGTCTCGGCGGCGATGTCCTCCTCACGCTTCCGCTTGGCGGCAGCTTTGGACTCGCGCTCGACCTCGAGGGCCTTTTGCTCGGCGAGGTAGGCCTCTCTGCGTTGAGCTTCGATTTCGGAGCGCTTTAGATATTTTTTGTCGTCGTTGGCGCTCTTCTTAGACTTAGAGAGCTCCTTGTTCATCAACGCAGCGAAATCCATCTTGGTGGGGCGGCGCTCGGGACCGGGGACCGTATTCGAAGTCTGGATGAGTAGAGATTCGTCTTGATATGAGGAAGTAGCGTAGCCAAACAAGTGACCTTTAATGTTGGTTGGATTGACGAAGATGTCGCAAGGTGTAAGTTGTCAGGTTCATGACCATCCATGAGGATGCTGTGGTTATCGATTGCGGAAATATTCCGGCTAATCTTGACGCGAGCCTAGCGATGTGTGCATCGCCTTGGCCATCAACCTTGGGAAGAACAGAACAATGTGCAACTAAGAGTGGCTGGGAAAGAGAGGACCATTCGATATTGTAATACGATACAATAGAGACAACATGTCCTCGCCACCGCCAAAACCGACTCGCGAAGACACGACTCCATTTCTTGTCCAGCTCTTCTATCGCCAAGCTGCTTTCTACAGGTTCGATACAGCCACAACGCCTCTACAGCATCATCTTCATAGTCCCGACCCGTGCTAACATGACTTAATTCCCAGACCAGAAGAGTTCGGCGCACATTCTTTGCCACCACACATCTCCGTATACACATGGTCCGACTGCACCCTCAAGGAGCTCGCTCTCGAACTGGCCGCCGCCAAACCGTCAGCCCTTCCTTCCCCCGCCATCGGCTCACGACTCGCATTCCAGCTCGTCTTCCCGGATCTGCGCAGCACCAGCGCGATCAGCAACGCGCATCCCCGGTTTTCGGTTAAGGATCTAGGCAGTATTGTCATCGGCGAGGGAGAGCCGGGCGCAGAACTATTGGACGATGTCGACATGGACGGACCAGTGAAGGCAGTGAAGGATAAGGACAAGACCCTGGGTGACGCCCGGTTCGTGGTCGGAGACTATATATCCTGCGCCGTGATACCGCCTCTGTCTGATGGTTCGGTAGCCCCGGCAGAAAGCGTCCGGACAGAACCGGCCGTTGCCCCGCGGGAAGGGCGCGGCGGCCCCCGAGGGCGGTTCCAGGCCCGGGACGACGGTGCTGACCGTGGTGGCTTTCGGGGAGGAAGAGGCGGCTGGAGAGATGGCGTCGGGGGCGGATTTCCCATGGGGGAGTGGAGGAGGGGAGAAAGATTACCAGATGGCCCTGGTCCCGGACCTGGACCTGGAGCAAGACCAAAAGGAAGGGGATGGCGGTGATGGAAGATACCTCGAACATGCCAAAGGTCAAGGGCGGCGTCACGTTATATTATACCCATTCTTCAAGAGCAATGTATCTGATCTTTTCACATCGATTGAGTCTCGCGGTTGCTGTAATCTCCTGCTTTCGGCTGGGTTCCCATGTGGGCTCTATCCCAGACTGAACCCATTATATGTACACAAGTCCCATGCCTTTATTCCAATGTGCACTTATCGCTCATAGATGAGATCGCCCTTTCGCTTCGCTCGGAAGTCCCAAAGCCCCTTCACACAGTCAGTTTTTGCGTTGTACCAGGAACGCTCGGCTAACTTACGTCGGTCTTGTAGGCAATGTATCCCACGATGCTGGGGATCAGGGCGACATAAATGAAGGTGAGCTTGGCGGTTCGGGGCGTCCAGCGGAAGAACCTGTGGCGGCCCTTCTGCATAGCTGTATATCATCGCGTTAGGGGGGTTGCTCTGGGGGGTCGTCGGTTCGATGGGGAGGATGGGGGAAGTCACGCACCCTGGAACTTCAGGTACGCCGGGTCGGGCTTGACGTCTGGCGAGGGGCGGTTAGCGAGATGCGTCCAATGAAGGTGTTTCAGAACATACTAAGGTGTGCCATTTTGACTCGACGGCAGCGGGTGTCTTGCTGGAGCTGGTAGGAGACGAATTGGCCGACTTGGTGATCGAGCTTGAGGTCGTTCGCCTTGGACTGACGATGCGCGGGAGTTGAAGTTTAATGCTTAGGTAACTAAATACCGATGGCTGTTATTGGCTGAAGTTGCTCGTTGAACCGAGCATACCCTATACCTCTCACCTGCACGGCATCGACCCGGGTTTTTTTGTCCAGTATCTCGAGGTTCACATATCCTCTCATTATTGAGCTAGGTGCTAGTGGCTGGATATATGAGCGCAATAAACAATGAGAATTCCTTCATTCAATTTGGACATACGCCCAGTCACCCGTGAAAGCGACCGAAGTAAGTCGCCGTGGAAACGGGACTTTACATGTTCAATATTTAGGCCTAACGAAAGTCAATGTACCTCGACTGAGTGAGCCCAGATCGAATATGAAAGTAACCTAGCAATATTAATCTTTCTCTATTTGTATAAACGACATGACTTATAGTGAATGAGACTCAAAGGTAACTCGTAGTCTAGCACCCTTGGGACCTCTTCAGATGCCAAGCCAGGCACGTGACCGACCCACTCATGCCTAGCGCGTTTCTCCAATCCTACCAGAAAATTGTCGTGATGGGGGCGACTGTATTCAAGAGCTTTTGCATCAACGTCGCCTACGTCGTCGCTGCGCAAAATTCCGCGCGACTGGCATCTGTTTCATCACCGAAATCCCGCGACAAAAGTCTCTCCACGGACCTGACCCTACAGAAAGGGAGTCATAAAGTGGAAGCGCGTCGAAACAGGCGCGTTGGCTTGAAGCCTTCGACAGGCAGCTCCACGACACATCGACATCTCGGCGCATCGCGAAGCCATCATGTCGCAACTACCCCCGCCACCACCTCCAGGTTGGGGACCACGGCCCCCTCCTCCTCCATCCTCCTCGCTGCCTCCTCCTCCATCGACCCCGGCACCTCCTCCACCAGGCTACCGCCCCCCGACCGATCCCCAGGTCGCAAAGTTCGCACAGAAGAAGAAGGAATGGCTTCGGAATCAGCGCAACCGGTTTGGCGAGAAACGTAAGGGAGGCTTCGTCCAGTCGCAAAAGGCGGACATGCCCCCTGAGCATCTGCGAAAGATCGTCAAGGACATTGGTGATGTGTCGCAGAAGAAGTACACAAACGACAAGCGAAGTTACCTGGGAGCCCTGAAGTTCATGCCCCACGCGGTTCTGAAGCTTCTCGAGAATATGCCCATGCCGTGGGAATCTGCACGCGAAGTGAAGGTTCTCTACCACGTGAACGGTTGCCTGACTCTGGTCAACGAGATCCCCCGAGTTATCGAGCCCGTTTTCTTCGCGCAGTGGGCAATGATGTGGACCTTCATGCGAAAGGAGAAGGCTGATCGAAGATTGTTCAAGCGCATGCGATTCCCACCGTTTGACGACGAGGAGCCTCCATTGTCATGGTCCGAAAACATCGAGGACGTGGAACCCCTGGAGCCAATTCAGATGGAGCTTGACGAGGATGACGACGAGGCCATTTACGAATGGTTCTATGACCACCGACCCTTGATGGATACTCCTCACGTCAACGGACCCAGCTACAAGTCATGGAACCTGACCTTGCCCCAGATGGCTGCTCTTTTCCGTCTCAGCCGACCTCTTGTTTCCGATGTTGTGGATAAGAACTACTTCTATCTCTTTGAACTCAAGAGTTTGTTGTCGGCCAAGGCGCTCAACGTCGCCTTGCCTGGTGGCCCTCGATTCGAACCCCTATACAAGGATATCGACCCTAATGACGAGGACTTTGGCGAGTTCAATGCGATTGACCGCATCATCTTCCGAAACCCGATTCGAACGGAATTCCGGGTTGCTTTCCCATATCTCTACAACTCTCTACCAAGAAGTGTGCACCAGTCGTGGCACTCTCACCCTCAAATCGTCTTCAACCGAGCCGATGACCCCGACCTTCCGACCTTCCACTTCGACCGCCGAATCAACCCCATCTCCTCTCGAACGGTCGCGTCCAAGAACGTTGAGGTGTCTCATGAGGATGAACTCTTTGGAGCTGGAAATAACGAGGAGCCTGAGGAGGACGCTTTCGAACTCCCCGCTGGTGTTGAGCCATTCCTTGGTGATGATGACCTTGAGAATGAGCATACATCCTCCGCAGTCGAGCTTTGGTGGGCTCCGTACCCTTTCGACCGCCGTTCTGGACAAATGGTTCGAGCTCAGGATGTTCCCTTGGTTAAGCAGTGGTACCTTGAGCATGCTCCTTCCGACCGACCCCCAGTCAAGGTCCGAGTTTCGTACCAGAAGTTGTTGAAGAACTACGTTCTTAATGAGCTTCACAAGAAGACCCCCAAGGCCCAGAACAAGCAGAACCTACTGAAGTCGCTGAAGCAGACCAAGTTCTTCCAGCAAACCACCATCGATTGGGTGGAAGCTGGCCTACAAGTCTGTCGGCAGGGTTTCAACATGTTGAACTTGCTCATTCACCGCAAGAACCTCACATATCTTCATCTTGATTATAACTTCAACTTGAAGCCCGTCAAGACCCTCACCACCAAGGAGCGAAAGAAGTCTCGATTTGGAAACGCGTTCCATCTGATGCGTGAAATTCTGCGATTGACGAAGCTCATTGTCGATGCTCAAGTCCAGTACAGACTGGGCAACATCGATGCCTTCCAGCTTGCTGATGGTATCTTGTACGCGTTCAACCACGTCGGTCAACTCACGGGCATGTACCGATACAAGTACAAGCTGATGCACCAGATCCGAACATGCAAGGATCTAAAGCATCTTATTTACTACCGATTTAACTCTGGACCGGTTGGAAAGGGACCTGGATGTGGTTTCTGGGCTCCTGCTTGGAGAGTGTGGCTTTTCTTCATGCGAGGTATCATTCCTCTTCTTGAGAGATGGCTGGGCAACCTTCTTTCTCGTCAGTTCGAGGGCCGACACAGCAAGGGTGTCGCAAAGACGGTCACTAAGCAACGTGTGGAGTCTCACTACGATCTAGAACTCCGCGCGTCCGTGATGGCTGACCTGATGGATATGATGCCCGAGGGTATCAAGCAAAACAAGGTCAACACGGTTCTCCAGCATCTTTCCGAGGCTTGGAGGTGCTGGAAGAGTAATATTCCCTGGAAGGTCCCAGGCCTGCCTGCGCCTATCGAGAATATTATCCTTCGATACGTCAAGTCGAAGGCTGACTGGTGGGTCTCTGTCGCTCACTACAACCGTGAGCGTATTCGCCGAGGAGCTACGGTCGATAAGACTGTGGCTAAGAAGAACGTTGGCCGTCTGACGCGACTGTGGTTGAAGGCTGAGCAGGAACGACAGCATAACCACATGAAAGATGGTCCTTACGTCTCATCCGAGGAAGCAGTTGCCATTTACACCACTACGGTCCACTGGTTGGAATCGCGCAAGTTTTCTCCCATCCCTTTCCCCAGTGTATCCTACAAGCACGACACCAAGATCCTGATCCTCGCGCTCGAGCGACTCAGGGAAGCCTACTCAGTCAAGGGCCGTCTCAACCAGAGCCAGCGAGAAGAGTTGGCTTTGATTGAACAGGCATACGACAGTCCCGGTACTACTTTGGAGCGGATCAAGCGCTTTTTGCTCACTCAGCGAGCCTTCAAGGAGGTCAACATTGACATGAACGACAACTACAGCACCATCAACCCCGTCTACGACATCGAGCCCATCGAGAAGATCAGCGATGCTTACTTGGACCAGTACCTGTGGTATCAGGCTGATCAACGCCATCTCTTCCCCGCCTGGATCAAACCTTCCGATTCGGAAGTTCCACCACTGCTGGTGTACAAGTGGGCTCAGGGCATCAACAACCTGGGCGGTGTGTGGGAGTCTGAGAACGGAGAGTGCAACGTCATGATTGAGACGGAGCTTTCGAAGGTTTACGAGAAGATGGAGCTCACCCTGCTCAACTCCCTTCTGAGGCTCATCATGGATCATAACTTGGCGGACTACATCACTGCCAAGAACAACGTTCAGCTCACCTACAAGGACATGAACCACGTCAACAGCTACGGTATGATTCGTGGTCTCCAGTTCTCGGCGTTTGTCTTCCAGTACTACGGTCTTGTTCTGGATCTTCTGCTCCTTGGCCCCCAGCGAGCTAGCGAGATTGCTGGACCGCCCCAGAGCCCCAACGATTTCTTGCAGTTCCGTGACCGCGAAACGGAGACTCGACACCCAATTCGTTTGTACACTCGATATATCGACAAGATTTGGATCTTCCTCCGATTCACTGCTGAGGAGTCCAGAGATCTCATTCAGCGTTTCCTGACGGAGCAGCCGGATCCTAACTTCGAGAATGTTATTGGCTACAAGAGCAAGAAGTGCTGGCCCCGAGATTCTCGCATGCGCTTGATGCGACACGACGTTAACCTGGGCCGAGCTGTCTTCTGGGACATCAAGAACCGTCTTCCCCGATCAGTCACCACAATTGATTGGGAGGACAGCTTTGTGAGCGTGTACAGCCGTGACAACCCTAACTTGCTCTTCTCGATGGCCGGTTTCGAGGTCCGAATTCTGCCCAAGAGCCGGAACCAGAACGAGGAGTTCCCGGTCAAGGATAGTGTGTGGTCGCTTGTCGACAACACTACCAAGGAACGAACTGCGCATGCTTTCCTGCAGGTCACTGAGGAGGATATTCAGAAGTTTAACAATCGCATCCGACAGATCCTCATGTCTTCAGGGTCCACTACCTTCACCAAGATCGCCAACAAGTGGAACACAGCTTTGATCGCACTTTTCACGTACTACCGAGAGGCCGCCGTATCTACGGTTGACCTGCTTGACACGATTGTCAAGTGCGAGACCAAGATCCAGACCCGAGTCAAGATCGGACTGAACTCCAAGATGCCTTCGCGTTTCCCCCCTGCGGTGTTCTACACCCCGAAGGAGCTTGGTGGTCTTGGTATGATTTCCGGCTCTCACATCTTGATCCCTGCCAGTGATAAGCGGTGGTCAAAGCAAACCGACACTGGTGTCACTCATTACCGTGCTGGTATGACCCATGACGAGGAGACGTTGATTCCCAACATCTTCCGTTACATCATTCCTTGGGAGGCCGAGTTCATCGACTCACAACGAGTCTGGACGGAGTATTCCCAGAAGCGCCTGGAGGCGAACCAGCAGAACCGTCGTCTGACCCTTGAGGATCTCGAAGACAGCTGGGACCGAGGTCTACCCCGTATCAACACCCTGTTCCAGAAAGACCGAAGTACCCTGAGTTTCGACAAGGGTTTCCGTGCTCGAGCTGAGTTCAAGATGTACCAGCTGATGAAGAGCAATCCGTTCTGGTGGACGAGTCAACGTCATGATGGTAAACTTTGGAACCTAAACGCCTACCGAACCGATGTTATCCAAGCTCTCGGTGGTGTGGAGACAATCCTGGAGCACACTCTGTTCAAGGCCACTGGCTTCCCATCTTGGGAAGGACTCTTCTGGGAAAAGGCCTGCCTAGCTAACGGGACGATGCTGCTCCGGTACGATGACTCTCAGGTCGCGGTCGAGGACGTTAAGGAGGGTGACCTACTGCTAGGTCCTGACGGAGGACCTAGACGTGTGTTCAACGTGGTCAGTGGTAAAGACCGCCTCTATCGCATCAAGGTCGGAAGTGGCAAAGAGGATCTTGTCGTTACAACAAATCATATCCTCGTCCTCCACAAAGAGAAGAGCAGTGCCGACTCAGGAACTGAGCGCTATGATACCGTCGAGATGACAGCCGCTGAATTTGCAGCACTGGACCATAACGAAAGGAGTAAACATACACTCTTTGGAACTCAAGCAGGTTTTAATGTATCAGAAGAAACCTCGCCAGCCAACAACTTTGCCATCGAGGACATCGTGTTGGAATCAGAGACTACTAACTGGGCCGGTTTCCGAGTTGATGGAGATCAACTCTATCTTCGCTATGATCGTCTTGTGCTTCACAACAGTGGTTTCGAAGAGTCCATGAAGTTCAAGAAGTTGACCAACGCTCAGCGATCCGGTCTGAACCAGATTCCCAACCGTCGCTTCACACTGTGGTGGTCACCTACAATCAACCGAGCCAACGTCTACGTTGGTTTCCAGGTCCAGCTGGATCTTACGGGTATTTTCTTGCACGGAAAGATTCCTACTCTGAAAATTTCGCTCATTCAGATCTTCCGAGCCCATTTGTGGCAGAAAATCCACGAGTCTGTTGTGATGGATCTTTGTCAGGTGTTCGACCAGGAACTGGAGTCACTTGGAATTGAGACGGTACAGAAGGAAACCATCCATCCTCGAAAGTCGTACAAGATGAACAGTTCTTGTGCCGATATTCTACTCTTTGCCAGCCACAAGTGGAACGTCACCCGACCATCGCTTCTCTACGATACCAAGGACGTTATTGAGCCCACTACTACCAACAAGTTCTGGATTGACGTGCAGCTCCGATATGGTGATTACGATTCTCACGACATTGAGCGATACACCCGCGCCAAGTATCTCGATTACACCACCGACAGTGCCAGCATCTACCCTTCTGCTACTGGTCTCATGATTGGAATTGATCTTGCGTACAACCTCTACTCTGCGTACGGAATGTACTTCCCTGGCTTGAAGGTTCTGGTTCAGCAGGCGATGGCCAAGGTCATGAAGGCCAACCCGGCCCTGTATGTCTTGCGTGAGCGTATTCGCAAGGGTCTGCAGCTTTATGCTTCGGAGAGTAACCAGGAGTTCCTGAACTCCCAGAACTACTCTGAACTCTTCAGCAATCAGACTCAGTTATTCATCGACGACACCAACGTCTACCGTGTTACTATTCACAAGACTTTTGAAGGTAACTTGACGACCAAGCCTATCAACGGTGCTATCTTCATCTTCAACCCCCGTACTGGTCAACTCTTCCTCAAGATCATCCACACCAGTGTCTGGGCTGGGCAGAAGCGTCTTGGCCAGCTGGCCAAGTGGAAGACTGCCGAAGAAGTCGCCGCCTTGATTCGATCGCTGCCCGTGGAAGAACAACCGAAGCAGCTTATTGTGACTCGGAAGGGTCTTTTGGATCCCCTCGAGGTCCATCTGCTGGATTTCCCCAACATTTCCATCCGGGCCTCTGAGTTGCAGCTCCCCTTCCAGGCTGCCATGAAGGTCGAGAAGCTGGGAGACATGATCTTGCGTGCCACAGAGCCCCAGATGGTGCTCTTCAACCTGTACGATGAGTGGCTCAAGAGCATCTCGTCGTACACGGCTTTCTCACGTCTCATCCTGATCCTGCGTGCCCTGCACGTTAACCCTGACAAGACCAAGTTGATTCTCCGACCCGACAAGACCGTCATCACCCACGACCATCACATTTGGCCTTCACTGTCAGACGAGGAATGGATCAAGGTTGAAACGCAACTCCGAGATCTCATTCTGAACGACTACGGCAAGAAGAACAATGTCAACGTCTCCAGTTTGACGAGCAGCGAAGTCCGAGACATCATCTTGGGTATGGAGATCTCGGCCCCGTCCATGCAGCGACAACAGGCCGCGGAGATTGAGAAGCAGCAGCAAGAACAGCAGCAGTTGACTGCTGTGACAACCAAGACCCAGAACGTGCACGGCGAGGAGATTATTGTGACGACGACTTCGCAGTTTGAGCAGCAGACATTTGCTTCCAAAACGGAATGGCGAACGCGAGCCATCGCCACGTCGAACTTGCGGACGAGGGCCAAGAACATTTACGTCTCGTCCGTCGACAATGACCTTGACGACATCACCTATGTCATGCCCAACAACATCCTCAAGCGGTTCATCACAATAGCGGACCTGAGGGTGCAGGTCGCCGGCTACCTCTACGGCTCCTCAGCACCAGACAACGACCAAGTCAAGGAAATCAAGTGTATCGTGATGGTCCCGCAGATCGGCGGTCTACGCAATGTGCAGCTCCAACAGCAGCTTCCGCAAAGCGAGTACCTCGAGGGCATGGAGCCGCTCGGTGTGATCCACACCATGTCTGGCAACGAGTTGCCATACATGTCTGCCATGGACGTGACGGAGCATTCGAAGCTTCTGGATGCCCATCCCGAATGGGACAAGACCAACACCGCCACCGTGTCTGTCTCGTTCACTCCGGGCAGCGTATCGCTGTCTGCCTGGGGACTTACGCCTGCGGGTTACAAGTGGGGAGCTGAAAACAAGGACACACAGAGTGATCAACCTCAGGGATTCGCGACGACGATGGGCGAAAAGCGCAAACTTCTGCTGAGCCCGAGATTCAGGGGTTTCTTCCTGGTGCCGGATGATGGCAGGTGGAATTACAGTTTCATGGGCACGGTGTTTTCCGGGATGGAGAAAAAGTCGGTGCATGTCAAGCTAGACACGCCGTTACCGTTTTACAGTGACGAACACCGACCGGTGCACTTCCACAGCTTCGCGGAGCTAGAAGATATCTGGGTGGATCGGTCTGACAACTTCGCCTAAACGACGTCGGAAGTGGACGCACGGAGCATATGCATACGCGTGAGCGCGAGAATGAGAATGAGCATGAGAGAAGACGGAATTGGCAAGGTATGCACCGGGCATAGGACAACGGTGGGCACGAGACTGAGGAGGACATGGATGGACGATCATCATGCGAAAAAGCACAGACAGGAGAGGGCCGGAAGACGACGGATCAGACCAAAGGTCGATGCTGCGGCAATCTGATCTGGGCTGATGGCGGGATGTGACCTGTTTGACAGGCCCATGCAGGGATGTGGTTGAGGTGTGGCTCGTCGGAGATGTCAGCACCCGCAAGCGACGCGTCGGAGGTTGTGTGTGTCATTCATGCGGGGGAGGCGTTTTGCGATTTCTTTTTTTGTACTCGGTAGACGCAGTTGGGAGCCACTGTTGTAATTGATTAGCTAGTTAAGGCACCGAAGGCACATGGGTTGACTTTGTAAAAATAGTAAAAAAAAAAGAAAGGATTTATCGAGCAATTGAGGACAAAAACTGCCGATCGCAACCATGAGCCAAAAAAAGAACGAGAGAAAGAGATAATAAATTGTCAATTAATCCATGATGACGTTGGGGCTAGTGGGCGGGCTGGCTTCTAGATCCGGCCGCGATTGATTGAGTGACGGGCGGGAGAGAAGCTAAAAAGAAGGTGGGAGGAAGACGAGGCCTGAAAGGGACGACGAGTGCATGGGTGACCCAAGTCAACAGCGAGGCTCCCGACCGACCTGCTGGGACGGGCGGGAGGAAGAACCTAGAAGCATTGGAGGCTAGGAGCATAGGAGCCTATCAGCCCCGAGAGCCCAGGCGGAGAGACTGAGAGCGGGAGAACGACTGGGATGGTGCCAGGGAGCGGCTTCACCGAGGGCTGTGGGCGTGGAACCGCGCCGTGAGCTGGTGGTTGTGTTGTGGGACTGAATTTGCTGAAATTGGTGTTTATGCGTTCATGCATCAGCAGCGCTCATGTGGACACTGGATAGTGGGCAGCGCACAGCGAACAGTGGATTGCGAGAGGCGGGCGAGCGAGGGCCGACGCGTTGAGTTTGCGGACCCCGGAGCTGGGGGCAAAGTCGAGACAAGCTCCATTGAGAAGGAGGAGCCTGAGCGAGCGAGGGATGGGAATCATGGAGGCGTAGATCTGAAGCCTTTGGTGACGATGTCCAGTGCGGTACGGGGAAGATGCAACGGCAATGGACTGAGGTTCCATTGATTCCGTCATCACACCCCGTCTTGGGGGCCGTCTTGGACCCTCAAGGTTCGTATAGACCGTGGTCGATTTCCTGCTGATGTCGATCCGCTACGTACCCAGTACCCAGCACCCTCCCCTCCTGTTGCTATTCGTATCAACCCTGCAACAGTGAGGTCCAACGACAAGGCTTAAGGCGCAAGGGGCCTGCATCTAATCGATAGTGTCCTGCGCTCTGGTCAGCCCGGCATCCGTACCTGCGCAAGCGGTGGTACGAGTGTCCTGTTGGCCGTTGGGAGCGCACCGGTTAGGGGAACGGCGATCCCACGCCCATCCCGTCTTCTGGAAAGCTCGGCAAGATGCCGATCCTGCCCCAGATTCGGGACAATGGGAGATGGGAGTTGGAAGGACGTTTGGTTCGTGGGGTGGGAGGAGGCGCTTAACAGAACTAACTAGGTAGTTCTCGGTTTGGCGGAACAGCTGTAGGGTTGGTTTTCAAGATTGGTCTGGGTTGCGTCTGCACCGCCGAGCTATACATGCACGCACAAGCGACGCCATCGTAGAAGGAAGTCACCGGCCTGGTTTGGCCTGACCGGGTGGATTTTAGCTAGATGCGATGCGATGCGGCGCGATGCAATGTGGATGCGGCTGCGGCTGCGGCTGCGGCTGTAGCTCGATGCAATGGCGCTGCAGATAAGCACTGCGAGAAACGAAGGTGGAGGCGCGGCCGTCATGCATGCAGCCAGCTGAAGACGGATGCACGATGAGGGAGGGAGGTTCGCCGGAATCTTCGGGCCGTCATATCGTTATTTCTTTATTCGTACGCATATGCCGTGCGAACCGCAGGGTGAAGCTTTCGTCGGCGTTCGTGTGTATGGTAGTTGAGGCGATGCAGAGAACGGTGATTTGTTGGTGGGGAGGTGTTGTTCATCGTGTGTTGTGGGTTGGAGGTTGGAGGTTGGAGGTTGGATGCTCGAACCCACTTTCTGCGTCTTGGTTTTCGTGTAGTGCGCGCCTTCCCTCTTTTCCGCTTTTCCATATTGACTCCTTCCTTTCTTCAGCTCCTCACTCACTCAATCGCTCTTTCCTCCAATCTCCCCACGTTCATTCCTCCTCCCTTCTTCCCTGCTCATTATCTACCCTCGTTACCTACTTACTAAGTACTAGTCGTACTTACCTAAGGTAACCAACCTACCTCAGGCACGTACGTACTTTGCCAGATAACCAGGGCATCATCGTCAACTCTCCTCCATCCCTGGCCTCCTTTTCCTCATTCCATTTGGCATTTGACCAACAGCCAACGTCACGCAAGCTCTCGAACCCACCCGCCATGGCTCAATCTGCCCGAATCTTGCCAGAGGACCGACCGTCCGTTCACGCCTTCCCCAAATCTCCAATCGCAATGACATCTATCATCTATCATCCTCCCTCAACCCTCGCTCTCCCCCACCCCCATACCGGGGTTGTTTGCGCTAGCCGGCCTTGCCCTGGAGGCCTGGACACGCTAGAAGGCCTTCTGGAAGGCCGTCCAGATCCTTTGGAAGACCCTCTGGAAGACCCTCCCGACTCCTGTGCCGGGGCCCTGGAATCGGATCCCCCTCGATGCCATGATGCTGACTAGGTGTCTAGGTCCCTGAGACCGCATTGAGCTTTGATTGACGGCGTTTCCATATTTTGGTATTCTCGGAGACGCCAGAAACCTGCCCCCTCCTCGGTTCCCTCATGCTCATGCGCACATCCCCTCCCTGGTCCGCCACGTCCGTTTCCCGGGTCGACTGGGGATTCGGTCGTTCTCAGCGAGAGCTGACTGGTGCCCTGGCGACGCGGTGCTGCACATCCGCGGGAGACGCCTTAAGGGGTATTAAGCATTGACGTACGCAATTTTGGAGTCCCCGAACGCGCCTAGGGCTGCCTCCAAGCGCCAGCCGTTGACCATGCTTCAATGGCCCGTGTCCTGCTGATTCCAACCGCCACGGCACCGGATTGATGGCGGATGGGCCTACCGCGGGCTGCCAGACAATGGATGACATCTAGGTCGCCTACCGGACGGGGCCAAGCTCCTCGAGATCTGGGAATTCGTCCGGGCGTTTCTGGGGGTGCACATCGCTTGCCAGGCGTGTTGGTTGAGTGTGTTCAACGGCCGTCGCCAACAGCCCGGCTCAGCCTAGATCCCAGGGTCCTCGACTGCTCGCCAAGGCAGCTGCCATTGACCTCATCTCGGTCTCTTTTCTTCCACGGCAGTGGTTTCCGCAAACTTCAGCCCCTCGTCCCCTTTTGCTCGGCTCCAGCCTGTCGGTTTGCACCCGCAATTGTTCCCATCTCCGTCCACATCTGGTCCTTGTTACCCCCCCGAGCCGTCTTAATTCGATTCTGGTGGGGGGTATTCGTGGCTCGCCGCTCAAGCCACAGTTGGCTGAGCTGAGCTGTCGATCCGGATGGGAAGTGCCATCATGACGTGCGTGCCCCCTTTACCAATCTGGATCCGCGCCGGCTCCCCGGTTCTCTCTGCGTCCTCGTCATTGAGCATGGGATTTCCTTGTTTTATGAACCGTACTTGTCGAGTGGCAGTTCCTGGCTGGTGGGGATACCTTGGCCACCATCCAGCCTAGTTGGCGTCTATGATTCCTGGGTCGCGGCGGGTGAATGTACCATCTAATATAGCAACCCTGGACGCATTATACAACCCCTGTCCCCCATCGACTTTGGTGGATCTTTCCCTGTCTGGCTGTCCTGCAAGTAGTAGAACATTTTTTTTTGTTCATTGTCTGCCACGCAATTAGCTCCGACTCCGGTTATGGAGGCCTTCCTTGGGCCTGGCGAGTGTGCGGGAAGCTCGCCATCTGTTGTCACGCTTCCTTCGTTGTCTTCCGCCAGCTCAGTCTGGCCTAGCCCAGCAGCATTTGGGGCGAGGCGCGTTTCAAACCGACTTCTCCCCCAATAGGGCGGTGGCATCCCGCGTACTTCCATGGCTGCTTCGAGACACTTACCTCCTCAATTGCTGGGTGCGCAGGGATCCCACAGCAGCAAATTGCCCGTCTTAACAAAGCAGCCATGCATTGAGTGCGCTGCCTTCCCACCCTCCTAGGGCGTCATTGCTCCTGGGGGGGACCGGGACTGGCATCAGGGGAGGGGTGCGTGCTGTTTACATGACCGGCACCCCCAGACCCCCAGGAAGACCATGGCATAATACGCTCTAATTGACTACCCCCCTCCCTGGCCAAAGCTGGCGTCTAGTCTCCGCAGCTTAGCACAAGACGGGGTACTGTCTCTCGCAGCAAGGCGAATCTTGATGGCTTTAGTGCAGCATGAAAGACCGGCAGCAGCAGATCCACACTCTCTGTGACCCTGCTTTGGCACTCGATCATCAGACGATGTAATGCGTCCCTTACCCTGGCAGACCCGGCTACCTTTCCTAGCAGTTGTGTCTTAAATACGGACCCTGGCCCGGGAACTAGAGAGATCTTGAGGGGGGACCTTTCGGACATCTGCCCTACGAAGTGGCGGGACTCATACAAAGTCAGCACCGTCACTGTGACTCGCTCCTTTTGCAATAATTCTTTTTCTCTATTTTCTCGACTCGCTTTACCTCATATAATCACCGGCTGCCTTTGCGTATTCAGCCTTACAGTCCTGGTTTCCATCATACGCCTGTCAAACACACTCGTTTCGACCTCCCCCCCCCCATAACGACGACGATATCCCAACTCGAACCAGGAATTTCCCCCACCACACAACCATCCACCACGAGCCACTACAGTCTCATCCAGCGACGGAAGCGGGAAAGCTTCTCTGCCGTGCCAATCATCCCGACTCGGACGACACATGTGCCCGGCTTCTCGGCAGCTAATATCAGAGTTGACTTATAGCTTGACGAAGAACCACAAAGACGAGACGCCTAGGCCGGCGCCCGCGACCCCGCAACGTCTTTCTCGCAGCAAAACCAGGCCCTTCCCTCCGCGACACAGCCCGAAAGGGCTCCATCTAACCAAATTCTTTCCATCCAGAGTCCGGCGACCGTCCAGAGCGGTTCGCTCTGGCGGAACCCATGTTTCGGAGACACGCTGGCGGGCACATATCGAGTAGGGGACTACAATGTGGACTACTCTGGCCAGGATTCACATTCGGGGGAGCAGAGCCAGCATCAGCACGCATATGACTCGTCCGCCCATCAACGGCCCCGTCATCAGCAGCATCGCTCCTCGATCGGTCACCCGGGAGCCCCGGCCGCTGGTCTTCATGAGGCCCCCGATCCTCATCAAGGCAACCCGCATGCCCAGCATCATCCGGCCATGCCTCAACACCACCAACATACGCAGCCTCAGATGGTGATGGACCCGTCACAGATGGGCCATCATCGGATGGGGCCGGCGCACTTTGGGGCTCCCGGCCAGGTAGTTGCGCCGATGTACCAGACCATGTCGACTCCGCCTCAACCGACGCACTCGCGACATCCTGGGGCCAGTTCTAAGCGGCCACGCCCAAGCGATCTTGACCTCTCCGTGGCGGGACTATCTGAACTGGACCATGCCGACCTCCAAAGCATGCAACAAACGCCCTTGGCAGCTGCGTACGCGCAAGCTGCCGCTGCCGCCGTGGGCCAACCTCACGCGCCACCCACACATCACCACCATCATCTTCCCGAATCAGGACCACCGACAAAATTGATGCGCCGTGACGATGGAGGTGGAGGTGCACCGAGCGTGGTGGGCCAGGCCGGGATGCCCTCACCGGCGCCCCGACCACGGGGGCCCAAGTTGAAATTTACACCGGAGGACGACCAGCTCTTGATCGATCTGAAGGAGCACAAGAATTTGACTTGGAAGCAGATTGCGGATTTCTTCCCGGGGCGGTCTTCAGGAACATTGCAGGTGCGGTACTGCACTAAGTTAAAGGCCAAGACAACAAATTGGACTGAAGAGTCGGTAGGTCAAGCCTTTTCCTTTCTTTTTAGCATGGATACCCGTTTTCCTTCCCCTGGGCTTAACTCTGCCTTGCGTACTGGGCGCCATCCCTGTTAAGACGATGACAAAATGGACGAGAACTTCCAGACTGACATTCCCGGTGTAGGACCAGAAACTCCGCAACGCGCTCCAAGACTACGAAAACGAAAAATGGCGGATTGTGGCAAACAAAGTTGGTACCGGATTCACTCCCGCGGCATGTCGAGAACGGGTCGAGCAACTGGACGGAGGAGATGCTACGGGGATGTCACAATCGATGTCTCCAGTTGCTGTCTCGGTGGCCGAATCCGGGGATGTGGTTTATTCACAGCAACTACAGTGATGGACAGGTCGACGGCGGAAGACGGAGAGTATCGATGTCAACTCACCAACATCAACCTGGCTGGGAGCTTGCCTTATCATGGCTCCTATAGCACAGGTAACACGGAAGCGTTCTCCGAATGTCTGGAACTAAGTTGTGTCTGGCGCGTTCTCTCGTGGCGAGGTGACGAGGTGACGAGCGCCGACAGACAGCCATGACAGGAATGATACCAATTACCATTACCACCAAACACGGAGATCCGCATCCAACGCCATTCCCAAATAATCACGATAAACGGAGTGCTTCTTTTCAAAACTTCCTCTGTTTGGAACCGACAATCTCCCGTTCCCCTTCGGTTCAGTCGCGAGGCAACGTTGCTAGCGCTCGAGCGAGAACAAGACCACATCACCATTACCAACCTATAGTACACACCCCCCTTCAGGAAAAAAAATGCACGACACCGGGGTATGCGGATGAGACGGATCTAGAACATACCGCCCTGTTAACACGACTTGATTTTCATACTCTGTACCATCTTCTTCGACACTCTATTTGCAGGCCGGCATCGTTATCATTCCTTGTTGATTCTGACCTCCTTACGCTCTTTTTCTTCTCCCCCCCCCCCCAAATTTTAGAGCCCTGATGGATTGCTCCTACCATTTTGCGTTGCTTTTTTTTTAACTCTAAAACCAGCCCTTCTTATCTTATTTACTTACTACACCACATCTACGATCTCTTTTGTTTCTTTGCGTTATGAAAAATCTATAGACTTGGGAAAGCTGGTAGGAGAGAAATGCATGTACTTAATGGAACCACCATCGTTTAGCTAAGGTGGGAAAACTGGGAAGCTGTGGTTCACTTTGCTTTTATTTTGCTTTGCGGTGGAACTTTTGGGCTTTGCGCCTTGCGAGAGACCAGGATGACGCGAGTCTCAATGCCTGGAGACGACTTGGCGGGCGGTGGGCGTACTTCTGGTTGGGGTGATGTGGCAGATTGGTGAACGACTTTGCTCTTTTTGGGATTATGGGCGAGCAAAGTGGTGGGGGATCAGGAGGGAGGCAGAGGAGGAAAAGCAGGAGAAGGAGGCTGGAACAGTGGGAGGGGGGTGTGCGTGGTGAGAGAGATGCCAGGCGTTTGTAGGGATACCACTATGGATGGGTCTTCGCAATCAAGGAAGCGCTAGATTATGGGGAACATGATGCTTGTGGGTGTTTTTAGGGCCCTCTCTGTCCGGTAGTTAATGAAGTCATACCATGCTCGTCGTCGTCGTCGTCGTCGTCGTCCTCCTCCTCCTCCAAGATGCCTCTGTTTTGCTGCCAGAAGGTGTCTCTTGCAATCTTCGTTTCCCAAGCATCACCACGATTATTTGCCGCCGCCGCCCCCTGAAAAGGATTCGCCCCCGAAAAGGTTGCGGGATCTGTCCGCACGTCAGTCGCTGACGGGAAGTGTGCTCGCGTCCCAAAGTTTGGACGCGTTCGGCACCCCCTGCTTGCACGCGATGGCCATATATCGTGGGATATATGTGCTCTTAGACGGGCGATGATATAGGGGGAAAGCGGGCGGGCCCCTTGCCACGTAGCCCAGGCGTCGGTCTGGCCATGGTGACGGACGGGCGGTGGTGCGTACGGTACTACAACGTACGGTACCACAACTCGGAAGCCTGGATGGGAGTGCCAAAGCAGAGTTCCGGCGATGACGGCCCGCGGCCGAAGGGTGAGGCTTGAACGGGACCGCTCGCCCTGGTTGAGGTCCCGGGTCAGCAAGCCACCCAGGCAACCTAACGTACCTGACTGTGCTATGTACTATAGCAGCAGCCCACGGTGCCTTTTTGCTTCTTGCGCGGGTAAGCCTCCGTAGGGTTGGGCAGATCTCACCTGGCCTGGCTGCATCAGTGGGGTCTCACTATGAAACGTCGACGGCGAACAGGCTGGGATGTGGGCTGGAGAATGAATGAATCACCAGCCACAGGCCTCGACCTCAAACCTCAGAAGCCCCCCCCCCCCCCCCCCCNNAAGCCCCCCCCCCCCCCTCCCGAGTCGCTCGCTCTCTGGCTCGCTCATGGCGTCAGAGAAGAGGAGCTCGTTGTACAGCAACGGAGAGCGCCGGCGACGTGCCGTGGTTGGGACGAACAAAGGGCCCCTCGCGTGCGGTACTCTCCATGGCGCGCAGGTCTCGTCACACCGCAACCGCACCGCACCGCAACGCACCGCACACACACACGCACCGGTAGGTTGGGCGCCAAAAGTATGCACATAGTATTTGTAAGTACTGGAGAAACGAGGGCCCTGCACCCAGAGAGCCGGAAGCTGTGGAAAGCAGACGATTCGTCGGTGAGCCGGGTGTTTCATGGTGACGTGGTTGCGGTTGCTGTAGCGGTTACGGTGAGAGACTAGACAAAATGCCTGCCTGGAAACCGCATCGCTGGCCGCGGTTAAGCGCACGCGATGGAAGCGCACGATGGGCAGGATGAGGGACTGCGTTGGTGATCACTGATGCCAGATGGGCCATGGGGGAGGGGTCCAAAGGAATGCCCTTTTGGGGGGGGGCCTTCGCGATGCTGCTTCCCCCCCTGTTCCCTGCTGGCGGGACGTCTGTCGAGAATGTGCCGCTGCGGGCGTGCGTTTGTTTGACTCGCCCGGTTTGACTGGAGTCCTCGACCGGTCTGGGAAGTCTGGGGCCCTGAGAACTGGGAACGGAGCAGGGACGTCGGGGAAAACGTGCCAGGGGGCGGGTCGCAGGAAACAAAACGTGAGTGAGTGCCACAATACCAACTGCCAGCTGCCAAAAGCCCAAAACAGGTCCTGGGAAATCTCCGAGCTGCATTCGCTAAGCGAGGACCGTGGCTCTTCGTGGCCCGTCATCCATGGCCCGTCATCCATGGCCTCCTCCCCCGATCTGTCCTGGCCTTGATCTGTGTTGCGACACCCCGGAATGTCTCTGCTGCAACCTCGACGGAGTCCGGCCGAGCTAAACAAGTGCCTCGTGCCTCGTACTTCGTTCCTCGTGCTTCGTCATGGCTTTGTAACCCCAGCGAGAAGACGAGACTTCCGCGGGGGGGGGTATAACGGTCGGGGCCCTTGGCGAGGGTTGCATTGCCTTGCTTTCCTGGACACTTGGACTGAGCGGCCTCGACGACCTGGCGAGACTGGGCTTAGTTGGCGATGCAATACGACGTTGGTCTGGGAACATGGACGCCACTCCCTCTTGCCCACGGCTAAGTTCACGGTTAAGGGCCATTACACGCCCGAAACAAACATGGCACTTGGTTGGTAGACGACCCGTAATGGTGGTTAGCGCCGTGTTAGTTGCCGTTTTATGGACCTATATCTGAAGTCTTAATACCGCTGGTGATCCTGGCACATATCGACAAAGGAAACAAAACACGCCACTCACGGCAAATGGCCCTCGGGGGTACGATATAGGTTAAATTCTGGGGAGTGGAGGAAAACCCCTGATTCGGGGCAGAGCCCTGTGGTTGTTGCCTGTAGTGGCAGTTCCGGAGTCCAAAGCCGGCCTCGGTTCACCAAGCTAGATTACTTCCGGGGAAGGGATGATCCATGCATGACGATGCCGGGCAGGACTTTGTGATCAAGAAACGCCTCGCCCGCGGTCCGATTCAGGACGGTGCACCGCAATTGTCGAAATGACTTGCGAGCTGATCGACCTGCAGGGTCCTGCCTGCTTCCACCAGGGAGACCAGCGTGCGATGGCCTGTGACATCCAGGCCCGGATCGAGGAAGGCTGCAGTCTCGACGAGCCAGCCGTTGAAATCCCTGATCTCGGTTGATCTCCCGGCGCGGACGTCTTGCAGCATTGAGCTGGTGTTGTCTCGGACCTTGTGGCCCACCCGGTAAACCATCTCCTTTAGGCGCGGTTCCGAGAACCGCTCACACAGGCTTTGCGGGGACATGTCAAAAGGCGCTTCGGCGTCTCGAGCCGCAGGCGGCTTATCTCCGATGATATCTGCGGTACTTTCGTGCCTGACGAGAAGTTGGAGAATTTGGCTTGTTTCGGTAAGGAGTTGAGTAATCACGTCTGCGAGTGGTCCCTCTGATTCCGTGAACAGGCCACCGTTTTTGCATCCCAGAATAGCAGTCAAGGGATTGAGAATAGAGTTGAGGACTAATTTCTCCAACTGAAGAACCCAGAACTCAGCGCGTGAAACCGCCTTTCCGTCAAGGTGGGGTGCTTGGACAATTTGCTGTATCAAGTAGTCGGCGACCTCACTCGAGGATTGGTTTGGGAGCACTGTCCCGATGGCAACATCCATCAGCGACGCATGCTGGCTTTTGAAAGGTCCCAGAGATGTGACGCCATGTGTCGTGACACAGGCGAGGAAGTTGGGGGCATCGGCAGCTGCGTAACGATGGGAGGTATAAGCAAGCCCATGAGGTGGCCAGAGTTTGGACATGCCGTTCTGAGCGAACACGATGGTACTACCTCTGTCGAGATAGCCCCGAAGACGATCAACCTGTGGCAAAGCTGCGCTGGCCTTGGTCGTTATGATCAGGTTCCTTAACTTCATGCCATCTGACACCTCACGCACAGGGCCATGATCTGGCCGAGAGTCGGTCCACCACTCGATGTCGAAGTTCTTGTTCTTATCAAGGACGTCAGAACGTACGATTTCGATGCCCTGGCTAGCATGCCATTGCGTTAGGAGTTCCTTCCGATGAACCACGAGAGTAATTGGCGGAGTCTCGGGAGCTTGAGCTAGGCAGCTTGCAAAGAGCCTACCTAGGTTTCCGACTCCCAGCACGAAGATGCGACGGTCCAAGTCGTCAGAAACGTTGGGTGCACGTTCACTCTGGAGACCAAGATTGGAAGGAGTCCAGGCAAACAGCTTTGGCGGAGGATTACTGTCTTCGAAGACGGATTCGAGCCATAGGGGGCGTTGTGCGTACATTCTTCTTGATGTAAGTGGGACCAGGGCTCTGGAGAGGCGGGTGGTGGGACGGAGAATCCAGGGGCCGTTGGGGATTGGGCTCATAACTGGCGAGACCGATTGTTAATTCCTGGATTATTCAAAAACGCAAGCCTCCTGTGCTTACGCTGGTCAGAAAGCAGCTCTGAGGAGGTTGTTTTGGATGGAGGTATCTGTATGATATGATCCGATTAAGTTGCGGGAAATGGTTCAGGAGTCGGCTGCCGCGGCAAGGTGATGAGGGACTGATGATAGACCAACGAAGGCTGAGAAGTAGTTGAACAAAATCGCGTGATATGCAGAGAATGAAGCGAATGAATCGACTAAGACCTAACTGAGCTGTTCTCAATGCTGTGTCGTCGAAACTGAGGTTGAAGCGAAGTTGATCCAGGATATATTGAGGTGTGGCTGTGGAATGCGAGACTGACCACTGAGTGCGCTGTGGGGCTTCGACTCAGGACCCTGTGGCGGTGCCACTCCCTCGGATGCCTGGAAAATCCCTGCACACACCAATCAGAGCACGTGCCTCTTGTCTTGGCCACTGCACGCCCTTTGCCTGAGCTTATTAGGCTGCTCAGACTTCCCGTGCGTCATCTCTCAAAGACAGCACTTCCAACTTGACTTTTCGCATCCACGAAAGGGACTTTCTGGGGAAACGACTCTGCCTTATGATGCTCTTTGTGCACACGTCGCATATCTCGAGCCGTTGACTCGTGTCTCGAGAGAGGAGGGAAAAAGCGCTGCGCTAAAGGCTGCCGTTCACACTCTATTCTTACTGTTGAGTTCACAGTCACGCTCACGCTCACTGAGCCAAGGCAGCTGCTGTTTCTGGTTATTCTTATCAAACCTCCAGGAGAATATGACCAAGAGATACAACCTGTGATTCACCTCATCTCGCATTCATCTTCACTTTCGAACCTGACCTGTTCTCCCACTGTCGCCCCGACTTCCTTGTGACGGTCTACCCGTTCTTGACATTTCAACTGCTCCATCAATCAACAAATCACTCTAAATCATCACCATGAATACGGAAGAGCCGTCTCCAGAACAGCAGGCGGAAAGTCGTGCCGCCTTGCTGGGCAGGATGGTAGCCGCTACACAGGAGGGATCGTCTCAAAATGACGACCAAACTGTGCCCGATACGGAGGGCTTGAACGAGGAGGATGCGCTGAAAAAATTGACTGGAACCGTCAGGGACCAGAATGACCTGGAACGGGACATAACAATCCAGGCCAACGCCGCGCTGGTAGAGGCGGAGGATAAGAAGGATCAAAATCGGATCGACAAATTGCAAGCTACAAAGCATCGACTTCAACTCCAGCTGGACAAGGAGGAAAAGCGGCTCGAAAAGGTCTCCGGGAACCCATATCAGGCTCGAAATGTCCAGAAAGAAATCACCAAGCTGGAAGTTGAAATTGGACAAGTCAGCAATGACATCTCCGACTTCCAAGCGCGCATCAACAGACGCCATCAAGAGAACCCGCTCGAGGATACTACGCACGTCAAGTCCAAAAGACTGCCTGGCGAGGGTCATCGTGAATACCTCATTCGAACTGGAAAAATCACACCCTTTGCCAAGGTTGGCGGACCTCGACCTGCGGGCATAGAAGGACAGCTTGCGGATGCGATACTGGATGCCGAAGAGGAAGCTGCCGTGGATCAACTGCAAGGCGACGATGAAGGGCCTACGTCTCACCAACTGCTCCGACGACCCGGTTTTGCCGATGAGGTAGTCGAGCCAGAGACAAAGCCAGAGACAGCGAGCGTTTCTGTTGAGAGTGAATTTTCCCTCCGACCAAGGAAAAAGAGACGGGTTCAAGCAGAGCGTAGCCCATCTGCGGACTTTGAGCCTGGGGGCACGTCTGGATCCGAGCCGGATCATGCTGTCTGGCAGCAAGGAACGGAAGATGATTTAATTCGGGACCAACGTCGCAAGACAAAGGCTAAAGCAAAGGCTGACGAGCAAGAGGCGATTGACCTCAGCAAGATCGATGATGGGAATGAAGCCTGCTACAAGAGAAGGCTGAACGATTGGGTTACACGAAGAAGTCGTGCGAGACGGGCTCGTCGACAAGCTACCGACTCGTCTGCCGAGGCCGAAGCAAGCGACGAAGAGGAGGACGAATGGTTCAAACCTGCCCCCGATTTTCCAGACCACGAATTTGGCGATGGTCTCAGGTTACCGGGAGATATCCATCCATCCCTTTTTGGGTACCAGAAGACTGGCGTCCAGTGGCTTGCCGAACTGCACAAGCAAAGTGTGGGAGGCATAGTTGGTGACGAGATGGGTCTAGGGAAAACCGTGCAACTGATTGCATTCATTGCTGCACTCCACTACAGCAAGAAGCTACGGCGCCCGGTCGTGGTCGTTGCTCCTGCGACCCTTCTTCGACAGTGGGTGAGCGAGTTTCATCGCTGGTGGCCTCCCCTTCGCGTTGCGATTTTGCATGCTTCGGGTAGCGGAATGTTGAATCCCAAATTTGAGGATGATTATGATTTGGATCATTACCGTCCGATTGCAAGCAAGTCGCAGAAAGCCGCGAAGAGGATTGTTAATAGCGCTGTCAAGAACGGACACGTCCTGGTTACGACATACACTGGCCTTCAAACATACGCCGAAGAGCTGCTGCCCGTTCAGTGGGACTATGCCGTACTGGACGAGGGTCACAAGATCCGGAATCCCAATGCTGAGATCACTGTCACTTGCAAGGAATTGAACACCCCAAACCGTGTCATTCTCTCGGGAACTCCTGTCCAGAATAATCTCACTGAGCTCTGGTCACTTTTCGACTTCATTTACCCTATGCGACTGGGAACGCTGGTAAACTTCAGGACTCAGTTTGAGATTCCTATTCGACAAGGAGGCTACGCCAATGCGTCTAACCTGCAAGTTATGACAGCAGAGAAGTGCGCAGAAGCACTGAAAGAAACCATCAGCGAGTACCTGTTACAGCGCTTGAAGGTTGACGTTGCTGCCGATCTTCCCGAGAAGACCGAACAAGTCCTCTTCTGTAAGCTGACTGACGGACAACGTGCAGCCTACGAGACCTTCATCAAGTCGGACGAAGTCTCGGCTATTCTGTCACGAAGACGGCAATCGCTCTACGGAATTGATATTCTACGCAAGATCTGTAACCACCCCGATCTGCTAGATAAAAGTCTTGGGCAGAAGGCCGGATACGACTTTGGTAGCCCTAAGCTTTCGGCCAAATTGCAACTTACCAAAGACCTTTTGCAAAAGGTCATGATCCCCAACGGCCACAAAGCCCTTCTGTTCTCTCAAGGAAAGCAGATGCTCAACATCATCCAGAAATGTATCAGAGAATGTGGCATTTCTCATCTTCGGATGGATGGCGAAACGCCTGTGGATCAAAGGCAGTCTATGATTGATAAGTTTAACGGGGACCCTGACATCCATGTCTTTCTCATGACGACCCGGACAGGTGGTCTGGGAACCAACCTTACGGGAGCGGATCGGATCATCATCTTTGACCCTGATTGGAATCCGTCGACCGACCTCCAGGCAAGAGAAAGGGCATGGAGATTGGGCCAAAAGAAGCCAGTCAAAATTTATCGGCTTATGACAGAGGGCACCATCGAGGAGAAGATATATCACCGCCAGATTTTCAAGCAGTTTATGACCAACAAAGTTTTGAAAGATCCCAAGCAGCGGAGTTCTTACGACCTTTCGGACCTCTACGATCTTTTTAGTTTCAACTCAACTGGAGAGGCAGGGGCCCAAAGAAGTGAAGTCTTCAAAGGTGCAGAGGTGAACCTAGGCAACAGTGCCGTGAACGGAGACGGACAAAATCTCGAGCCAATTGCCAGCGTAAAACGCAACCCGACAGACAGTGAAGGAAAGGAGGTCCAGCAAATGGACTTGATTGCTGCAATGGAAGAATACAAAGAGGACAAGTCCGTCCACGATGAGAAGCGCATGCTAGAGGGCATCTTTGCTCGGTCTGTCAACAGCGCCTACGACCACGAACAGATTGTCAATGGTCCACAGAAAGCTAAGGCGGATATGAGCGTTCTTCGACATGAAGCCAATCAAGTCGCCCGTCAAGCAGCAGCACATCTCCGCCAAGCAGGCTTAGAGGCACGCCGGCTTCCTATCGGCACCGTGACCTGGACCGGCGAGGTGGGCCAAGGAGGGCGTCCAGGAGCAAACCGCCGTCGTGGAGGACCGAGTTCAGCGGGAATCATGAGCAATCTTGCTGACCGTCAGGGTCTTGATGACGGCAGCGCGAGCAGTTCTCGATCTGGCACACCAGGCACGGACCGGAACTTGAAGGCCAAGGATTTCGTGGCCATGATCAAGGCCTTCGTTAATCGGCACGGAGGACGCGTTCCCAGCAAGATGCTCGTAGACCACTTCAACCCGTACTGCCCAGGAAAGAAGCAGAGTGACGAGTTCAAGGCAGCTCTTGATAAAGTTGCAGTGCTGTCCAAGACAGGAGGAACTGGTAGAGGGATCTGGACGCTGAAACCAGGCGTTAAATAGACTTCCAGGGGGTTTGGCATGAACGTGGGAACGGAGTATGGAGTTCGGATACCCTTGGCATGGCGGGACATAGATCAGTAGCAAGACAGGATCAAAGTTAAGTTGGTCTTCATAACTCATTGTTCGAGAACTACATCTAAGTGTTGTCACAAGTAGTCTCTCCCATAGGAGAACTGGTCTGACAAGGAGTATGATTCATGGGCCTTCTTCGGGCGAATTCATAACTGTCTACAGCAAAGTAGACTGGAGACCAGGCGCAATAGCCGTTCTCCTCGTGATTCTCAACGCCACATAGAAACCAGATAGCGAAACTCCTGTCCGTTCCAGGCCACCCAATAAGCGAGAAGCTTAGAGACGACGACCACGGCGACCACCCTTTCTGCGGGTAGAGTCGGAAGGAGTAGGGGTGACGTCCTCAATGCGGCCGATCTTCATGCCGGCACGGGCAAGAGCACGGAGAGCGGACTGGGCACCAGGGCCGGGGGTCTTGGTACCGTTACCTAGACGTGGGTTAGCCTCCGATGCAAGATTTGAAGCTGTCCAAGGGTTAAAACATACCACCAGTGGCACGGATCTTGATGTGAAGAGCGTTGATGCCAAGCTCCTTGCAGCGGGTCGCGACGTCCTGGGCAGCCAACATGGCGGCGTAGGGGGAGGACTCGTCGCGATCGGCCTTGACCTTCATTCCACCGGTAACACGGCAGATGGTCTCACGGCCACTGGAATCACCCAAGTTAGCCCCTTGAACCACCGATTCGTTTTCGAGCCTAACTAGCTCTTCCTTATTCATGAGTTGACGAACCTGAGATCGGTGACGTGGACGAAGGTGTCGTTGAAGGAGGCGAAGATACGGGCAACGCCGAAGACGAGCTCGCCTGCGCAAACACACAAATGTCAGTCGTTGGTCTCCGAGAGAAATTGCAGGCTTCGGGGATGGCGCATACCATCGCGGACGGAGGGGCCCAGGGAGATGTTCTCCTGGGGAGCACGGACGACCTTCTTGGGGGGCATTTTGAGGTTGGGCGACGTCTGGTTACTGAGTCAATTGGCGGTTGAGAATGAGGATCTCAAAATGGATTTCCGCGATGCCGCCAGTTTGGTGGCGGAGAGGTGGGCTGTAAGCGGTGGGGCGCGGCAGAAACTTTTCACGCAAATTTGGTGGGCGACCCACAAAGCCCTGCCCTAGCCAATTTATTTTTTCGCCAGCGGGTGGATCCCCATCCAATTCCCCCCAAGCTTGCAGAAAAAGAGAAGACCTGCCTCCTCTCTTCTCACCAGCTTCACCGACCGACTAACCGACCTCACAACAGCCGTCGCCGACAAAATGGGTGCCACGTACGTGCTTCCTCCTTGAAGTGTCCGATATGGGCGGATGCCCGGTTTCGAGTTTCTTTTGCAGATGGTCGTGGTCCTCTCGCTGGATAAGTCGCGATCTCACCCGTCGAGATCGTTGACCTGCCAGCTCGATCTTTCTTGGGCTTCTCCCTTAATCGCCCAGGCTTGGAACACAGCCTGCGGGTTGAGAGACGTTGCTTGGGGTGTTGGAGATGAAGACTTCGGTCTTCTCTCTCAAATTCATTGTCGTCCAGGTGCTTGCCATTGGCTGAAAATGCCTAGCGCAGACCGCCTCCGACTGAGTTTTCCTGAACATTAACTTGTTCAGGGTGTTGTTGGATGAGGAACCACAGGAGATACCATCGACAGGCTTCTGTCGGCGTCTCCTGCCTCACCGATTAAATCTATCTCTCGAGTTAGCCAAGCAGAGAATGTCGCATTGCAACAGTTCTCTCACCGGCGCTCTGTTCCATACCACTTGTGGTATTTGGACCGCGAACTAATCTGATGATTGTAGTGTCCCTACCAACGACCAGATCCTGGTCCCTGAGACCCTTCTCAAGAAGAGAAAGTCTCAGGAGAAGGCCCGTGCTGAGCGCGCCGACGCCATCACCAAGAAGAAGGCCGTGAGTACTACCCATCTTCCTCCCGGCACAATGATGCATAACATACACATATCGACTAGACATTGTCTATGCTGTTGATAATTAACCTTCTTTCGGGTCTGACACTTGCCCCATTAAACCACTTCATGTCAACATCTATTTTGAAGACCATGACTAACAGTCTTCCAGGCCAACAAGGAGAAGCGTGGCGTCATCTTCCAGCGTGCTGAGAAGTACGTCAAGGAGTACCGTGATGCCGAGCGTGAGAAGATCCGCCTGGCCCGCGTTGCCAAGAAGGAGGACTCTGCCTACATCCCCGCCGAGTCCAAGCTGATCTTCGTCGTCCGTATCAAGGGGTATGTGGACTTCCTTTTGACAAACTTCTACGAACCTCGACTGACTTTGCCCCAGTATCAACAAGATGCCCCCTAAGCCCCGCAAGATCCTCCAGCTTCTCCGTCTTCTCCAGATCAACAACGGTGTCTTCATCAAGGTCACCAAGGCCACCACTGAGATGCTCAAGGTCGTCGAGCCCTGGATCGCTTACGGTTACCCCAACCTGAAGTCCATCAAGGAGCTTGTCTACAAGCGCGGATACGGAAAGGTCAACAAGCAGCGCACTGCCCTCACTGACAACGCCATCATCGAGGACAACCTCGGCAAGTACGGCATTGTCTGCATGGAGGATCTCATCCACGAGATTGCCACCGTCGGCCCCAACTTCAAGCAGGCCTCCAACTTCCTCTGGCCCTTCAAGCTCAGCAACCCCACTGGTGGCTTCCGCCCCCGCAAGTTCAAGCACTTCATCGAGGGTGGTGATCTTGGCAACCGTGAGGAGGCCATCAACGGTCTCATCCGCCAGATGAACTAAAAAATGGGTTTTCGAAAATGAGATAAATGGGATGGTCATTAGGACCTAAAAATACGGCATGGTTGCTCGGCGTTCGATGTCATGACAGGGACTTGTGGAATTGATACCATGATAATGACACTCGAGTTTCCAAAATTGCTGTGAAGCGTCCATTGTCTTTGAAGCTACCTGTTGATGTTTTGTTCATTGTGAAGCGCGAACTGGAATATTTTTGTATGAGGGGTATTAATAATCGTATTTACATGTGGGTCCCTAGTTGCAAGGATGTCGCCGTACACTGTCATCGGCAACCACTGGAGCCATGATATTTACATCTTAATATCGAAGCTGGTACCGCATCCACAACTGCTGGTAGCCAAGGGGTTGTCCACGATCTTGAACTGGGACCCAATCAACTCCATCGTAAAGTCCACCTTGCTTCCCTTGAGGAGATCCAGGGATGGCTCGTCAAGGATAATCTTGGCTCCGTCCTCAGATACGGAGGCCGAGTCGGTGTCTTCTGGGAGGTACTGGAAGATGGTATCGTCTTCGTGGACGGTGGAGGACCATTCGGTAGAGTCTTTCGGCGGTAGGGTAATAAGACTCATTAGGTACTGGAATCCGTGACACCCGCCGCTTTCCACCTGGATGCGCAGGGCAAGGTTAGGATTGGAGTCCTTGTCCATGATTTGGGAGAGCCGCTTCAAATTGTCAATTCTATTCGCCGAGCACTTGTCAGGAAGGCCGTACCTTGGCTGCACGTGGGGTAATCTCCAGCATCATCTCGTTTCCATCTTCGTCCTTTTGAGGGTTCAAGATGCTCCGCGTCTGTTGCCAGGCTGAGGAGGAAGAGAAATGTCGCCTCGAGGGAACCCGCACGGTGAATTCCCTTGATTGTCCAAGATTAATGTTTCGAGCATGGACGTGGGCCCCTGAAGATATATCGAAGATCTGGGCGCTTCGGATAGTCGAGGGCGGCGTGTATCGTGGGAGGAGGAACTCGAGCGGCAAAGAGGACGGCGCAGTGGTTGCTGAGGAGTAGCTTCGGTGTGCGAGCTGGAGAAAGGATCTTGCGGCAGAGGGCGCATTCGAGCAACGTATCGTAGCCATGGCTGTGATTTGGTAATGAATGCTGGGCAACTGAAGGTTGGGAGGAAGCTGAAGGTGTGAAGTTGGCGGTGATGGTGGATGTTGTTGCGGCTGCGGTCAAGGACGTCTTGCTGAGAAATGCAAGAAGCCGAGTCACTGACTGGCTTGCTGAATCTCGAAATTCTTCTGCAGGCGATTTTGGAAATCGGACCGGGGCCCGAGCAAAGGCGAACCGGAGTCCGAGGTACCACCCCGCTGACCAGTCGCCCACAAGTGACAAGGCACAGGAGCCGTGGCTTTCCGCTCGCGGAGCCCTGGCCAGGAGCATGGGGATGGGACGAGATCAAGTGTGGGCAAAAACCAGATGCTTAGGTAATACAGCCCCTTGCCCGGTTCGACCCGCTTATCGCTATCAGCTGCGGCCTCTCACTCGTGGGCCATCCTATCGCTAAGCCCCAAGGTGCACGCCCCACCTCCCACCAAAAATCCTCAATTTTGCCTTGATCGAAACAACCCCGCGCACGCACCCGCGAGATTGACCCTCACAGGACAAGACCCAGCGTCCAGAAACTCGCCCATCATGTCTCGATTCTTCCGCGGCGGCGACGACAGCTCCAGCGAGAGCTCCAGCGACGACGAGGCCCTCTACTCCGAGGAGGAGGAGGAGAAGGAGGAGCAGGAGAACTCCCAGGATTCCGACGATGATTCCCAGGACGACGAAAGCGACAGCGACTCCAGCGAATCTGGCAAGGCAGCCGGTGCAAGCCAGTTCTTGAAAGGCGCAGAGTCAGACGAAGAGAGCGATGAAGAAGTCCGAGGCAAAGTCAAGAGTGCCAAGGACAAGCGCATCGACGAGCTGGAGGCCACCATCAAGCAGATTGAGAATGGCCAAAAGAACGGCGACTGGACGCTCATCTCAGCCGGTACGAGCCCCTGCAACACCATGAGACGCAATTCTCAATCCAAAAAAAAAAGAAAAACGCCTCGAAATGATGTACTAACGCGGAAATGCAGAGTATGACAAGCTTAACCGCCAGGTCGCCAAGTTGCCCGGCGGCAAGTCCCCCAAGCCCTATATCCGAATTCTTGCCGAGCTCGAGGACTTCATGAACGAGGCCCTGGCCAAGCAGAAGGTCACCCCCAAGAAGATGAACGCCACCCAGGCCCGAGCCTTGAACGCCGTCAAGCAGAAGATCAAGAAGACCAACAAGGAGTTCCAGACTCAGATCGATTCCTACAGGGCAGACAAGGATGCGTACATGGAGTCCTCCGAGGATGAGCCCGTCCAGGCTGCTCCCAAGCCCAAGAAATCTACCCGGTTCGATATCGACGCCGCTCCCGCCGATGAAGAGGACGACGAGGGCTTTGCCACTGTTGGAAAGGGCGGCAAGACTCTCCAGTACACCCCCGAGAGCATCTTCAAGCACCTCCGCGGCATCTTGGAATCCCGTGGTAAGAAGAACACCGACCGCACCGAGCAGATCAAGGTCATGGAGAAGCTGTACGAGATCTCCACCACTCCGTATCAGAAGATCCGTGTCCTCCTCACTATTGTCTCTGCCCGATTCGACCTCGGCGCTGGCACCGGTAACGTCATGCCTCTCGAGCACTGGAAGTCCGCCGAGCGAGAGCTGTCTGCCCTCCTCGAGGTCCTCCAGGAGAACCGAGACTACATCGTTGTTGAGAACGCCGAGGAGTGGGATGATGACGAGAAGCCTCCTACCCTGCATAATGGTGAGAAGTACATCAAGGTCGCTGGCAGCATCGTCTCGTACGTCGAGCGACTGGATGACGAGCTTGTTCGCTCTCTGCAGAGCATCGACCCTCACACCTCGGAGTACATTGAGCGGTTGCAGGATGAGAGTTCTCTCTACAACATTATTTTCCGTGGTCTCCTCTACTACGAGCGCCTCCGAAAAGACGAGGCCCTTGAGACTTCTCAGGATAGCGTGAACCGAATCGTCATGCGACGCCTAGAGCATGTCTACTTCAAGGTAAGTGTTTTGCATTCTCATAATTTCCCCCACCCTGCTAACTTTGCTATCTAGCCCGCTCAGGTCGTCAAGACTTTCGAGGAGAACTGCTGGAACGGCGTCGGCGAGTCCGTTGAGTCGGTCATCACCCCCCGCAGCCAGGCCCAGGATGCTGGCAACCTGGTTAACGTTCTGTGCAACTATCTGTTCAGCAACAGCGAAGGCATTATCCGTGCCCGAGCCATGTTGTGCCAGGTCTACTTCCTTGCTCTCCACGGAGAGTACTACAAGGCCCGTGACATGATGTTGATGTCCCATCTGCAGGAGAACATCCCCAACTTCGATGTTCAGAGCCAGATCCTGTACAACCGAACGTTGGTTCAGGTTGGTCTCTGTGCTTTCCGTATGGGCCTGGTCTACGATGCCCAGAATACTCTTCAGGAGATCTGCGGTAGCGGTCGCCAGAAGGAGCTTCTCGCCCAGGGTGTTATGATGCAACGATACAACCAGGTTTCTCCCGAGCAGGAGCGCCTGGAGAAGCAGCGACAACTCCCCTTCCACATGCACATTAACCTCGAGTTGCTCGAGTGTGTGTACCTCACCTGCAGCATGCTCCTGGAGATTCCCCTGCTGGCTCAAACCGGTTCCTCGCCTGATGTCAAGAAGCGTGTCATCAGCAAGACCTACCGCCGCATGCTGGAGTACCACGAGAGGCAAATCTTCACTGGTCCTCCCGAGAACACTCGAGACCATGTGATGCAGGCCTCCAAGGCCCTGGCGGCTGGCGAGTGGAAGAAGTCGACCACCTTCATTCACAGCATCAAGATCTGGGACCTCATGCCCAACGCCGAGGAGATCAAGACGATGCTCTCCAAGCAGATCCAGGAGGAGGGTCTCCGAACATATCTCTTCACCTACGCCCCCTTCTACGACACCCTCGCCGTCGAGACCCTCAGCGGCATGTTCGAGCTTGATGCGACCAAGGTGTCAGCCGTTATTAGCAAGATGATTAGCCACGAGGAGCTGGCTGCTTCCTTGGATCAGGTCACGTCGACAGTCATCTTCCGCAAGGGAGTGGAGCTCAGCCGTCTCCAGTCACTTGCCCTGGCGCTGTCCGACAAGGCCAGCGCGCTCATTGAGACCAACGAGCGAACGCTAGAGCAGAAGACCCAGGGCACCTCAAACGCCTTTGAGCGACAAGGCGGCCGAGGTCGGGGCGGCGGCCGGGGAGGCCGTGGCCGTGGCGGAGGTGGCCCGCGAGGAGGCGGTAACCCGCAGCGACAGGCCGGTGGCACGCAGTTCACGGGCGGAGCGCTGGGTGCGGCCGTTCGGGGTTAGGGGAAGGGAATGAACCGAGATGAAGGCGTCTAAAGTTGCTTGCATTTTGCATGGGATGGTTGCTTTTAATGAAAAGGGCGAGGATGCGGAGGCAGCTCGCTACGTGTCACTAGGTTGAAACGGAATAAGGATACATAGAACTCGTCAGTCTTCCACATGCGTGCGATGCTTTGCGGTGGTATGTGGTAAAAAGGAACGTCTCATTGCATATGTGCTTGCCGGAGGCGGCCAAATTGCCGAGGCGATGGCTCCTCCGAGCCTGTTGGGATTAGACAAAGGGCACTTGAAAGATCGAGATACGCAGTCACGAAGGGCTGAGAGACGAGTAAACTGATTTGAAGATTTAAGCTGGTTCCTTGCCGCACTTGCAAAATGATTTGTGTGCTGTGAATGAAGTGATGATCGCATTATCTACACTGGTTTGTATTCTCTACGTGTCTTTGCTTGTCATCGAAGTCGTCGAAACCATCGTGCTCTCATGAGTTGCATCGTCAGCCTCTCCTTGCACATACGACCATAGCTCTTAGAAAATACGGGATCCCGTCCGCTCTCCCTTAGTCAAGCTGAGAAGCGGTGAATTAGTACTCGGGTCGGTGACGACCGGGGAATCCTCACTGTTGTATGTTCTTTTTGCCTTTTTTGAACAGTTGTGAAGGAGTTGTATGAGGCAAACATGATATACAACGGGTTGATAGCCACAGCACCGTTGGAAGAAAGCTAGGAGATTCCGCCTGCGCCGATGCCAGCAGCTATCCGATTACTTGAGAAAGTATTAACTTGACCTTTGAATACTGTTCGCCGTAGTGGAGATCATAAGAGTGTTACCTGTGTGATTCTCGGCGTTTAGACCTATCAGTCGGATTTCTTGCCGACGGAGAGTCCGTGTCATGACTTGAAGAATGTAGATGACATGATGGCCGTTGACAAGTGAACTACCTATATACTAAAATAGGTTAAGACAGATACACGGATTTAATGCTGCAAATACTTTGTCTTGCTCATTCTCCTCCGTCGGTGAAGGCCGAACTATTCGGACGTTGATGGTTCACCGAGGGCGCATCGCATCCGGAACTCGGCTGGATTCTCGGCAACACGCCAGCGATGACTAAGGAGGCGCGCGGCTGGTCGGGGATATCTCAGTCCAGCTTGATTGCCGACGAGCGACCCGCGCGCCGCTTGTCAAAGGGAAACATCTGTATGGCTGGTCTGGGTTTAGCCGCTTGCTATCTCACGGCATATTTTTTTTTTCCTACTTGAGAGCGAGGAGAGAAACGCTGTACGACTACTGTTGATGTCCCTTTTGTAATAAAACTGTCTTTTCGCGCTGTGAGTGTTTTGAGTGCCATGAGGCTGATGCACCATCGCTACTGCTACTATTCCCGCTCCAGCGCCGCCATCTACAAGAGCATCTTTTTCACTAGACAAGGGACGCTGCCGCGCCTTACACGAAGGTCTGTCTCTACCGCGGTGAAAGCTGTGAGACCTGTGGCAACGAGATTTGCAGGGTTTTCGACGACTGCGAGAAAGCCGCACCAGTATCTGAATCAACGGGAAGTCATGTCATCTACGGACGACGCCGTCAGCCAGCCGGGCGCGGCCGCCGCTGTCGAACAGGAAGAGCTGCCGCCGTTGTCGGATCGTGACTTCAAGGAGTACAACGTGCTGGCCGAGAAGATGAACTACTTTGTAAGAAACCCCGGTGCATGTTGATTCATAAGTAGTCAGCGGAACCAGACCTCACAACAGCCGCGCTACCTCGATACTCGACGAGAACAACCACTAACACCTGCTTAGCACGACCATTTCCGGCGCTCGTGGAACCTCCTCTGGAACGCGTGCACGACGGGCCGACGGCCGCAGGGCATGTCGCTGAAGCAGTTCATCGCCGAGGGCCTGCAGTTCGCGGAGCACCTGACGGCGCACCACGGCATCGAGGAGACGTACGTGTTCCCGCACCTGGCCAAGAAGATGCCCGAGTTCAAGAACGGGCGCGGCGGCGGCGCGGCCGAGCTGCTGCGCCAGCACCGCGAGATCCACGCCGGGCTCGACGGCTTCGAGGACTACCTGCGCCGGTGCCGCTCCGGCGAGACCGACTTCTCGCTGGACGGGCTCAAGGCGTGCATGGAGAGCTGGGGCGAGGTGCTGTGGACGCATCTGGACCAGGAGGTCAAGACGCTGGGCGCTGAGAATATGCGCCGCTATTGGACCAAGGAGGAGATAAAGCGGCTTCCTATGTGATGGTGTTTCGGGGCTGGTTGATCCTCCATGTTGCTTGCTTGCTTCTCGTCTAGCTATAATTGGCGTACGTACAAAGACCGCACACCCACTTCTACCTATAAACATGTATATATATATATATATGCCTTAATGATGCACAGCATGATCTCATTAATGCGGAATGAAATCCTTCTCATGGCCCTAGAACATGAGGTCTATCTACCATGCTCTTTCCGTGATTTTGCCTCTCCTGCCCTGGTATAGTTTCCAGTCTCGCTCTTGTCCTTCATGCGTTACATTTAGGTCCGTTATCTTGCCGTGTCTATCCTCCTCTTTCAATGTACAATGTTGGCATCTGTCACTGCTGGGCTCTTATCCAACTCCAAGATAATTCCCGTGCTCCGGCAATTAGCATTCTTCACTGGGTAGCCACTACCTATATTTCCCCAGTCTTGTTCGTATTGACCCGCTCTAGGCGGTAGATCGCCACAGATCTTTCATGAGCGCAGTAGACGGGTAAGCCGCGAGGGCCGCGACGGCAATGTCGGGGAGGAAGCCGTTGCCATAGCCCCAGTGGACGGTCAGCGGTGCCCAGGCGAGAGTGTGCGTAAACTTGGTGAACCATTCCGACTTGTACACGTTCTCGGCGGTCACGTCTTCGGAGACGGCCCTGCGCTTGCGCTCGACGAGCAAGCGGAACAGCTCCATGAAGACGTAAGCTCCCCAAAAGCGGACGCTGGCGGTGGCGAGGCGCTTGATAGTTTTGGGAGACAACTTGACGACATTCTTTCCGCCGAACCAGGCCGAGGCTTCGCCGATGTGGTACGTAGTGAGGGAGATGACCTGAAGCACCTCGATGGTGGTGTTGAACTTGTTCGACTTGGGGGCCTTCTCGTCTGTCTCGGTCGCGTCGGCGGGCTTGCTCAGGCGCAGAAGGAGGTCCTTTGCGGCGAGCCACATGGCCATGATGCCCCAGAGGCGGTTCATGGTGCGCCACTCGCCCAGCATGCCGACGAAGGCCTGGAGACGCTCGGCCAGGCCGAGGGCGAGCGTGGCCAACGGAGGAGCAGGCGCAGTGCCCAGAGCGAGAGAGGATGAGGGCGGCAGCTGGAAGGCGAGCTCGACGAGGCGGCGGGCATTATGCCGGAGGGCAGTGCGGCCGAGGATGGAGAGGATGGCGGCGGTGAGGCGGGTGCTGTAGGCGGAGAAGAGGAGGACTGTGTCGGTGCCGCCGCGGGTACGGAGACAGCGGTGGAGGTGGTGGACGAAGGCATCGACGCTGGACGGCGCGGCGGCGATGGCGGCGGCGATCTGGTAGGGCGCGGGCTTCGAGGCGGGAGCGGGAGCGGGAGCGGGAGCGGGAGCGGGAGCGGGAGCGGGAGCGGCGACGGTGCCGGAGGTCTTCGCCGGAGGACTGTCGTCGACGACGGGCTCGGACATGGGCACCTGGGCCTCCAAGGCCGGAGCTTCGGTGGCGGTTTCGGTCATTGCGGCGGGCGGATCAAGGAAGACGGGATATCACTGATAAGCAAGAAACGCAGAAGAAGAGAACAGTGGAAGGGGGAAGGGAAGGGAAGTAAAGGGAAGGGAAGGAAAGGGAAGGAAAGAGGAAACCAGAAGAAGAAGGATTGAGGTGTTGGGGTGATGGGAATGGCCTCATACAACCAAAGGCGGTGGTATTCCAAGCTAAGTAATTAATAAGTAGATAGACTACTTAAGTGATCGCAGTGGTGGCCGAGGGCGGCGCGGCAGGTGCAGACACGGGCGGGACCTTCCCATCGTACCCCGGCTCGTATGTCCGCTTCCATCACTGAGCGAAAGCCGGCGTGCCTCGGCTGGCCGCTGGTTGTGATTCGCCCGGACCGCTCCTGCCCTGCCGCACGGCACCCAGAACGGGTGCGCTTTCCCCACGGGCGCGGCAGCTCTGCAACTGCCTTGTGGCCATCCGTTGCCTCGGTATTATTAAGGGACGAATAGGGAGGGATGCATACGTCTTGACGCCGTACCACAGCTGCATAGGGAAAGTAAACAGAGTTTATGCCGTCTTTTTGGCTTCTGCATATTTCCCCCTTTTGTGTATAACAGTTACTTTGTTAATTCTTGGCCCTGGTAAGCAGCTGCCCCAGCTCAGCATCCAAGTGTACATGGTGAAGATTTATCCGCCGACTTTCGGGGCATGTGTGTTCCACCGAGAGGGGCAGAAGATGCGCAAATAGGCAATTAGCCCGAGGCATTTTTTTATCAATCTCCTCCTCTTTTCCTGGGTCACGACATTTCCAGTGTGGATTCGCACGTAGTGCAATAAAAGATGCTCAGGATATCGCCAGATTTGCGATTCGAACCTGCATAACTACTCCAAGCTGCCCAAGGGTTGGCTGATGAAATGGCCTGTGATTTTGCTTGCCTGTTGGAACTTGGAACACACTCACCCCCACACTTTTCCTCGAAAAGTCACAGCTCCCAAGCTTGAGCCCGGCAAAAAGCGGGGTTGCATGTCCTCAGCTGTCCCTCGGTCCATGTCGCTCTGTACTCCGTACGTATCATGATGATTCATCCATCATGCTTGGAGGTTGATGGAGCTCCTCCCCTGATGCTGGCGTTGATGCCTGCTTGCCTGAGGGAGGGACCTACACGACCCAGTAACGTGACTTCGTGACGTGACTTCGTGTGTTGCCCGCGTTATCGCATGGTCCCTTCATCTTTCTCCAGACATCCAACGCGCGAATTGACTTCAAGCCTCACGTTCTACCACTTGGCCTGGCCGCCAAGAGCAAGCCACATGTGGGCCGTTCACAATGGCTCGTTCAGCTGAATCGCTCCAAGGCTGAACTGGACGTATTGAGAATAGCGGTGGACACTGGCTGCCTGTTGGCTGGCATTGGACAATCCTGGCCTTCTCTCACTCGTCTTCTCTCGCGCACTCAAGCCTCTACGTGCACGATCTGTTCATCTATATATTCGCCCCGTTGCAGTTGCAGGTCGACGTTGCAGTAACAATTCGCCAAGTCGACAACTTCCTCATCATGTCTGACTCTGAAAGTGGAATGCTCAAGACCGGCGACGGGGGCCTTCGCCTCCCCGGCTTTGGTATTCCTTTGGGATATCTTCCTGACGGTGTCTTTCCCATCCTCATTGGTGACCAGGAACGTGACTGGTCTGCTGCCACTCTCACCATCCGCGAGGTGTGCATGCTCAAGCTCATGGAAGACATTACCAACAAGCCCGACTGGTGGCGAAAGGTCAACAACCCCGAGATCGTTGCCAAGTGGAGAGAGGAGGCCCTCGAGATGCCCTGGTCTGAATACGTCGACTACGGCGATTTCGACGACGCCATGTTTGAAGCAGTAAGCAGTTCACATTCACCGACTGAACAACTCGGCTGCTCACGCATACTCTAGTGCATCAAGGAGCTTGTCAAAAAGGCAGACATATACGAGAACACAGGTCTTATCCCCGTCATGGACTATAGTGCGTGCGCCATCAAGTCGGACAAGCTCATTCCCGAAGACCTCCGCGAGGCCCTCAAGTCTGCTGTGGCGCCCCTAGAGAATGTCCCGGCCGAGCAACGGGACTGGCATCCGGGCAGCGACAACAAGGTCCTTGATCTCGTCCACCCGTCGCTCTGGCCTGTGATCTATGGTAGAACCCTAGTCCTCACCGACAGACGTATCGATCTTGAGAACTGTCTCGAGAACTGCGGTATGGGCGTTGTCGTTCCCGAGCCGCAACCTGCTGAGATTGCAAAGCGCCGTGTTGATTGGCACAACAGCTCCGTCGACGCCCTATCCTCTCGCTTCCAGTGGCTCCCTTGTGATGTTGACCTAACTGGCAAGCACGCCCGGATCGAGAGCTACATCAACAACCTGCACCCAATCCAGCATGCCGCGCTCTATCCAGTCATTGAGAAAATCATCGAAAAGGCCTTACCTGCCTGGGATATTGCATACCGATGGCCAGAGGAGTTTGCGGTTCAGCGCTTGTCCGCGAAGAGCGTTGGGAATATCTGCTCTACAGAGGAAATCTGCGAGGCTGAAGAAAACTATGGCTGCCACCCTGTCAACCGACCCGTCAACGAAGGCGAGGATCCTAGGGTGGAGGATGAAGAGAGTGATGAGTGGTATGATGGCTCCGATCGTGAACGGCTTGATCAGGCTTGGTTCGAGGAAACGCATAAGACGTTTCTCCCCGACGCCAAGGAAGATCTTGAAGATCTGATCAAGCTGAACGCCAGCGACGTCAAGTCTTCAGGCTTTTTCAATGACGCGTCCCGGATCCAGGTCATCGTCAAGTTAGCCAACATTCAACTTACGCCTGAGAAGCCCACATATGACGGCGGCTCCTGGCACATTGAGGGTCAGCTCAACGAGCACATCTGCGCGACGGCGCTCTACTACTACGATTGCGACAACATCACCGAATGCCGCCTTGATTTCCGTACGCCCGGCAACAAGGATGAACTGGCGCAGGATCTTGGTTACGAGCAAGATGACCATGACTCCATCTCGCGAACGTTTGCCATCCGAAGCCAGGAGGACACGCTACAGGACATTGGCAGCGTCCTGACCAAGGTCGACCGCATGCTCTTCTTCCCCAACGTCTACCAGCACCACGTCAGCCCCTTCGAGCTGGCCGACAAGTCGCGACCGGGTCATCGGAAGATTCTAGCTCTGTTCTTCGTCGACCCGGCGCTTTCCGTCCTCTCGACAGCCAACGTGCCGCCGCAGCAGCTACACTGGTGGGCCAAGAGCGCCCTGCCGGCGGACAGGGTGGGTAAACTCCCGCCTGAGGTGACGGCCATGGTATTGGACAGCATGGACTTCCCGATCAGTGAGAACGAGGCGAAGAAGCTGCGGGAAGAGCTCATGTCGGAGCGAACAGTGTTGCAGAAGAGGACGAATGATCATCTCAAGACAGTTGAGTGGAGTTTCTGCGAGCATTGAGCGGAGGATCAGAGAGAGCGATGCAATGGTATGTGAGAATAATGCATCGATGTTGCCGGGCGTTTGAGTTGGAGACAAATGATTCATGCACGCCATCACACATAAATGAAATTATTGCTGAATTTTCATCCGTCGCCTATCTAAGACGATTCCCAAAAGTGCTGCATGACGTTTTGACGCAGATCCAACACTCTGGACCGGGCCTTATTCAGCGGGTCTTTCAGCTGTGTAACCGCCCCGCACTGGACTCCTGTACCCAGAATTAGCGGCCTTCAATCAAGGCAAGAATCTTAACGACAAAAGAAGCTGACTCACACACAAAGTGACGACATCTGAAAAGTACAGGTTGAGATATATCCGGTATTCGAGTATCGGATACAGCAGCTTATCACTTTCCTATTGATTTTCCGCGAAGACACGCGGATACTAGCGAGCCTGTCCTTAACGGGCTTATCCTAGACGTATTCGTACGCAGTAGGTGGTGGAACCGCGTGCTTGCGAGTCACACGACCAAACCCCTCAGCATCAACCAGGTCAAAGGCTGATATCAACTCGTCCGCCGGCTTCCTCAGTCTGGATAGCGGCCATGGCCTCTCGCTGGACCTTCACTACCGAACCCGGAGTCTTCTACGAGCTCGCAGACTTGGGGCCTCTGTATCCAGGCAACAAGGTCATCACCCAGCCTCATCTTGCCTTGATCCCGGGCAAGGAGTATCCCTCCGACGACCCGAGCTCCCCTGATCAGCGAGACTGGGTCCGGTTTGCGGCCTACGTGAAGTGGCTCAACGAGAACTCACCGGACAATGTGGTCTACAAGATACTGTATCTGACGCGCCATGGCTTTGGCTATCACAATAAAAAACATGCCGAAGTGGGCACCGTGGAGTGGGATGTGAGTGTCTTGGTCGACATGCCCGTCAAAATAGCTCCAGAATCTAACCAAACGACAGAGCAGAGTGTCGTTCATGAATGGAGACGACAAGGAGACCTGGTTTGACGCCCACCTCACCGAAGTAGGCATCCAGCAAGCCCACGACCTCAACACCTTCTGGACGAACCTCATCGCCGCAGATGGCGCGCCCCTACCTCAGACCATCTTCACCAGCCCGCTAGCCCGGTGCCTGCAGACAACCCAGTACATCTTCGGCCCGCTGATGGAAGCCCACCAGCGGCCCTTCCGGCCCATCGTCAAGGAGCTCATCCGCGAGCGCATGACGCTGCACACGTGCGACTTCCGGCGCCCGGCGTCGTGGATCCGCGAGAACTACCCGGCGTACGCGCTCGAGGCCGGCTTCGCGGAGGAGGACACGTTCGGGCGCGACGGCCACGCCGAGACGGACGCCGAGCACGTGGCGCGCAAGCAGAAGGCCCTAGAGGAGGTCTGGGACGAGGCTGGGTGCGGCGAGGTGGTGTCGCTGACGGTGCATTCGTATGCGATCCGGGCGATTCAGGCGGCCTGTGGTGGGAAGACGTGTCTGACTAGGGAGGGGACGTCGATGGCGATCCTGGTCAAGGGGGAGAGGAGCTTGGGGGGTGAGTGAAGGGCAAGGGGAATCGAGATGTTGGCGAATTTACGTGATGGATTGGGTCGTCATAGAAGGTCAGATGACCCTGTCTGACTTCGTTGAGATCTATTTGATGTTCAAGCGTGGGTGAGGGAGGTTCAAGTCACATTTGAGTCGAGATACCCTAGGACCTTCTCACAGTTGAGCGGCTCTGGTCATTACAGTTTGAGGCCCGGCATGATAAGTCTGACCTTATGACTTCCTGCTTCAGTCCTAGAGAGCTTGCTCTGGCTTCATAGCATCATCTCGCAGTAAAGCGAGGTGAGATAAGGTACGAGTGTCTTCCTACTTACTGCCTCAGCTGGTGGAATGAAAAGCCCAATTCGCTCTGCAGAGTACATCACATAGCTCTGGGGTACTTACTCCGCATGTAGCATAATTTAGAATTTTAAGCTTAACCTCACTGGCTCTTGACAGGCTAAATAGCATGAAAATGACACATGGCTTGCTTTGGCCGAGTGTGTGGCTGGCTGATAGTGCGCCTGGAGTTGCTTCGCCGCTCACCGCTGGAGAGGTGAAGGATGGCATGGAAGCCAAAAGACAAGTTTTTTTTTATAGCAGGGCCAACGTAAGTGGCCAGGATCTTCTACAGAGATGTCTTAGTTTGCTCTCATCGTCAGCCGAGAGGCATCACCAGAGTTTTGGTGGCGGTGTCCAGACCGTTGACTAGTGGCTCGGAGTTGTGGTGATGCTACCCTATAAAGAAGACGCCGTTCAGAGGTGGCTTTCATCCTGTCTAAATAAGTTTTAGTGTTCGAGTTGCTTTTCTGCGGATGACACCCAGATCCAATGGGCTTTTCCTGTCACGTACTTCCTTCTACAAGGCTGCCAATGAGACGTGTCTGTCACAAACTTCTACTGCTGAGGCTGCTTATTTTGTGGTGATATCAGCCGCAGCTGCACCACCATCGGGATGAAGTAGCTGGAATGCGGGGTTGTAAAGAATGTGATAGTACAGAACAGCACAATTGGTGATCTCAGGGTGTTTGTTAGGAAGTAACGGATTTGAGATGATGGGTATAAAAAGGTGTGCTTGGTTGATTTGATTGCGGGAAGATTTGTTGATTCAACACCACACACGATACTCTTGATATACCCAACTACTGAACCACTTTGTTTCGGCACTCGCAGGTACTTCCTACTTCAAACATGCCTCTTATGAACTATGGCGTCTGGAAGGCCAAGCCCACTGAGGTGGAGGTAGAGCGCGATGACAATGACCCTCACGCCCAGCTCACCTTCGAGGACGGAGTCAGCAAGATGCAGCTTCGCGCGGCCATCAACGTCAAGTCCGGCGACAACAAAGACTCGCGTCTCGTGTACTGGCTACTTCCAGCTTTCGAGCATCCCATCCGCGAGAAACTGCAGCCATTGGCGATGGGCTGGCACGACATGTGTCGCGACGCACCCCACGAGAGAACCAGTCTTGACCTGCTGCGTGACGGCCTCGTCGACGTTCGCAAGGGAGTAGCCGCTCCGCATAATGTCCCGGGACCAAGTAACGACGTGTCAGACGCCGTTGAGCTCTTCTTCCACAATATCAAGGAGAAGGGTCCCACGCTGTACGCGTTTGGCGAGAAGTTCTGGAACTGGGACAAGGACGAGGAGGGGCTTCACGATATCCACATGAACCAAGGCAGCAGTAACATCGTCGTTGACGGCAAGGTCAAGAAGGAGTTTAGGAAGTACAACGGCACACATCAAGACGGGGGTGTGATCCTGGAGTTCCCCGACGGGCACTGGGAGGCCTTCTTCACGTCGTTTGCTTCGCAGACAGCAGAGACCGACCCGGCCAAGGGAAACCCGATTGGCAAAACCCTCGGGGAATTGCTGAAGCCGACTGATGGTCCTCCGACACCGGCCGTAGCAATCATCGCGGCGGTCATCAACCCTCGCGGACCAGACAACGGCAGCACGCCCGAGGAAGTGCGCCTGCGCAACAAGTCTGGAGTAGACGTATTGCTTGCGGGCTGGCGGATCGAGAACAAGTCAGGCAATGCATTCGCTCTGCCGGGCGATGCGACGCTGCGGGCCCACGGGGGCGAGGCTACGTTCAAGATCCCCGGCGTGCCGCTGGTCAACAGGGGTGGAATCATTGTGCTCAAGAACGCCAGCGGCGTGGTGGCTGACTCCGTCACGTATTCCGCGGAGCAGGCTGAGAACGAGGGAGAGTTGGTTGGCTTTGAACGGGACGGCTGAAGAGAGTGGATGTGATCGATGGTCTACTAGACAAGGATGACATGTTGATCTGCTATGCGGCGAGTTTGCGGGGGTCATGGACTCAATTGGCTCTAAGAAGAAACAACACGGACGGTTCTGTTCTCACTGGAGAAGCTGAGAAGAGTTGTAGTATATCCATGATCGTGCTGTATGCAGCCTGTATTTCCGACGCATTGTTGCAAAGACAACCCAAGCATGTACATTAACCTAGTCAAATGCAACAGAGTTCATCGTCCAACGTTGTCTTCGAACTCACCGTTCGAGCTCCATTGAGACATTTATTCTGCTTTTGCGCTATGATATAAAAGCCCAGGGCCGAGAATAGAAGCAGTCCAGGTTGCAGTGCAGAGAGGCCACAGCGCCAAGTCTCGGGTCGGTGCGACCCTGTACCTTGCAGGGCGGGAAGTCTGTTGGACGGTGGAGCGGATTCAAGGGATGAAGCACATACATAGTATAGACTGTTGTATCCATAGGTTATCTCCCCGAACTTTATCTGTCCGGCAGGGCTATGAGAGTCGTCAAGATGCAGCGGCGTTGTGGGCTACATTTCAGCGGCGTTGTTGTAGCCAACTTTCACATTGAAGTATATTTCTGCATCGTTACGCTTCGTATAGGGAAAAGAGGCGTGGTTTCGTTAATAAGCTCGGAATTCCAGCCTCTGTAAACGCAGCCATTGTTGAGCGATGCAGAAGCAATATCTGGGAGAGGGGGAAGATAGATTACATCAACCGGGAACCAATCTACAGACAGCACGCTACAGGCGATCAGATCACACAGCGATGATTTGGAATTCAGGAACAGCCCGCACAGATCCCTCTCGTTCTAACTTCAAAGTTCAGTTGTGGTGTTGACGATGCCGAGCGTCCGGTGCATGTGGGGCCGTCGCCAGGCCGGGAGATCGGATCGGACCTGGGCGAAACACCGGACCTATTTGCAAGAGGCTGAATGCGTATCTAGTCTACATTTTTGTGTTTTTAGCACGACGCATAATGGAGCTGTTTAGTATGTTGTCTACCACGTTCTGCACGCGAGCAAGGATCCCTCTGGTCAGTTTGCGGTGGTGGTGACTGGGCCGATGTTTCCGCCCGCCTGGAACTCGCAGGTAATTGAAACGAAAGCGGCGCAAGCCATTTCGACCCCCCCCCCCCCCCTGGCCACGCGGAAACAATCTGCCACGGGACGCTACGGAGCAATAACCGCCCATCAAGACCCAGATGCAAAGAACCATCACCGTTCGGCGGTGGGTAGTAGTACAGGTGACGTGGTAGGCTGGACCTGAGCGAAGTAGCTGTTTTTGCGGCGCCACAACTGGCGTTGGCGCAGGGGGGATGGTTGATATTACTTTTGGGACGCCGATGATTGGATGCGCATGAGACATTCCCCTGCTGGCTGTACGGAATTCCATCCGGAGGTTTTTAGTATTTACAAAGACTCTTCTCATGAGGGTTATCGTGGATAGACTTCTTTATTGTGGAGAGTGAAGGGCTCCCGTTGCCAGGGCTGGCTATCCATCCCTACGGCATCCATCTCGACGCCCTTCATAGTTGACATCGTAGCCTGGCCTCGTCTTTGGCTGTGGAGAGACGCCGCCATCGTCTCCAGATCGGCCCATCGCCTTGGCTGCGGCAATCTTGGCGACGCAGACAACCAGCCAGCCTCATCGACAAGAAAAAAAAACACCCCTCTGCTCCCTCCAGCCTTGGCGACTATGCTTGGTCTAGGCCGTTCCATGTCAGGGCCCGTCCATCCGTCCAGAACGACCTTTACCAAGAACGGACAACGATAGCTCGAGAGAAAAAAACCCGCCCGCAACACTAGAAGCCCAGCGCGCGCAGTCTAACCGCTAAAATAGCAACACTCACCTGCACCTGCGACTCTGATGGCGCTGGACGGGCAGCGGTAGGCTCAGCCCTGGCACCGCATCGCACCGCAGGGTCGCATCCGTTGGTGTACTTTCAGCTGAGCTGGCGCTTGCTTGCTTGCTTGCTCGCTCGTCGGCTTTGTTAAGATAGCGGTGGTGCACCACCTGAAATGAAACGACTCCATCGCCACATGGGCTTCTTTTAGCCAGCGGTCTCGGCTTGCGGGAGCAGTAGCTACAAGGTATTCCCGGATGCCTCCGATGGACTCGTCGCATTGACCCTCGCTCGCTCATCGGCAACTGCTGGAATACGAGACGCGGCACATCGTCACATCTGCAGGGCGTTCCGGGGATAAGAAGAGATACTCCAGGGTTGCGGGTTCTGTGGGCTATTGTTAGAGCATGTCACGACACACCTCCACCAACCGATTCCCATTCCATTACTGCAATATTCCCAGTTCCAATGTATTCTTCTCTCTCACACGCGGCTGGACAAAGCTATTATTCGTAGACTGCAAGGAGACTAAATAAAAAACGCTGCCAGGGGCCGCAGAGCAAAATGTCCCCGAGGCGCAAACGCCGCACGGAGCTGTGGGGCCGCCCGATTGCCTCATTGGGAAATGAGTTGCGATTCAGGCCGTCCCGTCCCAGTCTTTCCCCAGCCAGCTTTTCGCTCGTTTCGTTTCCTCCAGACTTTCCCACTTCTTCGGTTCAGATCCGCGGATCAGCGCCCTCACTCTCGGGAACCTGATCGACACGGCCGTTTGCATACAATTATCGTTGAAGTAGCCGCTCGGGGCGGCTGCACGCCTCTTCCACCTCTACCACCAAGTAAGTCCATCGTCGGAGAGAAACCGCCCTGCGCTAGCTCACATGTACAATAGTCCCCCCTTGGCTTGGCGTCCAGGCCTCTTTCCTCTCTTGGGGATCGTCTCTGGCATCTCGGCACCAGACGACAGACCCGAAATGGGCCTCACCCCCTTGTCCACTGCCCGTCGCCGTTCCCCCACGAAAGCACGCTTAGTGGCAAGGACCGGGTCACCCATGTAAGTGTTGTATCCGTGGAACTGAGATGCCGAAGCCTCTCTCAGCCTCCAAGGTCAGCAACCATGCGCCTCTCCTTGTTGGTCTACCCAAGTGGGAGGCTATATATCAACCTCCCAGCCGGCCCTCCTTGATGGTTCCTCGTCGTGAGATTAGCAACTGGTGAGGCCATCTCTACTATTCTTCTCTCTTTGAAAGCCTCCCTTTCTTTCGTTTCTTTACTCTGTTCAGCCTTCACTGTCACTCGCTATCAGTTTGGTTGGTTTACTTCGTCTCCTACATTCACTCTCGTTATCCTCACTTCATCAGACTTCCACTTCCCTCACTTGATAGCAATCCCACTACACAAACAACCATGAAGTTCACCTCCCTCCTCATCACGGCCCTCGCCGCCGTGCCCCTCCCCGGCGCAACAGCCCACCCCAAGATGCAAGACAAGATCCGCGAGATCGAGCACGTCGCCGCCCGCGGCTGGGACAACTTCGACTCCAACCAGCTCCTCGGCGACCTGCGCTCGCTCAACCCGTGGCAGCTGACCTCGTCCGGCCGCGACATCAAGAACATCCTGCAGGGCTCCGGGAACCCGCAGAGCCGCGAGCGCTACTGGGCCGTCGCCCGCCTGGACTCCAACCGCTGCCGCCGCGACACCTGCTGCGTGTGGAAGTACATCTCGGACGAGCTCGAGACGCTCTTCCGCGGTGAGTCCGGCCGCTGCTCCAAGTGGGCTCGCTACGCCATCCGCATGGGCTTCCACGACGCCGCGACCTGGACCCTCGCCAACGACAAGGCCGGCGGCGGTGCGGACGGCTCCATCATCCTGGCCGGCGAGCTGTCGCGGCGCGAGAACAAGGGCATCTCGGACATGGGCGCCAAGTACCAGGAGATCTACGCCAAGTACCACGACACGTACGGCTTCACCGACGTCACCTACGCCGACCTGATCCAGATGGGCGCCACCATCGCCGCCGTCGTCTGCCCTCTCGGCCCTCGCATCCGGTCGTGGGTCGGCCGCAAGGACAGCACCACGCCGGCGCCTCCGAACCTGCTGCCCAGTCCCTTCGCCGACGCCGACACCTTGATCCAGCTCTTCATGGACAAGACCATCGGCCCCGACGGCCTCATCGCCCTGCTCGGCGCCCACACCACCTCGCAGCAGAACTTCGTCAACACCACCCGCGCCGGCGACCCCCAGGACAGCACGCCCGGTGTCTGGGACGTCCTCTACTACCAGCAGACCCTCGGCAAGGCCCAGACCCCCGAGCGTGTCTACATGTTCCCCAGCGACATCAACCTGTCTCAGCATCCCCGAACCAGTCCGGCCTTCCAGGCCTTTGCCGGCCGGGGCGGTCAGGGCATGTGGAACAACGTACGCATCTCCATCTTCCCCTCCAACCCTCGCAAACAACAGACTGCTAACAGTGATCCCCAGGACTACGCCCGCGAGTACATCCGCCTCAGCCTGCTCGGCGTCAACAACATCAACACGCTCACCGAGTGCACCAAGGTGCTCCCCCAGCCGCTCGGCAGCTTCCGGCACAGCGACCAGAGCCGCCTCAGCAAGTGGCTGGACAGCGACGACTACTCGGACAAGTCCAAGAAGGTGTCCTGGGAAGTCGAGAACGGCTACAAGATCTCCACGCCCACAGAGAAGATCCCCGGCTGGACCAACACCCGCCCGCACCGCCAACGCAACAAGTGGGGTGGCTTCACCTGGTAGACGCTCTTTTTGCGCCTTCACTTTGGCAACAGTTTCCTTTTTGTCTTACACACGATATCTGCCGGTTTGGCTTCAGCGCTGGATGCAGAGAAAAAAAAGAAACTTTCGCGTTTCTTTCAATAATTATATTCTAATAACGGTGAGGATGGAATGAGATATGTAACTTTGAGTCTTGGGGATGGCGTTGATGCATTCGTTCCCGGAACATGGGACACATGCAGGATTATATAGAACATAGCAGCCGTTTTGGACATATACTTCCGCCACGGCCTAATACAAGTTAATATTCTTCATGATAAAAACCGGATTTACTCAAGTCCCTCCCTCTACTTTGACATGCTCTTGCCTCGAAAGATCGGCGCCCCGGCGGTCACACCGGAGCTTGTGGGGTTTTGGCCGTTCAGTTGCCTAAATAGGCAATCTCCTGGATGTCACTCCCGTGCTGCCACCGGATCATCGGGGTCATCCACATATGCATTCACAAAAGGCAAGAAAAGCGGTCACAGTAACTCGACGTCGTTCAAATATGATTAAGGTAAATGACTTAGTTGAAGAACTTGGCCGAGGATGTCTATCTCATCCGTATATACATTAAACGCCAATAAACCGAGACGCCAGCCATCCAGCCATGCCGCTTTCCCTTCCCCTCCCCATTCAGAGCAGCCTCTCATTATCCTTAAGGCCTCCGCCACTAGGGAGGATTCCCTTGCCCAAGTCAAAACTCAAAAACGACTCAGAAACAAAATACCGAATATGCACTTCCAAAGGGAAGGTTTGAACAAAAAAGTACAGTGATCTGGCGTCGGGCCCGAACAAGATATAAAACAGAAAGGAGGGCCAAGAAAAGAACAGTAAGAGCAAACGAAGCGCGCGGCGGCATAAAGGTGCGGTTGGTAGGTAGCGGAACGAGTCCTCTAGTGCGCCAAAAAAAAAATCATGAACAGGATGTTCGCTTGTGATATTCACCCAAAGTCATTGCGAGATGCCCTGCATCTTCATAAAAAAACTTGCGTGAATCCATCATCGTTGCAACGGACGAGTCGTTTTCTCTTTTCCATGAGTCGTGTTTGGAGTGTTCTGAGGCGCCTTGGACTAGTAGACGTCCGAGTCTGTCCACTCGCTCCCTGAGATGATGCGGTTGCCATCCTGGTCAATCATCACCGGTCCGCCATACGAGGCGGATGAGGGGATCCCTCGCATGCGCTTGGACTGGCTGCTTGCTGGTCGGTGGCCCTGCTCGGGCGAGTACCGCTTCCCTCGCGCCGCCCGCAGCTTGGCGTAGTACGCATCTGAGGCATCGACCTCTGGTTCGCTGTTGTCGTCGTCGTACGTCTCCCAGTTCTCGGAACCAGAGATGTTGATCGACGCCAGCGAAGTGCCGGAGATTTGTCGCGGTGGAATAGCCTGGTGGTAGTTCTGGTGCGCGGTACGAACGGGTGCGAAGCGTTCCTCGTAGCTATCCTCGCTGTAACTGGCGTGAGTGTTGTGGGACATGTTGGAGTTGGAGCGAGAGGTGGCAGATCGGTCGTCGTAGACGTCCTCAGGCTCGACATGGCGGACGATGCTCGATGCTAGGCCAACCGACTTGTAAGGGTTTGGCGGGGCCTTGAACTCGGGGACTGCCACAAGATCACGCATCTTGGGCGGCGGCGCCCTCATTGGGGGACCTTGTCGGAGGTTCTCACCCCTTGACTCGGGCCTGCGCTCTGGCGAGTTGCTGCCGTGCTTCATGTTGGACAGAGGCACACGGGCAGGGATTCGTGACGGGCTGCGAGACGGGCTAACCTGGGTGTTGGACGGAGGAGGCTGAGGTTGAGGTTGAGAGCGCTTGATCGGAGGACCACCCGCAGTGGGAGTCTTGGTCATGGAGCGAGGAGGGATTGACTTGGGGCCAGTGTTCCTGCCGCCGCCAGACTTGGGTGCCTTGATAGATGATGGCGCTGGTCCGGCGGGGGTCTTGGAGCGAGGAGGGAGTGCGTTCTTTCTGCCGCCGTCGGCAGCGTCAATCTCGTCCATGTATCGTTCGCCAAAGACCAGGAAAGGTCGACCATATTCATCCTCCCACTTGGACAGCGCCTTGCGCAGCTCAGCGGTGACCTTGGGCAGTTCCTTAGCGATACGCTTGCGCATCTTCTCCTCGCGAAGAAGCTTTCCGGGATCTCTCTTCTCTCCCTTCTGCCCACGGGCCATAAGACGCGACGCGTCCTGGCTGGAAGCGCTGAGGTCCTCACGCTCCTTGATCAAGCTCTTGTGCCTGTCAACCAGAGTCAGGGTGGGAGCACGCTCCTCCCAGAGGGCTTCCAGTCGCGAGACCTCGCGCTCATGGGCCTCTAGAAGCGCATCACTATAGACATCGGAGAAGGCCGGGGTGAACTCGAGCATCTCATCCTCACAGAAGTATAGTGAATCCCACAACTCCTGCAGCTTGATGCGGGAATCTTCGACAAAGAGGTGGAGGTTCTGGCGCTTCAGCTCGTTTAGTCGTGATAACTCATCCTCGAACTCGTTGATCTGGCGAATACCACAGCCACGGTTTTGGTTGAAGAAGGCCTTGGTCTCGTTCTCGTCGACGCCCAGCTTGGTCCAGAGGGCCTCGACGGCCGACTTGAGATCTCGCAATCGCTTCTCTCGGTTCTTCTTCTCATCGGAGAGTCTGTCACGCTTGGTTCGGAGTCGGGAAACATCCTCCTCGTGGAGGCCGAGCTGCTCAGGGGCGTCTCGGTAGTACTTGACGATGGCGCCGTCCTGCTGCGCCTGGGGGATGCCAAGTTCTGCCCACAGTCCGATGATCTGATCGCCAAGGGATTGCACTGTAGCTATGCGACGGGTATACTCTTCATATACACGTGTAAACTCGCCGTCAAGCTTATCGACGTAGGATGGGGATAGATCAAAGCTGGGAGGGATGGACTGGTTGGGGCCTGTGGGGGGGAGGGCAATCTGAACAAAGGTGGGTTCGAGATGTGATGAGTAGGATTCCAAGGCGTGAACGAGCTCTGGAAGGTAGATTGTCAGTGAGCACGATTAGGGGGCGGTGAATACACTGAGGATACACACTCTTGACTTGCTCAAAGCGCTCCTTGTGGAGGCGGCTGATCTGATTGTACTTCTCCTTAAGAGCCTGCAAACATCTCCCTAGCGGGTATGTGATGGTGAGATCGTCGCTGTCCTTGTAGTCTCGTCGATTCTTGGGGTCGTCGAGAGAGGCTTCCATTTGGCGGACGACGGTGATGATCTTCTTGGCCTCGTCGACCATCTCCTTCTTCTCCTGCGTGACGAGACGGACCTGGCTGTTGAGCGCTTCAGAGAGGGCTGAGAAGAGCTACGAGGTGCAAGCATGGTTAGCGACTGGTCGTCTTGGGCGTGATGTTCGGAAACCTACCTCTTCCTCGCGAGCCTCGCGCTCATGATCGGGGACACCAATCTCATCGAACAGGCCGTGCAGCTGGCCAATGCTGCTGTTGACCTGCTGGGCCAAGTAACTCGTGTCCATGGTTGGAGGTGCGGGTGGCTCGGGTGATAGTGAACGTGACGGCGGATATGTGATAAACAGGCCGACGGCAATTGCCAGGCGAGGCAGAGATGATATTCTCAATCAAAACAGAGGGCAATGCAAATGCGCTATTGATCGCAGAGGTCTTTGGATCGTTGATGAGAGTGTGCGTGGAGTGCGACACAGCGTACGAGATGGGTGTTCGGTTCGATACGGATCGTGAACGGTCCGGGTGGTGGTTGTTTACTTTCTGTCCCTGGAGATCATCGAGCAGCGGAAGAGTGGTCAGAGCATCCTATGCGCGGTGCGAAACTGGAGTCGTCACGATCCATCCACCGAGGGCCGTAAAGTGGGAGAAGAGGAAGTCGAAGAGAGAGTGTGTTGATCTTGATCGCAAGAGAGAGAGAGAGATGGGAGGAGGTGAGACAAAACTGCGTCGGGGAAGTACCTTGGGCATTCACGGAACGAGATAGAGATGCACAACTGCGCGCGGCGCTGGATGACGGCTAAGTTGCCATGACAACACGGGGGGGGGGACCAAATGTCGCGCGCAAGTGCGGACCCCGGGCGAATGCAGGGCGACCCGGGCTATTTCGGGGGGCCGTGTTTCAGCGCCGTTACCCCGCTGCGCACTCCGCAGGTCCACTGATGGAGCACTGATGGAGCACTGAGCGAGCACTGAGCCCACTGGAGGTTGTCCACTGGACGCCTGGGGACAAGGGCCCCCTTCCCCATGGCCATTGGCTTTTGCCCCATGGAATCGACTGACCAGCGTCGACGACAGCGCCTGAGGGCCTGTGTTGATTGGATGCGCCTGGCCTGATCGTTCGCTACCATGTTTTTCTTCTTTTTTCTCCCTTTATTTTGGATCATGTGGTTCAGAGCAGTTAAGTTGCAAATTTCAATTACTGTCTTAAGTATTGCTTTCCCAGGAGGAGACGTGCGTGCGTTTGTGCGTTGGTTCATCGACAACGGACACGATGGATCCTGGGATATCATCGTCCTTGCATTGTGCATACAGTGTCGTGCTGCAGTAGTTATTTATTTAGTGTTCCAAGCTTCCTGCTGGTGGCCATGGAGACGGCCCACGAACCTGCAGCAAGCGCCCTGCTCGCCATCTCTGCGCCGCCTTGCTTGCCTTGCTTGCCCTGCGTTTGTTTGTGTTGCCTTGCATATGCAGAGCAGAGCAGAGCAGAGGCGAGAAAAAGCGTCCGTCCGGCTCCTGCGAACCATCATCCACTTGCCGTGAGCGTCAACAATCGAGGAGGCCATCTCGCTGTCGCTTACATGCCTGCCATGTCATTCGGGCGTTTGGCTTCCATGCGAAGCTTTCACGTCCATCTACATAGTAGACACTACGCCTTAAGATCTGCGTTAATTCCAGCCCTCCAACGTCATCATGACCAGCTAGGGGCCTTTGCTCAATGCCATATTGCCATTCCGCAACTGCGCATACTGCATTGCATCCTGGACGCCTTCTAGCCACTTCGTTGCTGTACTACTCTCCGCAGAACAACAACAAAACCGCCTATTGGGTCCTCTGTTTGTATCACAAACCCAAAACCTGCAGCAAACTGGACTTTTATCTGTTCAGCCAGCCCCTCTCCTACCAACCACAAATCAGATCTATCTGCCGGTATGCAAACTAGTTTAGGCGCGGCGACTTCATACACCTTATCTGCAACATAGAGAAAAATGTAAACAAACCGGTTCTCACCCAGAAAGCCGGATTTGTGCTGCTGACGATGAGCTGCACTGGCTGCATTGGTGTCGCACTCTCTCGGCATCTGTCGGGTGGAACGAATTTGGAGAGTGGAGAGAGGTGGGACAAGCGATGTAAACAAAGCCGGCCGAGGTCACCCACTCACTCACTACCTCGCCCGCTCAGAGCTTTCCCGTCACGACTTGGTTCGATACTCTTTCTTCCAGTGCCACTTTAAAAACCGACATATAGCGCAGTTAAACGCTCTACTTGAGACATCTTACATGTAGCTGCTGTTTGCGTGGCTTCTGCTCGCCTCTTCCGTATTTAATTATTGCGCCGCCGCACACGGCGTTCTATCTCATTTTAACCACTGTCTCATTAAATCGTCTGCCGCCGCGGGTACTCAGCCACACCTCTGGTCCCAGGGCTGTCAACATCAAGATCGACAGTCTATTCGATCCGGAATTTTGAGCCCTTCCCTCTTGTAGTCAAACTCTTTGAATCGCTGCGCCGCCATTCCACTCATTCACAGCCAGAGGTCCTTCGTCTCCGTCTGCCACTTTCTCTAGCCCTGCGTGCATACCCAGCAGTCGCTCTTGGTACTCGGGCTTGTCAGCGAGATTAATGACCTCGTTGGGTCCCGGTCGATATCGTACAACTCGTCGGGAGGTCGGCAGATGTAGCTATTCAGTGCACACTTGCCGATCATGGCAGGCGTGGTCTCCGTCCCGGAATTCCTCATGCCTTCAAAAGACAACGACGCATAGAGGTCCATAGAGCACGGAAGTCTTGAACTACCTTGTCCGCATGTGTCGCCTCGCCCAGAAGTTATTCACCTTGTGAAATGACCCGAAGATATGGTCCCACCCACTCTGGATAGCTGTGGCGTCGGCGACGGGGAGGATTGATCGTCCACGTCGAGGGGCCTCAAAACTGTCTGAAGGCGGGAGGTCCACGTGTCCGGCTCAATCAAGGAAAGCCGGCAACACATCAATGTAAGACACCATGTTGGTGTTGATAATCCCTGATACCTTTCTGGGAACACGAAGTAGAAACGGGAGTCGCACCCCTGCATCATATAGTGTGGTCTTCGAGTTGACAAACGGTGGACCTTGTCGCTGTGGAAAAGCACCAGAGTATCGCCAGCCAGCCCGGTCCGCTCCAGAGCTTCGAGAACCGGCTCAATACCCTGATCAAGCCGATTCATCGACCGGTGGTACTCAGCAAGCTCCTGTCGCACCTCAGGGCGATCTTGCAGGAACTAAGGAATTTCAACATCCTCGGTTTAAACAAACGGTCATTTAAGCGAGGATCGTAATTGCCTTCCACATTACCAAATCCAGCACGGGTTGCTAGAACTCGATGAGAATCATTGCACCCAATCGTCAAGAAAAATGACGTGTTCTCGGCCTTCGATTCCTCGAAAAAATGCCTCTGCTCTGTCCGCGACCTTGGCCGTATCTCTTGACTCATCCGCCTTGCGCGTCTGCCATGGATACTTCCAACATGGACTTTCCCTAGGATGCCTGTCTTGTATCCAATCTCGGTAAAGACCTCGAGAGCAGTCTTGATATTCTCAATCTGAAATCCGTCGCGCCTGCCAACGAGCACATGGCTTCCAGTCTCGTGCGTGTAGACCCATGTGGATGGTAGTGCGACTACCGCTACACGAGGCTGTGCCAGCAAAGGCCAAGTCAAACCGCAAGCCGAAAGGGGCGAGCTTGTCTAGATGAGGCGTCTGCAATGCCTGGCAGCCATAACAGCCGATTCGCTCACGCCCAAGATCATCGGCGATTCGGAGGAAATCATTCTTAGAAGGAGCCATCGTGTAAATTCGGCGTCCCAGTTTCGTATGATGCGAGAAGCGGATAAAACAGACGGCTTCTCGATAATCAAGAGGCCGTTGGTGAGTCCACGGAGGACGACCGCCCGATGTCGTCGTATTGCGTGATGAGCATTACCTATTGTGTGGTGTATCTCCGGTCACTTGGCGATGGCCCGAACCCGACGGTCCGAAACGGATTCGGAGCGGGGTCACGCTGTGTGTCCACGCAGCCAGCTGGCCACCAAAATCACCCGCCTCTTTTAGTGTTCACCAAGTAGATCGCAATAGCAGATTCGAGAGGCTTTATCCTTCAAAGCATTCTTCGATAGATCTGCTGTCGTGCTCACATCGCTCCACTCCAGGACGGCATGCTGTAGCCGTTGCCTTCAATGCCAGCCTTCAATCCAGAGTCGCTCATCTCCATAATGCCGTACATGTCCCAGGACAAGTAGTTTTGCAAATCACTGAGATCTACCGCATGGTCTCTCATATATGCTGATGATGTCGTCATAGTTGCAGGAGGTGTCCGAAGGGCAACGGGCTGCTCGTGCTGGAGGCCCGATCGTGCCGGGGTCTCATCGATACTACCAGGCAGTCTGCGACCGGTCGCCCTGCTAACAGTAGGACTGCCACTCTCTGAGGCTCCCGCCAAGGTGCTAAGTTCCGGCTTGGTATCGCGTGCCTCATTTCGAGCTGAGCGTGTTATGCCGAGGCTGGCTATTGTGTTACCAGCATGATTTTGAGTCGGACTCACTAAACCATCAGGGGATCTAGGACCAATTAGTCAACGGAATGCAAGGGGCTAGTGATGACCGAGTCTCACCTTTCGTTTTCATTATCCTCCTCTTCACAAGCGTCACTCATCTCCTCATCCTGCGAAAAACTCAGACGAATCTTGCACAACCATCTCTCAGTAGTGGTGGCCTTCCATGATGTCAGCTAAAGTTCAACGGAAATAGCCCATAGGGGGGGCATTTTTACTCACCAGAGAATCTGCAAGGGGGAAAAGGGCAGACATTGTTCTTAGGATCTTACTGTTGCTCTCAACGGCATCAATGGCGTCCGTGACGAGGCCTTCCGCATCTGGCCGGCTTAGATCGAGCAAGCGCGCGATATAGTAGAGCATCACCCGGCTACTGTCGTATGCGAAGCAAGGAAGCAGGCTATCAGCAACTAAACGTGTTCCATGTTTCACAGCTTCGGCTAGGATACTCGCGATCTGCCGGGCATGGTGAAAGCAGTCGGCTTGCAAGGACCGTAGAAACTCCTGCTGGTTTGGTGGGAAATAGAAGGGCTTCCTGAGTTTGAATAGATCGGGCATAGATATTCTGTACAGATCCAAAAGTGTGTGGTGAAAGGTGCAATGTAGAAGAACTAATGATCCGAGTTGATCGGATTCGAGTCGGGCATAGATGGTGTCGGGAGAATATGAGATAAACTCAGGAAGGTGTCTGCCCCAGGACTGAAGATCGGCGTCAAGGACCACGAAGTCGGACTCGGGTATCCAAGGCGGAGGGCTAGTATCCAAGTGCTTAACATATCTGTCATCATAATTAGCGATTTGGAATCCCTCAGAAAAGTCTTGAAGATTCAAACAAACCTGACCACTCGCTTCCAGAGGGTTACGATCCGGATGTAGTATGCCATTATGCCCATGTTGGCGGCTGGCCTTCGAGGAACAATGGCAGGTGGGAGAAATTGTAAAACGTGACCCACACCTAAGGTCTCGGTAACACAGGGAATTCGAAGTCTGAAGTTGCGCTCGTTGCATGGAAGTTGAATCTTGATGTCGGCCTCGCGGAGTAGGGTCAACTGGTCAACACCACTGCCAGTCCAAGCATCCAGTATATAGCAGGCCCACATAAGGCGTCGGCGACTCTCTTTCTCTACCGCTGGTGGCGCACCCTCGTCGGATTCGGCGCAGAGAATGTCAGGGGAGTATTCGACGTTGACCTGCAGGGCATGAGCCATTCGAACAGCGAGGCCGCTCAGCATAAGCGCTTGGGTATATTCGCCCAACCGAAAATGGAAATCGTAAAGTAAGACACATGTCTAGATTGTCATTATGTCAGTTATGTCGCATCACTTCCGGGTTTCGGGGGCAAATACCATGAGTCTTTGGACCGAGATCTTCCCAAAGTTGGTCAGAACCAGCAACTCGGCTTTCTTGGCCCAGGAGTTTCCAGCAGAGCGGATTAGGCTTGATTTAGCGGCCTGGTCCTCTGCATTGAGACCTAGGGCGTAGAACCTAACAAGTCAGATCAGGAGTGAGTAGTGACACAGGGTTAGGAAGTCCTACTTGGCTCCCTGGGCACAGATGATGTGTAACAGGGCTTTCTCATCATCAAATTCAAAGCCTTTTTCTAATTGGCGAGTGAAAGACGGGCGATGAACAAAAGCAAAACACCGGAGCGGGTGAATATTGGCAAAATATTGATCGACAACCGTGCGAAGGTTTTGGCCGGACGGAAGTTCTGGCGACACGAGCCTGAGAAGTAAGTGAGCAATGGGGCAGTCATCGGGATGCCCGCAATGGACCTACCATGAGTGAATCGACAACTCCGTGTCATCCGCAAAATCCACCGGCGGGTTAGTAGTGCTGGCGTCTGTGGTCGACGACCTCTGGAGATCGGACCGCGTGTCGTCGGTCTCTCGGGACCGGACTAAACTTGGCGACATGGAATCGCCAATGGCGACCGATGATTCATGAGAGGTGTTCCTGCCATCGTCGGTGGACGCCGAGGTGGGCGCCTTGCTGAGGTTGCGGGCCCAGCGAGGGGCCGAGCCGCCGTCGTACAGACACTCGAGATTCCGGGCGCCGCATCGCGAGCATTTCGGGCGGTCGCCGTCGCACTTGGTCTTGGATATTCGACAGTTGGTGCAGGAGCGATAGGTCCGGATCTTCCTCAACGACACGGGGACGGACCTCCGACCGGACTTGGAACCTTCATCGTCGACGCACTCGAGCTGGAGACGCTCGCAGTTGCGACACCCGTTGGGTCGGCCGTCGCATTTGACCTATACCGAGCACACCGGGATCAGCACTTGGCCGGCAGCGCTGGGCGGTTTGATAAGAGAAATGCGTCCGGACAAGCTCACCTTTCTTGCGCGACAGACTCGGCAGCCCATGGCGACACGATTTACCTCGAAAAAAATTGGATTTTAGAAGTTGTGAGGCCTTTTGCCCAGGTTGCGATGTTGCGAACACAATTGCCCATGGCGAGCAGCCGATGGCGTGCGAGGCCCCCAAGGCGCGAGGGCCCGTCACGCCTTCATTCCCCGGGTCGCCGGCGCAAACGAATGCGCCACGGCCCCGACAATCTCTGGCGCACCACCACCTGAGCCACCCAAACCACCAAAATCACCTAAACCATCCCGTTGTAGCCCCTGTCACGGCCCTCTCACGGCCCTGTCACGACCTTGATCACCCGCGGGAAGTGGGCTCACGCGCCCCCACTGCCCAACGCTTGCAAGCTTGCAAGCTTGCAAACACTTCTCTCCCAAAGCACGACATCCGTCATGAAGATGGCGACTGTCCCAGCCCGCAGCAAGAAATTCCACGCGCAGATCAGAGGGCACGCACAACAACCAGTGAATCGGATCTCGGCCTGCACGTCGAAATTGCGTTTAGCCACTCGTCTGAAACATATACGTAACCAATTACGAAGTCGTCAAATCATCTTTAACCTTTCCGCCTTGACAGTTGGTGAACCCCCAGGCAAACCCCCACCCTCTCTCAGCTCCGAGGTTCCATGATCCATCCACCTGCGCCCGTTTTGGGGTTGATAAAAGCCGATGAGGATTCGCCATCTTTCATTGAAAACCCACCATCCATCCTCTTCGGCCGAACCGGCCCTGCTTACAGCTTCGCCCACAGCGACCGGTTCATGAGCAGTCGCATTGTCGCAACCATGCCTCCAGACGCCAAAGCCAGGAACCTACGTAGAACATGGCTAGCCGGTATACTTACAAGCCAGCTTCCACTCCTCCGTACGCCTCGAGCAGGTAACCTGCAATAGGGGGTCCCCTATGATGACAAATCGTCAGCTCGATTCCGCCAGAGGCAGACGTAATAACGCGAGATCTCGACTTACCATCAAGTAGCCACCGGTCCAGCCGGTGAGGATCATGTTCATCGCGATGGCAACTCTCACACTACCTAACACGTTGCTCACCACCGTCGGCATCGTCGAGAAGAACCCGCCATTCGATACTCCATTGACCAAGACAAATAATATCATCGGTCCCAGAGTCGTCGACGAAGGCCAGATGGCAAGCATGCTAACGGCCGTCAAAACAAGGGATACGAACAGTGTGTTCAAAGACCCGAACTTGTCGCAAGCAAAGCCACAAGCAATTCGGCCAAAAGCCGAGGCTAGGTTGAAGCCCGCAACAAGACCTGCTCCAGTTGTTGACGAAAACCCAAGGGGCTTGGTGTACATAGGAAGAAAGAACGGTGGCACGAAGAGGGGGAAGGTTCCTAAAGCGCTGGCAAGGAAAACCAGGACAAACGTGAAGGACTTGAAGAGACGCCTAGGGAAAGTCAGCACATCATCCGGATTCCAACACGATGCGTGGCATACCACTCAATAAAGCCCGGGGTGTGAGTCGGAACTCGCTCCTTGATCACCCAGGCCGATGGCAAACCGGTGGCGAGCGTAAGTAATCCGAGGATGCGATACCCCCATGCGATACCCCCATGCGATGTTGAGCCTTTGGATCAGAGCATCAAGGGCGAAGCTGATGGCCGCACCTCCGAAGCCTGCATCAGCAAATATGAGACCGTTCGCGAGCCCGCGTCGTGTGCTGAACCATTGAGCAATCATTGCAAAAACAACATATAATGAATGGGTCAGTCAGCTCGTTCAGAATCTTCGTCGTCTTTTCTTCAAGACCTACCACCGAAACCAAACTACGCACTTGTCAGCCCAAACCCAGATTTGTAGAAGCAAGAAAGCTCAAGGGAAACTCACCTAACACCAGTTCCCATCAGCACGCCCGAGGTAAAGAAGAGGGCTCTGATATTCTTAACAGCAAACGAGCTCAGGATTTCGCTCCCGCCCATGACGGAGACACCCAAAACGGCAGCCCATCGCATGCCCAAGGCCCGCATCAATCTTGAATTCACGATTGCCAGTGCCGACGTCAACGCCACGTCTAGCCATCCAATGAAGAAGAGGGGTGACAGGAGTCGACAGACCGTCTTCAACGAGCGCTGTCTGCATTACACCCCAGGCATATGTCGTGCCGACCGCCCACCATAGCAGGACGGCGCCGCCAGCGACGACGACCCATCCATAGCCGCCGTTGGGGACGGTTGAGTCGGCGAGCCGGAAAGCTTGCAAGATCTCGTCTGTGGAAGTCTCAGCCCTAGATCCAGGGACGTATAGACCCCGGACGGAACTCGGGGCCGATGTCTCGTGGAGTTCGATTGCTGTCGTAGATGACATTTCAATGTGGCACTAACGAGGAAATGAGAATAATTTGCAAACTCAAGTTGACGATATATGATAATACGAATGTAATGCTACGAAGCCAAGGCGAAGAGCTTTTCAACACTCATCGAGTCCGGTCCCGGCCCCGAACAAACGTGTGGGTCATGCGGAGTAAACATGGAGATGACTCGAAGAGCCCAGGGTTCGGGTTGGGAACTCGGCTCTCGCCGTCGCTTTCCATTGGGGATCAATCCGGTTGATGTTTTACTTGGGTTTTCACTGATTTCTTGGACTTGGTGTGAACAAGCGGCGTTACGTAACATTGGCGACGTGTCGGACGTAGACATCCATCGTACGCCATTTCTTTTGGTGTTTCTGGAGTCGTGGAATTTTTGGTGGAGAGGCGGGGTAATTTTCGGAATAGAAGGAAGGGCTGGGGATGAATGGTCGTGCGACTCTAACCTACAACCAAACTACTAACCGACGGGCCGAATCTCTATAAGTAAGGCGAAAGCAAGTCTGCTCCGTGTGAGCCGCAGCTAGTTATATTTAACCTTATTAATACTCGCATATGAACAACATGTGAATGTACTTCACTGACACGAAGCTTCCTTGGAGGCTGAGCTACCCTGGACCAAGACTGGGAGAAGTATCAAGCCAGCCTTTTCCCAGCTGCTGGTGGGTATTCACGAAAGATGGACCAGAGACTTGAAACCAAGGAACTCAGGAATTCTTGTCTCGAAATTATAAATCCGCCGACCATTGGAAACCCTGGTGAGGTTTATCGGTTTGGGGGTTGGATGATGTATATCGGGTGGGCTGAAGCAGTATCATACATAATGCATAAGCGAAAGAAGCATGCGACAAGAGTTCAAGTTGTTTCGTTGAATGATAAACAAAGTTGCCTAAGGTAGTTGAAGTGAAAGTATACTAATAAATTGCCATCGGGTCCCAGCTATAGTGTATAGGACTGGAGCGGGAATCGATTTCTTGGTTGTGTCAAGTGGCAGGGCTGAGTTGGTACTTGAGTGACCATTTCTAGCAATTCGCCACAGGCGATCTGACTCATAGTAATCAATGGGTCTTCCGCCTAGGAATTGTCAATATAGCCGGTATTTCCTATTTCAATGCGACTTAGACCGCGAGGCTTGACCGAAGCTGCTTATCTGTTGCTTGTCATGGTGTTATCTGTCGCCGAGGTGACTACGGATAAAGTCTGAGCTTTGCGGTGTATGACATCGCAGCCCCTCCCCCACCAACACCAACGATCTCCCGACACCTGCCCAAAATAACCCCACCATAAAACTCCAACACACAGGTCTCTGGGACATCACCACCGCACCGAGAACCTCGAACGAACGGACGATCCCGATCTCGATTCAGCTATGGCCGACCCTGTCGCAGAGGTCACCGAGGCCACCGTCAAGCTCGTCCTCGACGACTTGACGGGGGAGATGGTGACGAGGAACGAGCTGAAGAAACGCACCCAGAAACGCGCCAAGAAGGCCGCCAACCAGGCTCGCTCAAAGGAGGCCGCCGAGCAGCGAGAGAAGAATCCCCAGGCTGCAGCTCCTAAGCCTAAGGCCACCGAACCGACACACATCGACCCCGATGCCATGTTCAAGCAGGGCTTCCTGAACGAGGTCTACAAGGAGCGATCTGTGAAACCCGTCATCACTCGATTCCCCCCCGAGCCTAACGGTTATCTGCACCTGGGACATGCCAAGGCCATTGCCATTGACTTTGGGTTTGCCCGTTATCATGGTGGTCAGACGGTAAGCTGCACTTTGCCCAGTCTTGTCGCGACTGGAGGAAGATGGCGATGGAAGCTAAATAGATGGTAGATTCTTAGGTCCGTTGCCGCGCCAAGCGTAAACGATTGATGCAACTGACAGTATACTACAAGGTTCGACGATACCAACCCTGACGAAGAGGAGGAGGTCTACTTCGAATGGATCATCAAGATCGTCAAGTGGTTGGGTGAGTCATCATGCTGGGATTCTTCAATGGAACCACGGTCCTGACGCTTGTTGTGTGTAGGATTCACCCCCACCGCAATTACATACTCGAGTGACTACTTCCAGAGGCTCTTCGAACTCGCCAAAGAGCTGGTCAAGAAGGAGAAGGCTTACGTCTGCCACTGCAATGAGGCTGAGATCAAGCTTCAGCGTGGAGGCAAGGAGGGCAAGGAGGGTCCCCGATACCGGTGCAAGCATGCCGAGCAAGACGTTGAGACCAACCTGAAGAAGTTCCAGGACATGCATGATGGAAAATACGAGCCTCAGACTGCGTTCCTTCGCATGAAGCAGGACATCGAGAGCGGTAACCCTCAGATGTGGGATCTCGCTGCCTACCGAATCCCCAAGAAGAAGACCCAGCATGTCCGAGCCCCCGAGTGGAAGATATTCCCTACCTATGACTTCACCCACTGCCTAGTCGATAGCTTCGAGAAGATCACTCACAGTCTGTGCACGACCGAGTTTATTCTATCGCGGGAAAGCTACGAATGGCTCAACAAGTCCCTCGAGGTCTATGAGCCTATGCAGCGGGAATTCGGTAAGTACTTCGACTCTTCCTAACCCGCAACTCAAGCAAAAGTTTCGTCGCAAATCGGAAGAGAATGTATTACACCATCAAAAGCTGATCAGCCACAAAATAGGCCGACTCAACGTCAGTGGAACCATCATGAGCAAGCGAGCTCTGAGGAAGCTCGTGGAAGGCGGTATCGTCCGAGGCTGGGACGACCCTCGACTCTACACTCTTATTGCTATTCGACGCCGAGGTATCCCTCCCGGTGCCCTTTTGGCCTTTGTCAACGAACTTGGCGTCACCACAGCCAAGACCGTTATCCAGATTGTGCGCTTCGAGCAGACCGTTCGCCGCTACCTCGAGAACACGGTGCCTCGCCTCATGCTAGTCCTTGACCCCATTCCCGTTACTATTGAGGACCTCGAGGAGACCCAGGAAGTTGATGTTCCCTACTCGCCCAAGGACCCCAAATTCGGCACTCACAAGGTGCGCTTTACTAAGACAGTCTATATCGACCGAGCCGACTTCCGCGAGGATGACATCAAGGGCTACTTCCGTCTGGCCCCTGGCAAGACCGTCGGTCTTCTCAACGCCCCCCACCCCATCAAGGCCACTTCGTTTACCAAGGACGAGGCGACTGGCAAGGTCACTGGCGTTACGGCCATCTTCGATAAGGAGACAAAGCCCAAGACCTACATCCAGTGGGTGCCCGATAACTCTATCAAGCTGGAGGTCCGAATCCAGAGCCCCCTCTTCAAGTCGGATGACCCCACGACAGTAGAGGGTGGATTCATGAACGACATCAACCCCGATAGCGAAACCGTCTACACCGAGGCCCTGATTGAGGAGGGCTTCAACGAAGTTCGACAGAAGGCTCCTTGGCCGGTCACCGCAGGAGAGGAGGGTGCCGATAGCGGACCGGAGACTGTCCGATTCCAGGCCATGCGTGTTGCTTACTTTGTGAGTATATCCTTCATTTCATGTGTGTCGAAAACCACTGACCGATTTGTAGGCCATGGACTCTGATAGCACGGATGATAAGATTGTGCTTAACCGGATTGTATCTTTGAAGGAAGATTCCGGAAAGAACTAGATGGTTGACTGTAGAGTGTGAATTGATCCCATTCTCGCCAAGTTGAATTTAGCTGCTCTAAACATGCGAAGACTCTGAGATCTGCTAAACAAGCTGGATTCTCTATGAACCTGCTTAGAATTGGGACTACTTTAACATCTACGTGTTTAACTTGAACACCCATGCACACTAACCACAACCAACATCTCGGGTCCCTACATGGATAATGAGGGTACATACCAAGGCTGATCCAATCCTTAATCCGAATCCTAGCCTTGACCCGAACACTATGTATCATAGCCTAGGTACTCTAACCTGGGTACCCTAACTACTAATGCTAGTTACTAACGCCATTTTCTTTAGTATTATCTAGTTAATGAGTATATATATATATATATATGCTTAAGTGGTTGGAATCTGAAGCAAGACAGCTTCTAGAATGGAGACACTTGCATTGTTGATTCTTAGGGGGTCTATGCCAGCTAGTGAGTCTCAGACGTTTGCTTTCTCTTGTCTCTGTCAGCTAAGTTGCCATTGTCAATGCTGTTGCCGTGGCCAGCACCTTCACTAGTGTCGACGTAGACCGCACTATGTCGATGTTTTGTAAGAATGGCCTCAGGATCCTGTGTTCCCAACGTTCCCTCAAGCAATGAGATTGCCTCTTTCCACATCCACTCTCTTTCCTGACTTGGCGAAGATTGCTGGTCTAGAAACCAAGCTACCTGAGATAGAAACCGTCCTCTCGTGATAGCCGTCCTGGGGAAGTCGGCGCTGATGAGCCCCTTTCCACGGACTAGCACTGCGTTGACATGTGGCATCAACTTGCAGATCATGGGCGTGTTTCCCATGGCCAAGCTCGGGATATATCTATTGAGAATAGCCGTTGCCTTTGCTACGTACTCTGCCATTTGGGTGCTTCTTTGAACTTCCCACTAGAGTACTAAATGCACCAGCGGATGCAGCGTGAAAGCGTTACTCTCCGTCCCGCAGTCTTGACCGGTTGTTAAGAAAGAGTACCCCATAAGCAACGAAAGGGAGTATGGAAAAATTAGGTCCTGCGTAGTCGGGATCGGTAGCTGCTGCTTTGGTCGCGGCTTAGGTGTCTCGTGGACCAATCCTGTTGTGATTTTAGCGGTTTCCTTCCCAGCATGCTACGCAAAAGCCCTTTAATCTTGTCCCCTGCTCGCGGTTCGTGGGGAAGCTCTTGGAGGCTCAAAGATTGGCCCTTTTCACTATGCTCTAGCAAGTCTTCGTTATAGTACTTATGATTTGTTGCGTAGCTGACTGGGAAGGAGCGCGGGATAGTCTATATCTCAAAGCACCCACGACGTGAATCACTAATCATCGATCGTTGTGTGGTGGGGTTTTTATCCTTGTTGATGAAGCGGAAATGTTGTACATGGGTCAATCTGCCATTTCGAGTCCTTTCGCAACTAGATAGATTTCCAGGCCACTATAGTTAAGTCTTTGATAACGTAACAGAAAAGCGCGATCAGCCCTATTTGCTCAGTCCTTCCGGGACCTCAAAACATAGCTTCCGGGCTGAGACCTGGCCAGCCCGGTTCATATCCATAGCTTTCCTGACACTGCTAGGACTAAGAGTTCCTAGATTCTCCGTATTAAGCGGCTTCAGAGACCCATCGCTGAGTAAAGCAGGAATTTGATCATATAGCTCGACGCTGAGTTTGTGATCCTCCATGCGGACCTGGAAAAAGGGAGGTGAGTAAAGATCGAGTAATATCAAGGAACCCGAGGCTGAAGTTGGATCAGGAGGTCTCAGAGAACTTACCGGCCAATGTGCCGAGCCGCGATACGTGTGCGGCGTAGGAAATGCCGTGAATACAAATACGTCCGTGACGCTGACGTTTTGTGGTACATCCTGCGTGTTAGCCTTACCAGGTCGGACTGTACACAATGCTCCCGGCCGAGTCCCGATCACCCGTGCAGCCGTCGCTGAAGATGTAGCGTTGCCGATAGTATCGAAGACATGGCTTAGCTGAGGTAGGGCGGCCTCGAGCTTGGCGATGACATCCTCATCACGATAGTCGAAGACATGGGTCGCACCGGCTTGCTTCGCTTGTTCAAAGTTACGAGGGCTGCAGGTGGTTGCAACGACGAAACCATGCAGCCGTGCCAGCTGAATGGTGTAGTAGCCAACGGCAGCTTTTAACAGTTGATTAGCATAGAGTTCGGAATTGAGCATGGAATGGCTTACAGCTTCCTCCCCATACTAACAGCTGGGTTTTCTGGGCAGACGCATCCCGACTCAGCGCTAGGCAATTTTTGGAAAATAGAGCAAGCCAGGCAGTGTTGAGCGCCAGTGGGATGCTGCAAGCTTGAGCCTTGTCCAAGGTGGTTGACACTTTGTATGAAAGGCGCTCGTCGGCGATAGAGTATGTGCTATGGCGACCAGTGAGCGGCTTGTTGCGTAGTTTTGACCAATGTTACTCACGAATATGCCCCGAGGCCCTTGATCTCTCCTATAAAAGACGGAAAGTCAGCAAAGTTGGAGTTGAGCGATTCATGGCGGATGCCGTACCGCCCCAGACCAAAGCGGCGACTCTATCGCCGGGGGCCAACTTGGTGACGCTGGGATGTGTCCGTGTCACGAGGCCGGTGAAGTCGCATCCCAAGACCGCGCCGTCGCCAAATGCATTGAGATCGAATGCGAGCCCTATGCTACGTTAGTTAATTGTGTAATATTTAGATAAATATGGCTGGGAAGCATACGGTCCGTCGGGTTGAAGGCGGCACATTCGACCTTGACGCAGACTTGGTGTTCTTTCAGTGCGGGCAGTTGAGCCTCTTCGACGAGCAAGTCGGTGCCACGCTGGACGATAGCGGTAGGAGTCTCAGAATCCATGGTGCGCTTTGTAAAGTGTAGTTGACTTTCAGATTGATTTTAGAAGAACTTCCGTCAGTGATGTCGAGGAGGTTCTCCGGACCTTTAATACCCCCGCTTAACGGCCCCTCGCCCGAACCTCCGCTTCCGGGATCCACTCCCTCCAGTGCAGCACCTCGGCATTATATCGAGCTCCGATGCTTACACGCAAACTACGTCATGGGCGGATTTTAGGAGCTATTGCGAAGGAAGAAACATGAGACAAAAGACCGAATAAACCTGCCTCTTTCCCAAATCCCTGACTCCGGAGCGGTAGTAGTTTTCTTGCTTGAGAACGTCCGCTATCTCCTCGACTGACGCAGCACAAGCGATAATTACACTGCCGTGGGTGTCAATCCTCCATTTTTTTGGGCGGGATGTGCAAGCTTGCGTCGCCCAGTTGGAAGAGACCGGAGTCGATGGGCTTGGTCATATCTATCAGGTGAGTTTTGGTAATGTCGTCATCCATCCGACTTGGGGAACTAGATAGATCGAGTAACGTTATGTGTTGCTAGGTGCACCAACGACTTTCGCTACGCGCCAACAGGTACATCATAACACATGCTATGTTAAATAATCACAACCACAATTCAATCTAATAAATTACTTTAAAATATAATCCACATGCTAATCATATCCTTAACACTGCCCTTAAAACTATCCTAACCTTATCCTAACCCTACCACAACCCCTGACTAATCCTAACTAACCGCAACCTCTATCCTAACTAGTGTCTCAAAGTTCTGCTTAGGATGGATAGGCCTAACCTAGTCTAATTAGGTCCCTAGGGAAGCAGGGGTAATGCGTATAGCCCTTCAGGCTGCAGTCATAGAATAATACAATGATTACATAAGCAATTACGTGGTCCAATGGACTGGGATCCTTAAGGTCTCAGTCCATAGACTAATCATAGTAAAGAGATTATCCTTCTTATAACCTTTTACCCTTACTTTTTATAACTAACTACCTATTTCTATATATTAAATAGTAATAATTACAGCTCTATTGCATATATTAGCTTTATAATTTAATTCACTAGAGTATTAAGCTTATACTAATTAAGTTCTCTAATTACTAAGCTTTAGCTAACTAATAATTCATTATAGTATAATTAGCCTTAATTAATTACTTAATACCCCTATAGTATAATTAGCCTTAGTAGACCCTATAATAATTTAAGAGCTTTATCTTATTCTTAATCCTTTCTTATTATCCTTATATAATAAGAAATATACTAAGTAAGGATACTCTCTAAAGGAACCTTATAGATAATTCTCTTTATATATTATTCTTATCTATATTACTAAAATCCTTATTATATATAATAACTAATTAATCTTATGTAGAAAGCTTAGTTATAAACTCTAATTCTATAATATTCTTATTTTTATAAAATTTTATATATTAATTATAAATTATAAAAATTCCTTTGAAAATAATAAATTAAACTTTAATCTTATTTAATTCCTTATATATAAACTATTTATACTAAATTTAAAGCTTACTTTTATTACCTTAATTATAGAGATTTAAAATACTATATTCCCTATTAATAATTATAATTATACTTTATTATATTAATTATAATAATAATTAATAATATCTAAATAGTAAAAAAGTAATAATTTACTTTAGCTTATTATTATTACTTAATTATTTAGATTCTATAGATTCTAGATATTAATAAGCTAATTAGATTCCTATAAATCCTAGATTAAATACTATTATTTTATTTACTAGTAATTCTAGTATAAAAATAGAATATTATAAATAGTAAATTAATTCCCTAGAAATATATAAGTTTATTCCTTTAGTTAACTAAAGCTAAAGTAATCTATAAATCCTAAGCTAAGTATATTTACCCCTTAGAAAGTAATTATACTTTACTTAAGGGTAATAATTACTTAACTAAAGAGGTATAGAAATATAATTTTATATTAAATTAAAAGTAATTTATTAATTTAGCTATATAAATTTATTCCTTAAAGAATAGCTTAATTATATATAAGTAAAGTTAATAGACTTAACCTTAAGATAGAACTAAAGCCTTAAGATTAACTTACCCCTTAGTAACCTTAATATTTAACTATATTAAAAGTAATTAAGAGTATTAACTAAGGATCTATTAATATTTACTTAAAGGAATTATAATATATTAAGGTAATTAGCTAAGGTATTTATTATACTAAACTTATTAATAAGTAAGCTATAAAGGAAGTTCTTAATATCTTTATACTTTAGGACTTTAATATTATCTTTATTATTATAAACTTTATTACTTAATATATTACTTAAGGTATTAATACTTAGGAATTCCTTAGCTTTTTATAAGCTAAGATAATTAATATAGTTTATCTTAATTAATAGTATAATATTATTATAAAGTGATTTAGATTTAAGGCCCTTAATAAGTCTAATAGTATAAAGCTCTTAATAATAAGGAAAGTTACTATAAAGACTATAGAGGAAATCTCTAATAAAGATTATAGGGTTCTTAATCCTTAGAATATAATAATTACTCTTAATCTAGCTATATAAAGTAAGATAATATTAAGGATAAACTATAGAAAGATATAATATTAAACTTCTAATAATAATAATAATTCCTTAGAATCTTCTTTTAATAGTTCTAATAATAAATAAATTAATATTTAAGTATACTAAGAATAAGATTAATCTTAACTTATAATAACTTTTACTAAAGATTTTTAGAAGAAAGTTAAGAAGGAAACTATTAATATTTTTAATCTAAATTAATATAACCCTAAGAAGACTAATATAATAGTTATATAGAATTATACTATTTATACTAATATCTATTTCTTCTATAAGTATATATAAGTCTTTAAGTATTATAATAATAATTCCCTCTAAGATTACTATATATTAATAATTAGTATAAATACTATAAGATAGCTTATAGGAGAATTAAGTATAAGTTAATATAAAAAGCTATTAAATTTTATAATCTTTAGATTTTACTAAAAGCTTATAGAGTATTTTAAGTAATCTAATACTAAAATCTTAGAAAATCTTTATTCTAGAAAGTATACTATAAGCCTAGCTATTAATAGTATTTCCCTTACTTAGTAGGTTTAATATAAGATAAGCTATATAAAGTAATTAAGTATTATAAAGGAGAAATATATTATCTAAGCTATTTTCCCTCTTATTAATAGTAAGATTTCTTATTTTCTATAAGTCTTATATAAGTAAATAACCTTAGTAAACTTTATATATAAATGTAAGAAATAATAACTAACTATTAAGGCTTATATTTAATAATAGTATAATTATTATAGAAATAATTATAATAATTAATCCTAAAGCTATTAAGACTATAGTTTAAACTAATATAATAATAACTATAATTAATAATATAATAACTATTAAAGTAATAATTAAACTTAATAATATAAAGAGTATTAAAGTAATAACTATAACTATAGTAAAGACTAAGATTATAATTAAGACTAGGACTATAATTATAAATAAAGATATAATAACTATAAGAGAAATAACTATTCTTATAATAGGTAATAAGGTTATAGTAATTATAATAACCTTTAGGATTATTCTTATAAGATAAAGAAAGTTATCTTTAAAAGTAAGTACTAAGTTATTAAGAGTAAGTTAAATACTAATTAAAGCCCTTATAAGACTAATAATAAAGATAATACTTTATATTTAGATTCTTTTACTTCCTTTAATTAATCCTAAAGAGTTTACTTTATAGCTATAGCTATTAAGGATTTATATATTCTAATTAACCTTACTATTAGATACTCTATATATACTTAAACCTTTTCTATAAAGTCTATTCTATAGGAATATTAATTTATTAACTATTATATTAGCCCTAAATAAGCTAACTATAAGAAGTTTATAAAGGAAACTTTTACTTTCTATTATAAGAAATATAAAGAAGTCTTATTAAGCTATAATAAGCTTTTTAGATATCTTAAAGTTTATATTAACTTTAAAGTTACTATTAGCCCTATTAACTAAGAAGCTAATATTATACTATAGCTACTTCCTAATAGAATAGAATATATACTAATAGTTTAAAGCTTTCCTTTACTAAAGTCTATTCCCTATAATAAAGGGAAGAATTATATCTATCTATAACTTAATATAAAGATAATTACTAATAATCTTAACCCTATTAAGATTTATACTAATTCTAGTTATAGTTAATTCCTTATTAACTAAAAGTAGCTTAAAACCCTTAAGTATAAGATTAAGAAGGTTAATCTTATAATTATATATAGAATTAATAGGGTAAAAGTCTATAATAAGTAGGCTATATTTACTATATATATTAATAGGTAGTATACTAATAAATCTACTACTAATATTATAAAGTTTACTACTTTAGCTTAAGTCTAGGATAATCTTAATGCTAAAGCTCTACTTAGAATAGTTTTCCTTACTTTCTATATTTATAATCTCCTTATTACTAAGAGAAGAATATATTATAGCTTCTTAAAAGACTTTTATATTCCTTTTAGTATCTATTTAAGCTAAAAGAATATTAATTAATATATTATAATTATTAGGGCTATAATTATACTAATAAGTAAAATTATACTAATCTTAATAATATAAAAGGAAATCCCTAAGGATTATAACTTTACTTTCTAAAGATTTATCTTTATAGTAATATATACCTTAATTAATTCTAATAGTCCCCTAGGTATTATCTTTATAAATAATATAAGGGAAGATATTAAGTTCTATTAGAAGTAAAAGATTAGTAATATTCTTAAATAGAAAGGAATTTACTTTTTATTAATATAGACTATAGCTTTTAATACTATAGTAATAGTAATATCCTTAATTATTATAAATATTCTAAATATTCCCTCCTTTAATATTACTATAATAGTTATTACTTTAATAGTCTTTATTAAGTTTTTCCTTACTAAGAATATTAAAGTTATAGCTAGAAGAATTTATATTCTTAATTAAGCTTTACTAATTCCTATACCCCTAGACTTATTAAGTAATACTATTTTTTAAGATTATTATAATATTAATCTACCTTAGAAATAGTACTATAAGATAATTTCTTTAATATTTACTTTTCTTACTTAAGATAATAAGCTAATTAATTTACTTCCTAAGATTATTATTAATAAAGATCTTAAGCTTCTAAAGATTCTATAGTAAACCTATATATAATATACTCTAGACCTACTAGAGAATATTATTAATAAGGGTATTTATATCTATAGTAAAGATCTTAGCTTTATTAAAAAGATTAAGGAGTTAATCTTATATTACTTAAAGCTCTAAATAGATATAGAGCTTATTTAAATACCTAAAGGAAAAGAAATATAGATACTATTTATTAATAACTAGTATAAATACTATATAGCCTAAAGACTTTATCCTAATAGTCTTAAAGACTAAAACTTTATTAATTTAATCTTTAATATATTATATTACTAAAGCTAAATAGAATAGATTAAAGGATTAATACCTTTCTTAGCTCTTATCTTTATAGTCTAAAAGTAAGTTAAAGGGGAACCTAAAGGCTATATAATTATTAATCTTAGAGTATTAAATAAGATCTTAATACTTAATAATTATTCTTTTCCTTATTAAGAAGATATAATATAAGCTTTCTATAGGGCTATCTTTATTATAATAATTAATACCTTATCTTTCTTTTTCTAATTTAGAATAACCTTTAAATACTATAATTACTTTATAATAGTTAGCTATAGAAACCTTAAAAGATTAATAGTAATACTAATAGAATATTATAATTCCCCTATCTATACTTAATACTATATAGATAAACTACTTTATTCTTACTATACTTTCTACTAAGTCTTTATTAATAATATTATAATCTTCTCTAAGTTTATAGCTAAATATCTAAGATACTTAGAGACTCTTTTTATACTCTTTAATAGGTAGAACTTTACTATCTCTCTAAAGAAGAACTAAATTAAATACCTTAGTACCTAATTATTAGGATTTTATATAAATACTTTAAGACTCTTAATAATAGCTAAGAAAATAGTTATATTTACTTATTTTAATTTCCCTAATTAACTTAATAGTCTTAAGTAATATATTAAAGCTATAGAATATATTTATTATTTTATTCCTTATTATACTTAACTCTTAAAATTACTATAAGCTTAGAAAGTTACTCTCTTAGCTATAGGATAAAAGGAAGGAAGAGTTATTAATAGTAACCCTAATTAATATAAAGTATATATTTAGATAATATACTTTATACTTAGTAAGAATAAGGAAATTACTTTCTTTACTCTTTAAGTAGAAATTACTTTAGGATAGATATTAAGTTACCTTAACTTAGCTAAATAATTATTCCTCTAGATTAATATAAGCTTAGAATAAGGCTTTAGTATTATACTTTATTACCTTTATAATAACTATACCTAGGAACTAAGATTTAATATATTTATAATTATAGTATAATTAATCTATTTCCTTAGCTATACTCTAATATTTACTAAGTAATAATATAAACCTATAGAACTTAAAGTTATATATTTTATTTAGGCTATAAAGAGACTTTAAATATTCTTATAATTCTCTAAGCTTCCTATAGTTATACTAACTAATTATTCTATTATTAAATAGATTATTAAAAAAATATCTCTTAAGATCTTAAGTATTAATTAAATAAATTAATAGTTAATTATAGCCTTAATATATCTTTCTAAGTATAATCTCTATATATATTACTTCTTAGGTAAAAAGAACTTTATCCTTAATACTTTAAGCTATATAATTACCCTAGAGATTAATTTTAATTTACTAAGGCTTTAGTTAAATTATATAGTATTAGATAATATATTAATAGTATTTAAAGCTTTAATAGCTAATAATACTAAGTAATACTTCTAGGTTAATTATATAATAAATAAGTATTTCTCTAAGGTTATCTCTATAATCCTAGGGAAGGCTTTTATAGTAAGTAATTAGTTAACTAATAAGAATACTATTAGAGCTTTTAAGCTTAATATACCCTTTATACTTTAAGATAGATTACTATATTATAATAGTATAAATAATTATATTAAATTCTATATACTCTATAATATAAAAAAAGAAATCCTTAGGATAACTTATAATAGTTATAATTACTTTAGAATAGAGAGAATAATATAGAAGCTATTAAAGCTTTATATTTATAACCTTTATTATAAAGTTAAGAAATATATCTATAGATACTAAACTTACTACTTAGAGTAAACTAACTAAAAGTAAAAGATTAGTAATTATAAGTCTATTTACCCCTTAGTAATACTAATATATACTATTATAATAAACTTTATTATTTACTTATCCCTAGTCTCTATAAAGAATTTACCTTAAGCTCTTAAAGACTTCTCTATTTATAATACTCTTCTTATAGTTATCTATATAGTAAGTAAGAAAGGTTTCTTTATCCTTAGTTACTTAAAGTATTTAGTAGATTACTAAGTTATTATCTTAATAAGGTAATTTATACTATTTAACTAAGGTATACTAAAGGTTATTATTTTAAACTATAATTTAAAGTTTATTTCCCTATTCTAAAAGACTCTATAGATTATCTTTAGTATAAAGCTTATAATAACTATAGTATATTACCCTTAGGCTAATAGTATCTCTAAAAGATATAATTAGACTATAGAAATTACTATAAGATTCTACTATATAGAAAACTCTAGATTTAATTAAACTTATATCCTTTTAGCTCTATAGTAATACCTTAATAGTACTTATAATATTAATATATAAGCCTTAGCTTATAAGTTCCTTTTTAGTATTAACCTTTATAGCTTATTAAAAGCTATATAACTATTTAATTAGAAAGCTATTAATTTATTATTCCTAAGAGAAATTATATAAAAGGAAGTATAGTTTACCTTAGACTTTATTATTACTAAGGCTAAGAAATAGTATAATAATAAATATTAGCTTATTTAGCTTAAGGCTAAAGATTAGGTTTATCTATATCTCTATAATAGATATAATCTACTTAGTACCCCTATAAAGAAATAGTCTTAATAGTATACTAAACCTTTTAAGATTAAATATATAATTAATAACTTAGCTACTAAGCTTAAGTTACTTTCTAAATAGTATATTTACTTTATTATCTTATACTAATAGCTAGAATCTACTTATAGTAATAACTTTTAACCTAAGGAGCTAAAGTTAGTTAAAGAGAACTCTAAGAAGTATATTATTAAATATATCTTTTGCTATAAAGTAAGGAATTAAAATAAGAATACTATACCCTTCGAAGGCTTCTAGATCTAATGAAAGGGCTAAGGCCCTAAATATAATTCTTAGGAGAAGATTAAGGATATTAATAAGGAGCTTATTATAGAGTTTAAGACTGTTTACCCTAAGGCTTTTAAGAC